>CABFVZ010001428.1:25253-138628 GCA_902151445.1 Timema monikensis | reverse complement strand
GGGGGGGAGAATCCCAATAAATTATATTTAGGTGCTTACACTGCAGTGATGTATTGTGACACGTTATGTGTTATCTAACACCGGAATGCGTGTTAACATGTCATGGCAAGCATCTCCCAAGATCTGGACAATCGGATTTTCATCAGACGTATTGAAGCATCAGAACATGATACTTGAGTTTTTGGCTATAAAACTCCTTTATTGACATGTTAGTGTTCATTTTGAAATGCTCTTCGTTTTTTCAAAAGTTCAGGCCATAAAGTGCGAAATACTCCAAATTCATCCCATCGACATTTATGGGATGTATCCACTCTCTCATGTGATCCAGTGAAAATAAGATATTAATAGCGGCTATAATCTCCTCTTCATCAAGTTCAGCTAATAGTCTTTCATCCATTTTAGTATTGCCCACTTGAAAATTTTATTAAACAAATCGTATATAAAAATGTTGTGCTCTAATCAGAATGAAGAAGTCATCTACAACAATTCATGTCCGAATGATACAATGCACCAGATACATCAGAGCAATGTAATCAATTGAAGCTGATCTGTTATGTTGTGATATGTTGACACGAAAAGTCAGAGTAGTTTGAATTCGGCTTACAAGTATTTAATATAACGTTCATAGGGAAAACCCTAGGGCAACCCCTAGAATGTTTGTCCCAAAACTTTTGTCGGAATATAATGTAATATAGTCATTATTCGTGTGTACACTATGCTGTTCACCCTAAAACTAGATAGTCTTACCATGTGGGATTTCACTATACAATATAGTGAAATAAATCAAGGTAAGCTTTCTAACTTAGAGACTAGACTAAAGGAACATCCCTCAAATCCTAAAAGATAGCAGTCTCACCATAATTAATCATACTCCGTGATGGCAGAACTTGGAGTAGCTGGGGGTCATTGAACCTCATAGAATAAATGTATCCCCTTCTCACAGATATATTTCAATTTCTCTGATATCATCAAATATGAACCTGAAAGTTGCCTTAAATCAAACTCCAAATGACTTTCGGATGCATTTAGTTTTTTTTATTTGTCTGTAGAATAACACTGCAAATAACTTTTAGAGGTATTTAATTTTCAAAAAAAATTCAGAAGTGGACCATTCTGAGAAGCTCTCATTTTCAAGATGTTGAAATGTTGCCCGGGAAAGATCACTTCAAAAAACTTTCTAAAAGCACTCAATTTTTTGGGAAAAATTAGAAAAAATTCTTTTAAAAGCATCTGAATTTTAAAGAGATTCTGGGATGAAACCCCTTAAAATTGCTTTTAAAAAATCTAAATTTTTAAGTAATATTTTTGAGGACTATTTAAAGTAGCTTATAAAGGCATCCCAATTTCAAAAATTTGCTGAAGGAGACCAATTCATATAGCTTCTGGAAGTACCCAATTTTTTTTAAAAAAATTTTTAAAGCTTCGAGTAAAACAGTAGATAAGAATACTATCTTCTAGGCCATAAAATGGGGAAGATGGCATCGCCCATGAGCTATTAGCATGGTTACCATGGCAACGATCAGTGTTACCAGCCTCACAACTGCTAATTACCATGGATTATCAGTTCCATCAACCCCATAGCCAAGTGGCGTGTATCATAACTAGCGCTACTAATTACCCTGGTGACTTGCAACTCAATTAACGCTGCATGTAGATTTAATCAGACCTATACCTGGTCATATGACACTCTCATTCTTCATCCTATCTCACTTGCTCCTCTTCCCTCCACTGAGAAGGTGAGGGACACCTCTTCTCCTCCCCCGCTATCAGACTCATTGGTAGCGTATTAGTCTAATCATTCATGGATTCCGGGCTCAATTCCTAGAATGGTGGAAGCACAATATTACCTCCTCTGCTAGGGGTACCATGCTTGTATCCCAGCACATGTTAATGGTGCATGGATAAACCTACTGAATGACCTTAGGTCCACTCACATGAAGGATTGACCTCTCCCCTCCTATATCCCTATATATGGATGGTATTCCATTTTCTCCCAAGCAAATGTTGGTGCACTTAGTCTATCCTTTACTCCTTTAGGAAAATACACAAGTTAGCCAAACCTCCTGCTGGCAGGCGTTGTAACACAACAGCCAAACTCATAACGTAAAATTCCCTCTTTCTTAAAACACCCTAACCAGTATGTCCATCCAAATAACTCGTCCCATTGAAAAAACACGATTTTTCTTTCTATTTATGAGAGAATTTTCACGCTCAAATCCTAAGACAAGTATAAAATATCCCGGTAGATGAGATGGAATAATATCAATAAATGGGTTTTTCTTCCTCTTCCAACACTAATATTCACGCTTGGATCTAAAATCTATAGTAGTACTGTTAACAATAACATCCGCTCTAAATCCACATTACTTATCAATATCTTCTAGCCTGAATCGGAAAGTAAGATCTAATACAGTTAGATTTTTTAGTTAGTCAAGGTTTGATTCCCAAGTCAGGTGGACTGCACTCAATATCATTGCTGAGTGACAACACTGTTTACCACTACCATACAGTTCACTCACCGTTGATATCCAAGGCTGTAAGGTTGGCAACAGTGATACTCCAGGGCAATTAGTGATCACGAGATTGTTAACACTGACCGATGTCATGGTAACTATGTTAATAACTCCGGGGCATTGCCATCTTCCTCATTTTATGACCTAGATCATACTATTCTTATCTACTGAAGCTTACTACAAATAGCTTATAAAAAATAATATAATTTTCAAATATTGGGGAGGACGACCATTCAAAATAATTTTTAGGGACATATCGTTTTCAAACATTTATCGGGGGTAAGGATGGAGGGTGGGAAGCAAGTCCCTAAAAAAATATGTCCCCCGTTAAACACTCACATAAATAAAATTCCACCTCCACTGATATTCTATAACCCACTTTTTAGCTATACCATAGTGTAATAAAGAAGGGTAATCTTTCTTACAGAATATATGAAGGATAACCTTTAATTTGTAAATGATAGCTCAATAAATAGGTAACTCACATTTCTGATCTCTTGGATGTATCTAATTGATATAAGCAACCATATTATTGTGTGTGTCTGAAGGGAACTTAACGCGTTCATCTATGACGCCACTGTTCTGGAATACCTCGTGGGTCAGGATTCAGAGTGTGTGCTGCTGACAGTGGGGTCGTGGTTCGCCATGACAGGATACGGCGTGGGGTTCACAAAGAACTCTAAATATCGAGCGCTTGTCAATCGTCAACTCATGGAGTACAGGGAAAATGGTGAGTTACAGACCAATTGAAAAATTTGTTGGAGATACCGAGGGGTGTTGAGGAGGAGAAGGTAGATGCCGATGACGATTATCAAATTGCATGCTCTAATTCTTCTTCCAGAAGGGAAGCACTAGAACAAATTAAATCATGTTCAAACACAATAGGTCACACACCATGTTGCCTAAATATTTAAATCGAAGATATTTTGCGAAGTGGGTTAATTCTTAACTTGATGCAATCCAAAAACTATTACACATAAAGGCCAATGTACAAAATATAATGCGAAGGAATAAAATGAGAAGATCATTCTGCGAGGTATCTTGTTTAGATACTGATAACATTTCCTCTCTTACACTAACCAGTACACACACTCACTCTCCTATTTAAGTTGGACAACATTGTTTTGCATTTAAAAATTACCTTTTGCTTGTTTTCTATTCACGCTAGACATATGCACCGACGAAGTTTTTTTAATACATATCCTGGTAAGAAGATTCTTACAGGTCATTTTAATAAATAAACTAAATAGCCCAAGTGTTAGACAGTTACAAAAAAATATTTACAAATAAAAACAGGTAGAAAAATGTGACAATGTTAGATTGTATTTAGAATTATTTTTGAAAGTATAGATTTTATTTCAATTTTGTACATTCTGAAAAATGACACCTGGACACGGAAGTTGAACCCGAATATATCTGATGCAGCAGTATTCATACTAAAGATCATTTCGACGATCTCCCAAGTTTCGCTAAGCATGCACTTTTTGTACTCGGCGCCACATATTACTACTACCTGTTTGGGTTATACGCTTATGAAGTAACTATGCTAATGGTTTTAAGGATCAGGAAGGTCATATTTATAGGAATTTTACCCTAATATTTTTTGAAGGGATAGTGGAAAACCATTTTGGAAAAACCATGCACAGTACACCTAACCGAGATTTGAATCTCGACCTCCCTGTCATTAGCAGTCTAGTTTACTGCAGTGCTTTAGACCATGTGGACACCTAAGTGGGTTTGTACAACCGTGTGCCTTCTCATTCTATTTCAAAGTTGTAACTTTAAAACTCACCTAATAAAACGAAAATATATTATAATGGTAAAAATTATCTTGGCTCGCTGCTACATGACAGGTAGGCAACGTCCTTAAAGTGACAGGTGGTCGCATTTCAAAAAGTAAACCTCAAATAAAAGGAAAGGTATATTAAAAAAATTAGTAAAAAATTTCAAGCTTGCAAGGGTTTCTAGAGACATGTGCCGCTGTTACGTTTTTCTATGGGAGACTGGGTGAGATCCAATGACGATAAACATCTCAATTATCCCAGAAAAGCTTTGGGGCGTTTGTGGAATCATCCTGGGTCTATTACACATGTAGTTCCTTAACCCCCTGGATGAGGATTTTTGGAACCCAGTACCTTGCCGTAGGTCCCTACAAGCTTCCGGAAATAGTTATTGATACACACATAGGTCTTGGTGCATAGTCCTATTGGGGCGTTTTTGGTGTGTAATATTCAGTGGAGAGGCGTGCTAGTATCCAGTACCACCACAGTTCGAAATGAGATATTTTTTCATAAACAAAAGACAATCACTTCACACAGCAGTGATATACTCTGAAATCACTCAACATCAACATGGAAAGCGTTGGCTTAGAATGGATACAAGCCTACTGTTTTAAACTTTGAACCGCGCATGAACGATAATCAGCTTCCATTAAAAGTGGTCAGGTAAAAATTGTGACTGGCCATCAGTTAGGTTGTGAGGCTAAAGGTGCGACTGGACACCAAATGAAATAAATCAATTTCCTCCACTGCATCACTTTATGTCCAGAATAGGGTGCCATTTTAAATCCAACTACCCCCAGTTGCTATTGATTTGCATCTATTTTATATTTTTCTGTACAAGTATGTCCATCAATTTAATAACTAATAGTTACCCCTTTGTCGTAGTGAAGAAGAAAAACCAATAAATTTCGTCTTTAACATTTCCCCTGTGACTCGTCTTCTGAAACCACCTTTGCAGTGATGTTCCCTTGACGTATGACCTTGATGTGTAGGTGACCTGGAGCGGCTGCAGAGATTTTGGTTCACAGGGGCGTGCAACAAGCCCATGAGCAAAGAGAAACAGAGCAGGAGTGAGCCTTTGGCCTTGGAGCAGTTCATCTCGACCTTTCTCCTGCTTGGCTCCGGTATTCTCTTGGCGGGAGTACTGTTGCTGATGGAGAATCTCTACTGCCGGTACTTGAAACAAGGGAAACACTACTCTCAGACTCGCAGTGTCTTACAAGGGTGCTGTAGCCTTGTCAGTAGGGTAAGTAGGTCACCATTCCTTAAAGTTCCACTACTCCCAGACTTGAAGTGTATTACCAAGGTGATGTAGTCTGCCAGCCGAGTGGTTGGGTCACTATACCTTACCTTTTAGTTTCATATTATGTTCATAATATTTTCCCTTTATTCGAATTTGAGACTCGGATTTGTAATGGATTCAACGAAAGAGTAAAATCTAGTCAAATATTTTCGTATCTAAAGTTAAAAGAATGTAATCGTGGAATCAGCTTGAGTGAGTGAAAGTAAAACATAAATGACAATGTAAGACTTTCGACTTTTGCAGAGCCTTGGCCATTCCTTGAAAGGTAATCCTGGCCGTCAGAGAGAGCTGGAAATGCAGAAATGTCAGCGCACCAGAGGTGTCCAGGTGCAGGCCCCAGCGTGTTGCGACGTGACGCTGGCCCGCTTGGAGACCTCACTGGTCGCCGCCCAGCGTCGTATCCTTGACCTTGAGACAGAGCTGGAGATACGTGGGCTGAGAGGAGTATCGGTGTGTCAGATCCACGGGACGAGAGGAAGACTGGAGAAGGGGAGTGGGAGTGGAGGAAAGCCTGTGTGGGCGTGTCTTCCCCTCCCTTCTCACACCGTGCATACTCAGTGAGTAACAACCCTTCCTGGATTATCACTTAATATCAGGGAGAGTGGAGTGAAAATAGGGGAGTGGGTGCATGCCTACCCCTTCCCTTCCACACCATGCTTACTCAGTGAGCAACAACCCCCACCCCATGAATCGCATTATATAGAAGGGAGACTGTAGTGAGTATGTAGGAGTGTGTGCAAGCCTATTGGGCGTGTTTATGTTCCAAAGAACATTCTGAGATTTTTTCTCTCAAAACATCTGAGTTTCTCTTCATTTGTTTTGGTCATCATCCATGTCTCACTTTCATATGTAATTGTTGGGTTGATCACTGATTTGTAGGCTATGATTTTGGAGGTTCATGTCAGGCTCTTCAATTTGCGAAACTGTTTATTCTTATAGAGTGCATACAGCGGTATGTTTGGAATTTTCTATCTTTTCAAAATTATGTGTGTCCCTTGTCAGATTTTGTTCTTTTATATCCCTTCGCGCCCATTTATTAGGCCTATATATTTTTTGTTTTTTCTTCATTTATCTATAAAACCATTTTCCTTGCCTTTGTTTCTAACTTTTTTTTTAATATTTATCTTACAGTTACTATGGTGTTTCCAACTAGGTCAATGTCATCTGCATATGTTAAAAGTAGTTTGGTCCGTTTGGTTGTCCGGAACTATGTTTTAATTTGTGCTGATCATACTTCCGTTTCTAGAATGATATCAAAAAGTAGGGGTGATTGAGTGTCCTCCTGTGTAAGGCAACTATTTATATCAAATGACGTACTCTGGAGCTGCAGTAATTTACGCATCTTTTAACAAGTCATAAACGCTTGCTTTGTATTGGGTTCCACCATCGCATTCCTCATTTTCTCCTTTTCCACGTTGTCACAAACTTGTCGGAAATCAATAATGAGATAATGTATGGTTCTATTGAATTCCCAATCCTTGTCGTTTATGGGTGTTTTTGTGCTGAAACATAGTGGCCTTTATAGGCGTATCAATGGCAGTTACTACTTCTATGGGTCTCTGCCCATTATAACTTGAAATATCACGCAGGCTACATTGGCCTATTATTGGTATCCTTACCTAATTTGCCATTGAAGTCTCCCCATAGTACCTTCATATCTTGTCTGGTCATTTTTTCTATTACTCTCTCCAGTTGATCGTAGAAAGCATCTTTGGATGCTTCGTCCTTGTCTTCTGTTGTGTATGTGCTGAAATAAATGGAATGTTGTACTACAGCCCTTTGAGATTGATAAAAGACAATCTCTCATTAATGGGCTAAATATATTAGTATGTTATTTATGAATTGTTCTCTGGCCACGGAGCCTGTTCCATATTTATGTTTTCCGCCATTCTTGACGCTTCCACTGTCCAGCCATCTTAGTTCTTGCACTGTTATAATGTCCGTTCTTATATGTTCTAGTTGTTGAAAAGCATATTGTAGAGGTTCCTGTTCTGTGCCAGCTTAGAATATTCCATGTTCTGATAATCATAGTCTTTTTCCATTAAAGTTTGCCCAACTCCGAGGCATATTTGCAGTTTTCTTAACAGGTAATTTTTACAAGGATGGGTTGCTAGCCCTCCACTCAACCCTCCTCCTTTATCCGGGCTTGGGACCGGCAGTGACAGCCATAGAGCTACTCAATTCAACCCTTAGCTGCCCCAGGCGGAGTTAAAAATAAACTCGGGACAATATAAATAAACGTTAGATCAACTTTATTTATTCCAGGTTGTGATGAATGTCAATTTTAGAGTTATTTATCTACTACCTCCATAACAGTCATGGTAGTCCACCAATGGCCAAAAGAATGCACTACAAACTTAACCCTATTCCTAACCCTAAAATCTAGCTAATAGGGTTAAAATACAAAAAAATAAATATTAAATTAGTCAACAAAAAGAAAGAGTGTGCTTAGTGAGTAATGAATATAGAAAAACCTGGGCAAGAAACTAATAACCAGAACACACAATTTGGAACAATTGCGGAACCCGTCCCCACGGTCAACCTCAATTAATATATAAATATATAAACATTCCCCTAATTCAATAACCAGACAAAAAATATTAGAAGCAGGATAACGTTATACCTAAGGATAAATAAGTAGAAGAAAAAATAGAGTAAGTTGAAAAGATTCACAAAATGGGTTGTTTATTAGATATTCGAAAAAGATATGAACAACAATTAAATACGAAAGATCCCAAAAAGGGGAGAAATAATGTATAGAAAAATTTGTGATCACAGTAGCATGGTTTCATTAGAAGAACGCATTAAATATTTTAGCGACCACCATCACTAATTTACGTTAGCAAAAATACAAGTTAAATGCGCACTTGTTAGCCAGAAAAGAACAATATAAAGCTCATGAATTAGATCTCCGCGAAATACTCATATGCTTTACATAAAAATCAAACTTATTTATATCATTATCTATACATCTCTCCATCCCAACAAAAAGGAAAAATATGTCTTACGTCGATTTACCCTAGACATAAAACTACCAAATTTCTTATATTGATTACAAAGTTGAGCAATCCACATTTTAGTTGCCAAAGCTAAAAAAAAATTACCATCAATAAACAAAGTTATTATGGCGGTTATTAATTACCTCTACACTATCGCTGATGGCGCCCAATAAATTAAGTTCATAAGTAAATATTGGAGATAATAACATCAATAGCACTGTTTTCTAGTCAGAGTCCAATAACTCAAGTTCATTACAATTGAGATAAAGTTTAAGTCCAAAGGAAAATATCATTATTAACAACATCACTAGCGCTGTTTTCTATTTAGAGTCCAATAACTCATGTTCATTACAATTGAGATAAAGTTTAAGTCCAAAGGAAAATATTATTATTAACAACATCACTAGCGCTGTTTTCTATTTAGAGTCCAATAACTCATGTTCATTACAATTGAGATAAAGTTAGAGTTCAATAAATCAAGTTCATTAAGCCAAAAAAGAATTTTGCTTACTTTGTTATTAATCTCCGAAACCTTAGCTTCCCCTAGCGATTATCGAAGCCAGTCCAAGAGTGCTTCTCTACTCACACGATCACTCTTTTATACGGTTTTAGCACAGTCCACAGAACACGGAATGGGGGGATCACGAGNGAGTTGAAACAAAACACTGGACACTGGCTGAAGAGTATCTTCTTTTCTACTGAAAGTCTTTGGTCTGAGAATTTTTGTAACTGAGCGTGGAATTGTCAGTCGTTGAGTTCGGGCGTGTTTGTAGTGGCGGGTTGATCGAGTGCGTAGTCGGGCCAACAGCGGTCGGTGTCCGTGCAATTGGGTAATTCTGTTTGTTATTAACTTGGGTATCGCTGACTTGTGGCTAATGCTACAAAACAATATTGTATACAGTATTATTACTAATTGAAAGTGCAGTAAGTTGATAGGTATTCATATTTTAAATTGTATCTTAAATATGAAGGTTACTAAAAACTTAGTCAAGTGATGGAAATGGACAGAGTAGATTAGAGTTCAAATTGGTTAATAGGTTCCATTGTTATCATTCACCTAACTACATTTTTTTTACTATAGAAAATCATGCAGTTTGTATACTGTACTTTTAACCTTTCATATCAATATTGACCGACAGTGACATATTAAATTATCTTTCTTCTAAGAACACTTAGGCCTGGTTAAGATGACATAACTATTTATTAATCATGAACCGCCACTGATTTACTAAAAAGTGTTTTTTAAAGTATTAAACATATTTGAAACAGAGAAATAAATAATTAAATCTTATAACTATATAATAGCAAGTCTGACACCTTAGCTAAATCAATAATGTCTGATTACTGAGCTATGAGTCCCATGATCAACACCCAGCATGATCGAAAAATGTATAGTTAGTGAAATTTGGGTTTCCTCTTTTACCGTGATGAGGGTGTGTGTTGTGTCTTATCTAGATTTAAGTTTGTTTGTATGTTGTGGACTGATAAAATCAGTCAGTCCATAAAGTGTACATTAAATACCTCGAAATCAAAACTAAAAGTTAATGTTTGTGTTGTGTTCCAGAAATTGGCCGAGGCCTCAAGAATACCACACCACTCCATGTGATGTGGTGACAGACCGGCCGCTGGAGCCTTGCGAGCTCTGGCCTCCGCCAGTGTGAGTCCAGCCTTTTAATCAGACCAAGTTATGTGTTAAAGAGACCATGATGCATTTATCTTTTGGCGATGTGAAATTTAAGCTCTATCTTATAATTAAGATATGAGGGTGAGATAGCCATAGATATTGTTTAGATTCATATCTTGTAGGTAGCTCTTCAAGGAAAACCTCTTTTTACTTCTGAGGTACATTATTGTACATGTGGAATAAAGTGCAGGAAAGAGTCATCAAAACAAAGAGAAGTACACACACAATTGGGATTTCGCAATATCAAAAGAATAACACAATTCACATTACTGTGGGTTTTTTTTTTTCTAATTTTATTCTTAAAACCATATTGTGTTCGTCACTCTGCATAAGGCAGCCTGTGAGTTGACGCAAAGGCAAGCCCGGCTTGATAAGACTGTTCTAGTTAAGTGTTCCCTGACCCCCCCCCCTCCCCCCACAAACAATAAGGCAGTAAGCCGCCACTTTGGTTCTATTTGTAACTATTAATTATTTTTTTTGTGCCTTCTTCAATATAAAACATTAAATTTATGTTTAAAATTTACATATGGGTTCACCTTTAGAAACTTATTTAATTCTACCAAACTTATTTATTAAGAAAAATAACTATTTTTTAACAAATGGCTTGGTCACTATAATAATAGATAAAATTTCCCAAATTTCACAAGAGTTTCCAAACATGATAGTTGGCTTGCTATGAAAA
Organism: Timema monikensis; assembly: GCA_902151445.1. Lineage (NCBI taxonomy): Eukaryota > Metazoa > Arthropoda > Insecta > Phasmatodea > Timematidae > Timema > Timema monikensis. The sequence goes on along the minus strand of CABFVZ010001428.1, from coordinate 127,666 downwards.
TATTTTTGCCACGAATGAACAAATATATTTTAAATTTAGATTTTATTACAAACAAAATAATTTAAGGATTACTTACAGTGAACCGTAAATTGCTCTAAGTTTATGCCAGGATTCCACCAAAAAAGTTAGAGCGCAAGGTTGGCTCATGGATTGTTATTAAGGCAAGCCTATCGTCATAGGACTGTACTAGTAGGTCTAAATTGTTTCCTGTCATTCACTATCAATTTGACCAACCACCACGCACACAAGGTATAGATAATGACAGAATGTTTGTGAATTGGCCTTAAAGGACAAGCTCAATAGTAAATAGGGGGAGCAATAATTTTAAAGTAGAATTAAAAACAATACTTTTACACTCAAAATAAATAAAAATTTACTAATTTATTGGTATTATTTTATGGGTAGGCCTATCGATAACATATAATCACATGATTTGACATAAGCCTACGTATGAATAAATCAAGAGTTTTAGTAAATTTTTGTAAAATCCTATCATACTAGTGCAATCCCAATGATTCATCACACTCAAATCCTTGAAATTTACCACCTTAACTATCTTACATGTATCTGAAAACATTTAGGAAAAAATACTATCTGAATAGTTATATATGTTTTAAAATAGAATAAATATATTTTACTAAGACATAACATTGTGTAGTACTGCACCTGCAGTTTATGTATCTTCAACAGACAATGTAATTTAAATAAAATATTATTTGGTGGGTTTTTTTTTTCAGACGAATGCACCCAAGAGAACCTCGTGAAATAGAAACTGTGTTGTAAACTCAAACATATTTATTGAATACTCAAGTGTAAGTAAGACTTGACACCAAGTGCACATGCTACCTCAAGCCAACACCAGCAGCACAGCGAATAAGTATTACAAGCCATAGCTTACTCATGGCACATGCATGTTGGAATTACCGATCGTTGAACCATAAAAAACAAATTTAAAATACTATCTTACAGGTGGTGTATTTACATTACTTTTTCACTGGACTGTAATATGCAATTTACATAATTTTATATAACTGATCCTTCTAAGAAAGAATACTTATAGATCTAGCTTGTACGTAAAAAATCATAATGACTGTCTACAATCAGTCGCACCTGCTTGTTGGAAGCACACTCTTAGTATATGTCTAATATAGCACACACAGGCGCACTCTTGTGTCAGAATTGTCAGACCTGCTTGTCGTAAAGAGATGGGCAGTGATCATATTTTACATTTAGTAGTTATGATGACTTGTTTAGGTGTAATACTGTATTAAAATAAAACCAATAGTTATTTGTCTGCGATAAAAGTATGTGGAAATATAAATTATTACACTTCAACTAGCTTAGTATGCAAAAGTAGTAGCTATTCAACAAACTCTATATATTAATTTGAGTCTACATTGTTATTAATTGTAAGCTTTAATAAGATATTTAAATGTAATCATACTAGTTGAAATTACATCTCCCAACATTTCATTGTAAACACTCTTTAAGTAGAAAATAAATGTGTATTGCTAGTGTGCTTACAAAGTGTGCATTCTACAAGCGTCTGCAACTGATCATATGAGAGCCCAAACTGATGCACATTTACACTAAACACAGCTGAAAAATTTGCTGAAAGGTTGAAAATATAAGCTCAGTATAAAGTTAAATTTAAGGAACTAACTTTAAGTGTTAGTATCTTTCAACCACTATTAAGATTATTATTATTATTAGCACCGCGTCTTACTACCCGTTCGGGTTATACGCACTTACGCTAATATGTAATGGTAGGGTGATTGTGAGATGAAATGAAGGACCTACAGTTTAACGTGGAATCCGAACCACGGTGGAGGCCTGGCATTCCCCACATTCACAAGATGTCAGAGGTGAAGGAAGGGTTTGGTAATCAGATAAATCTGTGCCGGGACAGAGGATTGAACCCCGGCCGCCAGCACAGAAGTCTGAAACCTTACCCCTAGACCACCAGGTCACCTCTACTATTAAGATTAAATGTACAGAAAGTAAAAATAACCTGAAATGCACAAAATCTCTCAAACATTAAATTTGAGTTTTAGTGTTTCAAAATTATCTTATGTTTGGCATCAGATTATTGTATTTTTGTTTAGTAAAATTTGATAAATTATGAACAATTCAAACACTCTACTCCAACACTTATCCTAAAATAAACTTTTCAACTATTCCTTAGTAAGCATGTATTCATTATTTTTTTTTGGCTGGTGTATTTTATATATTAGTATAAATCCTCACACAAAATCTAAAAAAATCCTAGTGACTTGTAAACTCTTTGTGCTAGTCTGTAAAAAGGAATATAGTTGATGTTTGACAAATGGATATATATATATATATATATATATATATCCATATAGATTAGATTTTGTGTGAGGATTTATACTAATATATATATACTAATATATTGAAAATAATATAGTTAGAATTTTTGTATATATATATATATATATACACACACACACACACATTGATGAGTTATTTTACTTAAAGTCTGCCTAAAAACAATGGCACTTGCTTGTAGAATGCATGCCCATAAATAGTGGTATTTCTTTTCTCTTTCAAAAGGGCTGTCGACAATTAAACTCCAGAATACGTAGTTTCAATCAACAGTAATTGGGGATAAGGACATACAAATTTTGTACCTCTCAATTATCTGGGTTAGTCGATAACGGATAATCGCATAGATCGTTGAAAAACATATCTTACCTATTAAATACACAACTTTTTCTTTTACATTGATAATTATTAGGAGCTGTATTTATAACAAGGATAATATTTTATATAAAACAGTTTAACATAGGTATACATAAAAAATACAGTGCAGTTTGTATGGTATTATTTTCTCTTGAATCTGTTTTGTTAAGTAATCATGTATTATTTTCTGCTTTAATGAAATGATGACAATTTTTCTTATGACAGTTCTCATTTATTGTGGGATTGGAGGGAAAGGTGTGGGTAGTAAGGGTTGTGGTTGTGAAAGAAAAAGTTAAGCTTCGTTCTAAGTAACATATTTAATACTGAATTACTTATTTTGTTGAAAAATATGAAAAATACTGCATAATGTAATATTTTAAGAGCCATACACAGATCACTCAAGTATGGATAATTGAGAGTTTACTGTATTAATTTTAAACACGAGCAAACATATTTGTAAGAGATATGATGGCCCTGCCCAAGGGTGCATTTGCATCAGGTTTAGTAGACAGACAATACTGTTGATTCATATCCGATATGTAGGTGCAACTGGTTGTAGAAAAAGACTCGTCAATAGGGATAACTATTTGTGGAAACTCAAATATAATCCTTTTTTAAAAGATTAGCACAAATAATATACAAGTCACTAGTTTGTCCCCTATCCATATGAATGTATATGTTCTATTTGCCCAACTTACAATATGTACCGCATGTTTTAGTATAAATGGCAATACAATTACCACTGATGTATGAGTGTACGAATTGTTCATAGAAGATAATGTATAATTTATAAAGCAATTTTACACATTTTGAATGATAAATTTATTCATTTATTTAAAGTTGGCTTAGCTAGGTCAATATACTAGCAAGATGTAATTTATATGTTGTATGAATTATAATATTAGTGGAATTATACCTGAACCAATTTATTACTCACAAACTTTAGTTTCTCAGGTGTTTCAAACTACCGACTGTTTAGAAAGGGGGCAGGATGGAAAAGGGGGGTGGGCAGAATGGAGAAGGTTGGGGGAGTGGGCCAGGGGATATAAACTAAGGTTAGTGTTTTTGCAGTTTTTTATAACAAAACACTTTTTTTGTCCAAAATAAATAAAATATTGTCTCATTAAATACATTTGGTTAAATTTGTTATATTTAGTGATTTCAAGTTATTGGATATTTGTCATGGCTGAGCACAGTTAAGGTAGTCAATGGAGCAGTTTTGATTTATTTTGGCCTAAAAGGTTTTTTGTTATAAGAGTTACAAAAATATTGACTTTACTTGTTCCCTTCCATCTGACCTAGGTCAAGTGTCCTTTTACTAATAACCTACAATTGGTCCTGTCAGATGTTTTCTGAAAAGATTTGGTGTATTAGTATTAATTTAGTTTATTATTTTAAATACTATATGAAGTTACAAAAATAATGTATAAACTTCACTGAAATAATCCTAAAAAGAACAGTAATTACTAGTGAACTCATTCTAAGGATTTAGATAAAATATTGAAAGTGATTTCTTTATTTCAAATATAATATTTCAATTAAAATATACATGTATGTGTAATCTCTTGAACAAGAACAAAAAGAGAAGTTTCTGTATTTTTACCATACAAGTTCGTTCATATCAACATGCGTTAATCATTTCCGACACATGCCGTTTCATGCATGACATTTGAGCGAGTTTTTATACCATTTGGCGTCCTCCATATAAATGGTCATATGTAGTGTGCCTACTTGTAAATTTGTTTCATTTGGCTACTGAGGTTTTTTGTTTAGTATCAGTTCCGACACATGGCTTATTAGACAAATATTCTTGCCGAGAATCCTGTACTGGAGTGAATATGCTAAGCTTGGTATGAATACTCTCATAGATAAAACACTAAACAATATTTGTTATGCATGAAATGGTACATGCTGGAAACGATCGATGCATAATAATGTGAATGAAGCTTTAAATTTATTTTAGTGTAATGTGCATTGCCACCATGTTAAATTATACAAAAGATAAATAACACCCTCACTTTAATTTGAGTGAAAATTTTTAATTTCAATTTAACTATGTTCATATGTGTGATCATTAGGTAAGTTTCTAAGAAAACAAATTGGAAATTGCTGCACTTTTAACAAGCTTTATGTGTAGTTAACCTAATTTTAGTGTATTTCCACAATGTTAAAATATTACACAAAATAAATAACGGTAACACTTAAATTACAGAAAAAGTTGAATATTATTTTTAAACATGTGTAATGTAATAATCGTTTATTCAAAATATTTAAATGGCAATAGTGTAAAAAACAGTGTTTCAAAAATTATTGGGGGAACCCCACCATGTCTGTGATACATATAACTTCCTACACCTTCATTAGACTGACTTGTCATTTCAATCTGATTTATATTTCCTTTGTGCATTTTTTATTGAACTGTTGATTTAAAATATTCTAGTATGTATTAAGATAAAACAAAGAAAATTATGGTCATGGCAGCTTTGTTGGTAAGAAATAATAATAATATTTGAATCGTGTCTCAGTTGAGGATTCAACAGTAAAAATCTTAAATCGTTCACAGTGATACGACCTTTTAAACCACATTCCCCATATAAATAGACAGCTTACTCAAAATGTTCTGCACTTTTCTCCAAAGCTTGATGAGCAATATATCTCTCAATATTACGTGTCAAATGGGCCTATCCTTCTAGCACAAACCTACATCTAAACTTGTCCCCAGCCCAGTAACATACTTCTATATCTCATTTACGTCACATCACTGCCTTCTTGCCTCAGACACTTCTAACACAAAGCTACATCTAGAACTGACCCCTAACAGACTGTTTTATGCCCTTTGTCTGTTTCACAGCTTTGCCGTGCCTCTGATAGTCAGACACTTCTCACATAAAGCTTACATCTAAACTGGCCCCTTAAGCAGCCATACTTCCTTGCCTTGATTGTTCTGCAGCATTGCTGCCATGCCTTTATACTCATGCCAACTTATCTGCTGCTATATATGGCTTATGAATACTCCTTTCCTTAGGCCCTAAAGGACAGTGAAAGGCTTCAAAAGGCAGAAAATAATGGAACAATTCGAAGCTTTTCATCAAAATTCATACACCAGCCCATGTACCTCTATCATTGAACACCTCAACATACCAGTGATTATATAGGAGGCCCATATAGCAGTGGTGTAGTCCTAAATAATTAGTAAATTGGCTAAGTGCCGAAGGTCAGAGATACTTTTCTATTTTTTTATTAATCGTCATGCAGATCACACACTGAGAATCATCAGCAGAGAAATACAATACGAAAAACCCTAAAGTCCATCTGCGGGGACGCATCCTAGGCTTTAGGGGAGGGGTCAGCAACTGGTTGATCTCATAAGAAAACCACATTGTCATTAAAAGTCAGTCATTGATTCTTCTACATATATTTAGCACCGCATCTTACTACTCGTTCAGATTATACACCTAATTATTAATTACACTAATGGGTTAGGAAATGGGGAAGTTGAATATAGAGGAAGTGAACCCACATTTGCCTGGAGGGAGAGTGGAAAACCATTTAGGAAAAACCTTCCCCAGTTCAACTGAGCGAGATTCAAACCTCAATCTCCCCATCCTCAGCAGTCTAGCTCAACACGAAACTAGCGTGTTGGCTAACTACGTCACCAAGGTGGGTTTGATTCTTCTAAACTTGCAAATATATCAAGTACTTTCAAATAATACTTTAGTCTGACCAAAATAAATTTGATCAGACATAATCTGTACTGTTATAATATAATTAAATATTTTGATGAAATGTTTTATTTATTCTATAAAAAAATATAAAGAAAGTGTAGACAAATAAATAAGTAAAAAAATAGACAAAAAAAAACGAGTGATCGCTGAACTTTTGTTAAGTTTATAAGTCGACCTGAGCCCAAAAAGGTTGCTAACCCCTGTCTTGGAGTGAGGTGCAGCAAAAGGGAAGGTCCGAACAAAGTAGGGTGGGCAATACTAAAATAGCAAGATTCAATTCATATATTCATCTATAAAACCACTATTAGATCAAACCAACTGGCAGACCGTCCCAATTTGTGGTGATTATGAATTCTGCAACTCTCATCAATTGAATCAATTTTCAAATACAATAAGCACTTAATATTTGTTGAATCAAACGTGGATTTCTAAATAAAATATAGTTGCACAAAAATTCTAAATATATTATTTTCAATAAATCTTCAGTTCCTGATCATTATTATTATTATGTTCCGAGTGATTTTTTTGTTATTTGTGCACCTTTATATATATGTTGGTATTGCTTTTAGATGGATTAAAAAATAAAGTTTCATGGAGGAATATGATATTTTGTCCAAACATAAATTACTTGCTTTACCTATACAGGGTTCCTACAGTATTTGTAAAAATATTCTCCCTGACTTTTCCCTGACTTTCCCTGACTATTTTCCCAAGTTCCCTGACCAATTTCTCATAAAATTTCCATTATAACTTTACGGTACTATACACGTGAAAATATTAATTTAAATAAATTTATTTCGGCCTCCTCCCCCCTTACAGCCGACCTTGCCTCACCTCTCATGGAAGAATAAGAAAGCAGACATCTTGCCAATCAGTTGAGGGAAAATGATGGAAAAATAATCCCTATCAAAAATTTGTAACAAACTTGATTCCCTTTGGTATCATGTGCAGAAATACGTATTAAATAACAGGCCACTAAGAACATACTAAAGAGTTTGGTATCATTACAGTTTTATTTTACCTAAACTGTACATTTCCTGAACTGAATAGCTTACAACAGGAACTCTGTCTGCTTTCATATTATTCATGTCTCAAGTCAATTTTATTTTTATTAAAATTATCACTATAGTCATACAATAAGAAACTATGTTATATTTAATAAAGTGAAGCTTGCTTCTTCTTCAGTTCTTGCAACTCCACGTCTATTGCTTCTCGTTTCTCTTCAGTTGCCATCATTAATTTTTTTCTTTCTCCTTCTAAATCTTTAACTTGTATATCTAATTTCCTCTTTTCTGCCTTCTTCTTGTCTTTTTCACTTTTTTCTTGCTTCTTCATCTCTAAGTATTCATGATAGCGTTTCCGAGCACCTCTCACGTAATCCAACATCTTTTTGCTAATGTGTATATTTTTAATCCCTCCTGCTTCTTGTATCTCATCATGAATGTGACGCTGTGCAATGACTGTCTTTTCATGCATGTTTTCAACCAGTAAAGATTTATTGACTGAAAAACCACCTTCAACAGTTGCATTCCCATGCGACAAGACAAGGCAAATCTTTATTACTTCCCAAAGATGTTTGTAGTTTGCTTCTCCTATTAGAAAGCTACCATAAATAGTGTCAAGTCCTACTTCATCACTAAACTGATCACAAGGACGAAATATTTCTTGAAGCTCAGATTTTTTGAGGTTGCAAAAATGCAAGTATTCTTTCTTGGCATTTTCAGCCAGAACATCATTTATGATGTTGGCATGGTTGAGTTCCTCCAAAAGAAAAGAAAATCTCTTCTGGGCCAGTTGAGGTGAATGTTGAATAACACAAGGATCCAATGAAGACAAACCTCTCACAGCTTTCTGTTTTAAGGGACTTTTTTCTTGTAGTTTTGCAATCATGGTGGTTAACATACTGCGGCACTCATGTATAAATTCTAATTTTTGTCTTTCTGTTACTGTGATCGCAGTTTCTCCTAACAAACGTTTTGTTGCAAATCCTATATCAATATTTTTGCTAAGGATCAAATTTTCTGATTTTTTTGTGTCAATAGACAGTAACTTTGGACCCGTGCACTTCATAAGATCAGGTTTCACACAACGATTCATAAGGTATCTTAGAAGTTTCTCTACAGCTTCAAAAAGATATGGAGTCATTGGTTTTGATGTCTGGAACCGTTGCAGGAAAGGCTGACATTCATCTGCAATTGTCTTGCAGAACGCTAGTTTACACTTTAGGAATGGATCACAGGCTGCTCTTTTCAGTGTCTCTACAGGTTTTGTTTTAGGAAGTTTTGCTTCTTTGAGAAACTTAATAACATGGTCCCAAATTTGTAATGCCCTTTGAAAGCACTTCGCATTCTCTAACCAACGCACACCACAGAACTTCAATGGAAAAGTTGTACACCCTGTCAACTGGGTGAACAATGCTCGACGAGCTGGAGAGTCAGTGAACAGGTAGTACATGTGACGTAATAAGCTACTTATATCCCAATCAACAGACTCTACTCCTGTTCTCAAGGAACCATGAACAACATGAAGCCCACATGTTCCCAGATTTAGCAAACTACATACTTCATTGTCTGTTACAGATTTGAGGTGTTCCTGAAGAAGTGTTATAAACTTTAAATTGACATTTGGGCCATCCATTGACACTTGTATCAACTTAGAGAGTGGAAGAGGAGAAATACCATCCAGAAAATGCTTCAGTAATTCTTCAGCAGTGCTCCTATCGAAAAACACACTGTTTAAGTAACGACTGATGACTTTATGATTTTCCTTGTCCCAGAATCTAATTACAATGTCCATCTGTCCTCTTTGAATAACTTTATTCAATGCCTCATCAAAACAAATTACAAAGTTGTTACATGATTTTAGGCGGTCCAGTAAATTATTATGAAAGAATGGAGCCAAGCCATGCACAATGAAGTATGCAGCCTTGTCTCCACCAAGGGTAAAGGCATTGGCAATGGAACACTCGGGAAACATCAATTGAAAAATTGTACTTAAATTATTGCACGAATTGAAAGACATTTTTTTGTCAACAACTTGCATAGCCCAAATGACTTCCGCCTTAGTTATATCATCTTTTATAACAAAAGTGTTATGGTTTCTTTGAGGCACTACACTAATTTCACTTTTAGCAACAGCTTCCTTCTGCGACGTTACGATTTTCGATGAAACAGAAAAACTCTTCGAGCAACCAGCAGAATCATCACTAGGTAGAATGTCTTTGTGTGCCAGAGATTCTCTTGAAACTGGGGAGCTCGATGAACCTGAATCACTTGACTTTTTTGAAAAAAAAGTCAACAGAGAGCGTTGATTTGTCAAAGTTTCAAGAGTTTTGATATGAGTTGGTCCTTTTGCATGGGAAGCTAATGCTTGCTTTCCCATATTACTTAAGTTTATAATTTTTTTGCACACTTTACAAAATGCCTGCAGCTTATTACTTTCAACACCACTTATCCAGTATGAGAATTCAGGAAAATGGTCTGGGCTTAGCCAGAGCTGGTTAAAAACGGTTTTTTTGTTAGACATTGCTGGTGTAGTCTAATCAGTCCTGGTGCACTGTATCAAACTATAACGATGACAAACCTTGAACAAGAACAAAAACAAGTGATCACTAAAGTTAAAAGAATTGTCATGTGCAGGCTAGGAGACCTCTGCGTTCACATTCTGAAATAAAATGCTACCAAAACTTGTGTTAGGGCAAGTTTGAGCATGGTAAGTGCCCCTCAGCTTTCTTCATTGGGGCAGTGGCTTATGACGCAGTAAATAGAAAAAATATTTTCTTTGTTTTTTCTAAGTGTGACATGAAGACATGAATTGTCATTTCCCTGACTTTCCCTGACCTTTTTAAAGCTTCCCTGACTTTCCCTGACTATTATTTTTTTCCCTGACTTTCCCTGACTTTCCAGAGCGTAGGAACCCTGCAAGAAATGTGAATAATTTGTTGTTTATGTATGAAAAATACTAAAAAAAGTAAAAGGAATGTTTAAAGCTTATTGTATTATAATTAATTATATTTAGAAAAAGTCCCTTTGTGTGTCAATGATATTTGTAGTGTAAATTTATTAGGTAGTTCTTTTCTTAAACTAATCAGAGTTTTGAAGTTGTTAGATTGATATAGTTCATTAATTTAAGGTTTTAGCTATAACAATAAATAAAATACAAAAGCTTTATTTTCTCAAAAATCATGACAACTCAAATTAAAGTATGTCCAAGCAATTAGGATTCAGTAAAAAACAGTTTGGAATAGAGAAATTTGGCACAGTTATATTAATAATTATTACGAATCTAAAGACAGTATAGACCAAATGCTAAATATTATTACCAATTACACCACCTTATCCCCATCTGTGGGCCTGCAGACTAAATATCAGGCCCATTTAGTCTGGTTAGCCATTGATGAGGTTAGGATTTGAACCATGGCTGAGTGTACTGAAAGTTGTTTTCTTTACATGGTTTCACACTTTACCTTTACTTCAATGCGAGTACTTTTCTTATAAATCCTGTCTTCCTCATTTCTACTCCCCTTAAATGATTAAATGTGGATAGTTCAAAACGAGTAATAAGACTCGGTGGGGGGAAAAATGTCACCTTAAGAGTAGTTAATATTTTATTATTCAAGTGTTCAGCCCAACGGTCAGTCCTGATGTGTTTCCCATCCATCCAGAGTCGGACATGCACTCAGCCCTTCGGCCGGTTAGTAGTAACCGCACTTTCTGGGAGAAAGCACATGTCATAGGAAAGTCCTGAAAATGCAGTAGTTTCCCCATTTATTTCAGCATTGGATTTCTATGAGCAAGTAAGAAAGGGCCTTCAAATTTTGCATACCTTCCATTGTTCTTTTACATGCAACAATCGACACAGGACCGACGGCTTTACTTCCCCTACAAAGTAAGTTGTGGCACAGATTTTATTACTAAATTAAAATCTCACCCTTAGTCTGGTTTGAACCCATAAACATCAGATCCTGATGCGAGTACTTACTTAGCCACATAAATGCTGATAAAATATTTTCATACCCCTAAAAAATATGTAGTTTAATTTTTTTTAATCCACTTACCTTAGTGTTACTGCAAGTTTCTCCTCTAATGAAATTGTATGTTTTCTGTTTCTTCTAATATTGGTTTCTATCTTATTTAAAATATAATAAAATGTAGCTGGCATCATCCTACAATAATCACAAAATCTTATTTTCGTTTTCGTTAAGCATTTTATGCAAATGGTGGAATTCCCCCAGTTCAGGTCACTTTTCATAAAATGGATGCACTGAATGCCTTTGTTGTCGTAGGTATCTAAATTTAAAATAACTACTTTCATATACAAATATCTTTTCACTCATAGACAACTTTATTATATGTGCACTTTCAAAAAAAGTCGTGTTATACTGAGCAGCTGAGAACTCGACTGAATTCATAACCCCACTACATTTAACAAGCAAGAAAAAGCACAAAAGCGTCAACAAGCTACTAGCTCTTACTAGCGCTAGTAGAAGGGAGTTGTTTCGTAACCGTAGTCTAATGGTAAGGATATTAATGACAATATATGAGAGTGTGGTGATGAGAAAATACATGAGCTGTTGCTCGCACAAATCATAAATCTGAACAAATAAAAATCATTAGCTTGGTCAGAAGTGCAAACAAGAACAATCCTATATTTATTATCTATTTACAATGCTTTTAGAAGTTTAAATTGCAATTATAAAGTTTTTTAGCCTTACCTTTTATGAATCAAAATATTGATGAGTTAGGTAGAGTAGATCCTTCTGTTGGGTGTCTAGCGCCCCTCCAGAAAGAGTAAATCCTGCTTTCAGTAGGAGACTTGACATCCCTCAGCAATCTGTTCGTTCTGCCTCCTTTTTGGCCTCTGTACTGGCCTTTTTTTGGCATCCTTCAAATCTAACATTCTTTTTGGCTCTCTCTCTTCTTATTCTTACTTCCTTTATTAGCTCATTCAGTCCCTGTACTTCTAACTCTCTCCTTCAACCTTGTTTCTTAACCTATCTCTTCCTATGACACCCAAAATGCTGCTCAGTAAAAAAATGTTTCACATGCAAGAATATGTACGAAAGAAAAGATCAATCATTGATAGAAACAAAAATAAAATAAAAATCTCTTTATCGAAATGAAAAGAATATAGAAAATAATTGTTTACCCTTCTGTTATTGAACACAGATGGTTCATACTTTACCCTGCTGTTGTTGAACAAAGAGGGTTCATACTTTACCCTTCTGTGTTTGGACAAAGAGGGTTCATACTTTACCCTTCTGTTATTGGACAAAGAGGGTTCATACTTTACCCTCCTGTTATTGAACAAAGAGGGTTCATATTTTACCCTCCTGTTATTGAACAAAGAGGGTTCATACTTTACCCTGCTGTTGTTGAACAAAGATGATTCATAATTTACCCTACTGTTATTAAACAAAGAGGGTTCATACTTTACCCTTCTGTTATTGAACAAAGAGGGTTCATACTTTACCCTACTGTTATTAAACACAGATGCTTCATACTTTACCCTGCTGTTGTTGAACAAAGAGGGTTGATAATTTACTTTTCTGTTATTGGAAAAAAAGGGTTCATACATTACCCTCCTATTATTGAACACAGATGCTTCATACTTTACCCTTCTGTTATTGAACAAAGGGGGTTCATACTTTACCCTCCTGTTATTGAACAAAGAGGGTTCATACTTTACCCTACTGTTATTGGACAGCGAGGGTTCATACTTTACCCTACTGTTATTGAACAAATAGGGTTCATACTTTACCCTACTGTTATTGAACAAAGAGGGTTCATACTTTACCCTACTGTTATTGGACAAAGAGGGTTCATACTTTACCCTACTGTTATTGAACAAAGAGGGTTCATACTTTACCCTACTGTTATTGAACACAGATGGTTCATACTTCACTCTCCTGTCAATGGCCAAGAGGGTTGCAATTCGTACCTTATATTGCTACCAGTGGACAAAGAATTATTCCATATTTAACACTGCTGTCACTGGACAAATGAGGATGTAATTTATACTTCACACTCCTGCAAATGTAAGAAAATGTTATCGCTTAGTTAGAATTATTCTGCAGTGAGTGAGAAAAACACACACACACATTAAATCCTTGAATCAAAACCAGTTTAATTCACTTTATTTGGCATAATTCTTATATTTCTTTCAGTTTATTTTTGTAGTCTTCACTAATAAAGTGAAATGGAGTAGGGCAGATTTTAAGAAAATGCCCAGCATTCTCTCAAGAACTCGAATCAAATCCTTACCAACTGGGTTAGAGTTGTGACAGTCATATCAGTCAATCTTTTGGGCATTCAACCAATCCTATCAATAAAAGTGGAAAATGATAAGAAAAAAAGGACACTGGTAATCATTATAATATATTAGAGTATCAATGTGACTGAGAAAATTTCCAAATTCATTTTATTTTAATCAATTGCCTAAACCAAGGTGTATTAATAGGAGAAAACCAACATTATGATCCAAATATAACATTTTATTCATTTATTATCATAATCCACAAAGAAAATAGTTTACAATATGTATTCATTCACAGTTTATAAAACAAATACCAACGATGTTTCTAACAGAAACAACACACAGCTTGAATACTTAGGTAATTAAAAATACTTAAAAAATACTAATTAATTCTATATTCTGGATACAAATCATACATTTAAGTAAAAAAAAGTGTTAATGCAAACAACACACACACACACATAGTAAGATAACGGAAGTTTTCAAAAGTAACAATGGAGACAATCTATATTCTTAGACAAGAGGCCAGGACTCAACTCTCGACTGGATGTATAGAGATATTTTCTAATAATGGCTTAGCATACATTCTTAAGGCAACTGCTTATTTATTTCATTAAAATACATATTGTTTATTATAGGTCCTTAATATGTATCAATTAAAGGAAGCCCAAATTGGAGTTTAAAAAACCATACAGTGATGGTTTTAAAACAGATAATGTTCTTAAATATTCAGGTCAAAAAGAAGATGGCAAGAAAAATTATCTTATGTATCTCTTTAGACAAATAAAACTGTTACCTTCCTAGAGCTATGTGTCTAATGAAAACAAACCTATACATCAAGTCTGGGTGGTTGTGCAACTTTCTATCAGTACTGACATTTAATCACAAAATCTTCATGTGACTATCACAATAAGTATTATGTTGAGTAATATAGTAATATAATTGGAAACTTTCAGGATTTAAATGTATAGGCCTTGAAAATCTAGGCCACATTAATATATATTATAAAATAACATGTCCTGACTGACTGATTCAACATCGCCGAGCACAAACTATCAAGGCTACAAGCATGAAATTCGGACTGTATATTCATTTTGTTATGTAGGCACCCAATAAGAAAGGATTTTAGAAAATTCCACCCCAAAGGGGTCAAAATAGGGGATGATAATATGTATGAAAGTCCGTCATTTTGAAAGTTACATAAACAAAATTTTGTATTTCGGTTATTGACGTAAAACAAATAAATACGTGTTTCAGGAATTTTGGAAATTTTATTTAATAAGGGATGAAAAAGGGGGTGAAAGTTTGTATCGGACTTGCATTATTTTTGATCTGAGGTCAAGTTATGGTCATCAACGTAACGTAATATTTTAAATTAAACTGTAAATACATATGTATATTTTCGTATTTGTATATAATCAACTTCCACGCAAGCAAAGCCGCGGGCAACAGCTATCTAGTTAATATATATACACACAAGATCTTATAAGTTTTTAATAGTAAAGACAGTTGTTTTTTTTTATAATGAGAAGACACGCTTAAGTAGTTGGCCATCTTTTGTTTTGTTGTTTCATAGTTATTGGCTGGAATGCGTTTTATACTTGGATAGCAGCACTTGGTACCAGATAAAAAAAATTGGAAAAGTAGTAAATCAATAGACAGTCAACCACTGTGGCAGCGAAAGCATTGAGATGTGTGTGTTTGAATTAAAGTAGTGTTAAATATTTAAGAGCTGTACTCGTAAACAAAAGTAGGCTGATTGCCAATCCTTTTAATTTCCAATAATATTCTATGAATATAATAACAAATTAAATGACACTTTATTACAATTCATTTGCCTACGTATATTTACATTGAAAGGACAGGTTAGTTATAATGCACACAGCACAGATATTAATACGTAGCAGGAGGAGGTTGTAAAATCCAAGCTTTTAATGCCCCAGACTGTTATTTTTTTAAGAGAAGCTGTGGCTTGAGGGGTCCGAAACAATGTCTCTAGCAAATTGTCTAAATTCTACTAAATGTGTGAACAGTTTTGATTGTTTGTGAGCGACTTTGTTGACAATAATCCCAATATGATCAGAAGTCGAGTCATCTCTCTTTTTATCAAAATACCAAGGAATTAGAGTGATCAAAAATGTATTACAAAAGAGATGAATTGAATAATTATTATAAACTGTACAATGTACATAGAATTGGCTCTAAAAAAAGGATATGTATAGGCACATAGAATAACATGACATCAAACACACACATATGTATATATGTGTGTGTGTATGTGTGGTGCATTCGAAGTATGAATTGTTAAAAATTAAGTTCAACACGGTAAGAGTTCAACTAACAGACCTATTATATTTTATGTAATTTACCAAGGACAAGGATAAATAGAATGTGTGACAATAGATCAAGTCGTGATTGTGAACAAACATTTAAATATTACTGTAGCCAATAAAATATTGGTGAAAAAAGTTAAAGGAAATTGTTCACATTTTTTGTGAGAGAAACTTAATTTACTCTTCAAAATTTTTTTAATCTTATTTTCATTGTATGCTGAGTAAAGTTATACACATCCTGAAATTTTAAAACATTTAAAAGCTTTTTATATAGTAAGCAAATTAGTGTGTTTAACACATATTTACAAAAGTACTTAATTTCTGTGAAATCTTATTTTCACTTATAAAATAATAAAAAAACACTTGGTTAAAAATATTTATTAAAATTTGTGATTATTTTTTATCAGATAGATATATAAAGATTAAAACAAACTACAAGGTTAAAATTAACATTAACACTACACACTACAATATACACTAAATCAATTTGTTTAAAGTAGTCATATTTAAAAACTATTTTGGATTTTGGCAAAATATACCAATTTTGAATTGAATCAATAACTGTCTAACTTAAATTTATTTGAACTAAATATAACCATGTATACATTCAATAAAACAGATGTATAAGAGAGTTCATAAATTATTCAGGCCACAATATAGATGAGTTTTTTTACTTCTAGCCTCTGTGAAAAAAAAACAATTTATTTGTCTTGCAACCATTATATGATTTTTTTCATCAATTATTGTAAATTGTTTGTAAATTAATTTTATTGTAATGTGAAACATAAGAAACCTTTTTTTTTTAATATGATAGTGAAAAATCCTGAAATATATCACTTATTAGAAAACTGAAGGTCCGAGGAATAACAAACCACACAAATTTTTCCCACCAAGTCATCACACTTTCAAATATAAATGTCACGTTAGGCTCCCTCATCAGTAAATATTCCAGATAGTCCCTAAAAATAAAATTCTCTGATGTATATTCTATGTTAGCTGATCAGGAATGTCAAACTAGTTTGAACATAAGGGTCATGTTAAACATTAAGAATACTTTGATAAAAAATAAAGTTAGTCATTTTTTTAAATTATTGTCGACAAATGTATGTCCGCTAGCAGAGATCTGTTGAGTGTTTTTTCCTTTTTGTTTGAGAAAACAACTGTTAACATACACATGTGCTTGCAAACATTGGACATATTTGGTCCGCCAACTTTAAATGCCAGACTTATTCGATAAATCAAGCAAATATTCCTAAGCATCCCATTCAAAAGTGTTATATTTCCTCAACATTTATAGATTTAAAAATAGTGTCGGTCGGATTGCATGATGGTTCATCATAATGTAGCACAAAATCATAAATAATGCAGAGAGTTTGACATGCCTAGTTTAAAGCATTTTGTTTTCCGCTTTTTTTTATCATGGAAAACAAGACTGGCCTTTAGATTACAAAATCAAAAAAAAAACTTTGTTTTCTTTATTTTTGTCTAAAATAAAGTGATAACTGATCATTAGTGTTTAAATATTTGCAAATGTGAGTGTAATCCACAAAAATTACAGGAAATAAATCTGTTTCTAACTTTCACTAGGTATGGGTGGTTTTAATTTATTCAATATCTGTTCTCTCCTTCGATTTATTGATTGTCAGACACCATTATATCTACACTCAAAGTAGAGTGCAAAGGAAATAAAATTTAGTTAACTATTTTTAGGGTTTTTACTAGGGGTGTACCTATGCGGATCCCGATGAATTGTAATCAGGCGATTATTGGTGCATCGGCAATTAATCGTAATAGGTGATTATGGCGATTAATCTTTTTTTAAAAGTAAAACTTTCTAGGTGGGAATTTAGTGATCAAGATCGATTTTTAAAAAACATATACACACCAGTTGATAAAACTAACAGTCTAGTTCCAACTTTCGCCACATGCTTTTAGTTTATGTTTCAAAATTTGTAATGAAGACTAATGCAAAATAAATTTTGAAGTGTTTAAGGTAATTAAAAACAATACAGTAATAGGTATCGGTAATCAGTTTTACAGAATCGGTACACCTCTAGTTTTTACTATGAAAAACATTTTTGGCTTAGATAAAACATAACTTCATTCGAAATAAGTTTAAATTAAATTTTTATACACAATAATCTTTACAGTTCTTAATATTAAGTATATGACAAATATTCAAGCATTTTTTATT
This sequence comes from Timema monikensis, assembly GCA_902151445.1. Lineage (NCBI taxonomy): Eukaryota > Metazoa > Arthropoda > Insecta > Phasmatodea > Timematidae > Timema > Timema monikensis. Next base: position 109,457 of record CABFVZ010001428.1, on the reverse strand, counting down.
TAACCTAGCCAAAATATTTTTGCTATAATAACAGTAAAAAACAAACATTTTCTTCCACCTTGCCTTAAAAGGTATAAGTTGAACTCAATATTTTCTTAATATGACTAGAAACCATCAATAAAAATTTGTCAGTAGTAAAGAGTCAAAGTTAATAAGAACATTAAACAGTCTAACCCTAAAAATTGGCAACACACTTAAATAATCTTCTGTCTCTTTATGCTGGGATCACAATCAACTTAAAGTTCAAGTAATGTAATGATCTCTTAAGGTTCACTTAACGTAACGAAACTAGTGTGTTCTCAGGATTCACATAACTTCACATAACAAACAACTCGAGCAAAACAAAGACAACAAATTTGGAGTGTTAGAAAACAAACCCAATAATTAGGGCCAGTTAGGATACGATTGCTTGAAATAGCTTTATTGGATGTAAGAAAAGTGTAACAAGAGGCGTTTTAGAGTTCACAAGACACAGAAAAACTGTACCAAAGATGTTGGCTGCATTTCATAAACAAGCATATAAGGCACTAAATAGCCGCAATGACATGGTTTGTACAATGATTGGCTAGCTAGAAAACATTGTGCCCTTCACCCAACATTCAAGTAACATATGAGAGTTCCCCCCTGGACAACTCTTTAAGTAAAGTGAATGTTAAGTTAACTGCTTCGTGATGGCTTACATTTAAAAACATGAGTAGAACCTTTACGTCACATAGTGTTGTATTATGTGAGAAAGTTAAATGAATGATAAGTTGATTGTGATGCTGGCGTTTAGAGCTATATAATTTATAAACACTCACTTTGAAAGTTTGTTTTAATTTTTCACACAGAGTAAAGTATGATCACTTTTCAGATGATAACTGGGAAACTTCGATGTAATAACATCCGAGAATTTTAGCTCAGATGCAAAGCTATGAATAAAATATTGTAAACCAAGCAAAATAAATAACTCACATTTTAAAACTACCATCACTTTTGAATTTTTTACATAAGAAAATTGTTCAACTTAACTTTAATGGAGAAGAATTATAATATTTACATCTTAATATGACTATAAAATTGCTCATAGCAATCTTTAATTTCAGGTCCCACTTTCATACACAAACATGCACACAATTATTTTATATTATATATTATTAACACGAGAACTTGCAGACATTCATGTTACAGAGGTTATGAGAAGCTGTCTCTGGCATATATATATGTCAATATAACATGAAACTTTGTAAATTTTGTACTTTATCAAATTTGTTTTAAAAAGGTAATTGAATAAATAAACACTATTTACGTTTAATCATAGCGAACTTATAACTCATAGAACGCATGAGAATTTCCAAACTTCCTAAGGAAAGTAAAGCATAAAAAAAAATTTACCAGCTTGCTAAAGAAGGTAAAGCTTAAAAAAACATGAGAATTTGCTGGATTTCTAAATAAGGTAAAGTAAAATAAACATGAAAATTTCTCGGCTTCTTAAAAAAAGTAAAAGCATTATAATGTAAGCATTACCCAGCTTTCAAATAAAGGTAAAAGCATAGTAATGTAAGCATTACCCAGCTTTCAAATAAAGGTAAAAGCATAACATAATAATTTTCCGGCTTCTATTTGGTCTCATGGTAAAAGTTACCGTTTCATGGTTAAGAAATCTTCCCCCAGCCAATCGTGGTTAGGTGAGCTAGTTAGTAGTAATTTAAATAAGTGTTATTTTTCAAAAAGCTTTGCAGGTGAGTGAAAATGGTTAAGTAGTTTTTGTTGCCTAGAGATCAAACATACCTTATGAATTGAAAATAGTCAAATTCATGATGGATGAAATTAATAGTAACAAGAACCTGCCTGCTATTAAAATGACAAACTAAACATATTGACCAAAACTATTAATATAATTAGATTTTATGATCTTGGTCATACCAAGGAAAACGTTCAGTTTTGAATTTTCACTTTGGAGCAATCAAAGTAGGACTATGATAAACATTGTCATAGTTTGTTGTGTTTTTTATGCATTTATGCCACATTATCTGTTGCTTACATTGTTGAAATAGTTTGTAAACTTATTTTAATATCTGTGTTAGTTAACATTTAAACATATCCCTTCATATAAGTATGTTGATAATATAAGTATGGTAGTTTAAGTACCCAAAATTATCCAAAAGATCTTATTCGTGTCTGAGATTCAACAATTATCGAGCATTATGCAAACGGTGATTAGTGTGTAACTACAAGAAAGTTCAAAAAATATTTTTTTTAATACATATAAAATAATGTATGCCCTCAAGACTAAATGAAAAAGTGTCAATATAGTAATTAGTCCATCATTTAAATTATACCTGAATACGGGTTTGAAACTTGGATTTTTGGTTTCATTACTATGAGCTACCCCAATTCCAATGTCCATTTGAAATCTAACAATTTGATTAAACATTTTATTTGCACATTAAACATAAGGGCTCTTAGCCACAATACAACCAGTAGGAATGAGAAGGATATATCTAAGGAAATGCACTCACATTAGTGTATAAAGGCATGGAAAGGGGGGAGCCAGCAAAACCTAAAATGTATAACAGACACTATCTAAAATACAGCAGATCAGGATTCTGGCTTAATAGCGCCTCTATTGTTTTATAGTTTGTTTTAAACTATATTTTTTAAAACAAAATGTTTTCAAACCGACTTTAGTTGGGGGTTTTTTAAGTTTCCATTTTACTAAGTGTGCTGATGAAACAGAAAATAAATACTCTACTGCATATGAAAACTTACCCAATAAGAGATGATATTTACAGTTTGGTTATTTTTTAACACCAACTTTTATAGGATATGATAAACCTGTAGATAAATATAGTGAAATATTTTTAATTTGTTTAGCCAGTCCTGTGTGTGAATCACGAGCATGACCTGATTTGACAATCGAGGATTCCTTCTATTTAAACTAACTTTTGAATTTGAATCTAACGCTCTTGTGAAATGTGTTTTTCTTTTTAAGACAGTGTATTCTGGTGGTGAAAAGTGAAGTATAGGATAAGGGCACAATGACACATTACAATTCTCGAATATCAAAACTCCAGTAAATAGTAGTGTAATTCAATAGCTAAGAATATAAATGAAACTTCCACGGTTGAATCAAACCATGCTGGAGATCAGCACACTTGTTTCCAGAATTGTGAACCTTCTAAATCCTTCTTTTCATAAATAAATCAAATTTGTAACATTTTTGTGTGATAATTGAACTTAAATCGACTGGCTTCAGTAGTAAAATCAGAATTTAAAGTAAAATAATAATGATAAGGCCTACATAGATTAAACTGAACTAAGTAAAGGAACGCGAGGAGGGGTTACATCAGCAATCAGGTTATGTCTCGCTTTAGTGTTTCGAGAATTAAGTCCAGTATTTACTAAAAAATGTAAACTAGGCTTAAATCTTATTTTGCTTCAAAATAAAATCACTAGTTTCACACACCAATATTAGTAACTAACTGTTTTTCCGCTATTAAACCAGAGACAGCTTCCCTTGACCAGCTTCTTACATCCACAAACATGTCATTATAATAAAAAAAACTCTAAATTATAACAGATTTTTTTTTTGCATTGATAAAATAAAGCATTGCATTAGAACCCGCCCTGACCACAAATCTCCAATATTACTTTAAGAATGCCAACCAGCATTAAATACATTTTAGGTCGACACTACTGTGACAAGCTTAATTTTCAAATTTATTTTAGACTACTAGATAAACACATGTAGCTTTTTTTTTCTAAATCCTCCATATATTTAAAAGGTTGCTTAACTGAACACAAACATTATTTGTAGAAGAGTAAATATTTGTTTGACTGTTTAACTTTTTCAATAAAAAATATTAATCGAATATGTTTAACAATAATGAGGTTAGCTTTGAATTTCTACTCTGAATTTAAAATTACGTCTAATTCTAACCAAAAAAAATACTGTACTCGGGTATAAACTGCATCTTATATTTGTTTTGTGAGATTTATTGTCATACCAGCATAATAAGTTATTCAGGATAGAGCACTGGGTCAGATCAAGTATAAAAAAGTAGGATAACCATGATACTATCCGAGTAATGCTGGAGGAGATATTGTCAAGAGAGAGCACACTTTTATAACACATAGGTCAGTATAATGATATCTATACTTTTAACCTTCTATTGAATAGATTTAATTGCACTTGAAATTGTTTTTAAAAATTCGGTAAAACTTTATTTTTAACTAAAGATGATTAAGGTGTCCAACTATTTTAAGGATACTGCCTATTTGATTACAAATTTTTTTACACTGCGGTATTTCTTACAGTAATCACAGTAACGTTCAAAGTCACTAAACCCGTCGTAGATTATTCTTGAGTTTTCTGTTGTGACCCTGTGAAAAAGCAACTATTTATTTGAGGAAGACGAAATTAATGTTTCTCACCATTAGCTTTGATGTTAAAACAGCAACTTTTTTGTGAACCTTTGTTAAAAAGGAACTATTTACACTTTATGATTATTTTTTGTCAAACTTATAAATCTTTTAAGGGTTTTAATCACAAGGGGGCATACTGAATTATACCTTTTGCCTTCGATTTACAGTATCCATTATTTGAAATAGAAAATTACATATTTAATAATAGAAGATTTCTAGTAGGGATGGGCCTTTGAATCCCTTGAATCGTTAAGGATATTCAAGATTTAAGGATTAGAGAAAATTTTAGATTCGAGACAAATAAAAAAAAATAGTATTTCAAGTGAAATTTGTTTTAGAGCTCTAATACCACTTATTGGTTGTTCAGAACCAATTATAGGATGAACTTAACAACTAGGCTCCAGACAAGTAATTTAACACTTAACTAAATGTATGTATGTTCTAATGAATAAATTATAAGAAATGTTGGCGTTAAGTTACTATCAGTATTATATTATATTTACTGTTATGTTCATAATTTTTTCTAGGATTCAAATTCAGAATTAAAAGGTAAATTCAAGATTAGAATTTGTAAAATAGTGGATTTGGCCAATCTCTAATTTTTGAATATATGCAACATGTCTCAGCAACACAGAGAGAAATTAGTTTTTTAAAACTTATATTACTTTCTTATAAAAAAGGTTTCTCTGTGGATTAAGGGTCTGCAAAGATTCGAAACTTTGACTTTACTTCAAAACAAATGCCAACTTCAACTTGGCTTCAAAATGAATTTGGGCTTCGAAAATAGAAAGCTTCACCAATAAAAATATTGAAAGTGAAAATACTCAATTTATGAGCAATAAAACCAATACTGAGATGTTAAGGTAAATGAACTGCAAATTAACATTCATTGGGGAAAAAACTTAAATAAATTAGTTTTAAATTATATTAACTTAATCTATCAGATTATAACGAATTATTAGAAACGATTGTGCAATTAAAAACAGTCCAAGTAATTTTAATGCTTAAAGTTGTATATAAATAACGACTTTTTTTCAATCATAAAACAACCAAAAATATCCAAACTTTGATTCAGTTTTGAGAATATTTCATATGTTCTAGAATTGTTTCGAATTGAAAGTGGACTTCACACGCGCACCTGATGAGGATAGTTTTTAGTTATGTCACAAGAACAATGTCTCTTAAAAAAATTTACATTAGCAAAATATATAATGAATTTGTTCAAAAACTAGTATGAATGAGTTCTTTATTTGTATGTATCTTTAAGAAGCATGACTCAGATCGTATAAAGGTATTTTGTATCTTTGTAACAAATTAGATGCAGTTTATAGAGAAGTAAATAAAAATCTTATTTTTTATTTTCAATAAAGACTTTTATTATTTATCATAACATTTGTTTAAATTAAACATTATACTTTATTATTTCAGGCACTTATAATAAGCTAAGAGCTATTTTTAGCGTTTGGAACCATACTTAATGTGAACTCTTAACTACTTATACACCACCAGTAGGTTTTTTATCAAGAAAATTCAATGTAAATTAAATATGAGCCATCTAAGCTCATGGTAATATGTGGGAAACTTTTTAAAAAATAGTATCATAGCACTCTTGTGCAAAGAATGTGTGCTATTTATAAATTTGTATGCGTTTTTTAAATTGTTTAATTTTTAAAACAAACATATTTATAATATAGTGCTGTGATTCATCAATCCTATAAGATAGTTCACTTTTTCAATAAGAATTGAATTTATATATAAAAAAATATTTTAAATAAATACACTTATAATGTTACTTATGAGGTTCATAGCTTTCATGCATCACTACACAAATTAGTAAAAATTAAATTTTAAAAACATGTCACATTCAATAAAGGAAACAAAATGTAATATTTCTAACATAAAAATAGTAAATGTAGAAAAAGAGATTATTAAAAAAAACAGATGTCAATTAATATAAAATATTTTAAAATTTGAAACATACAACCTTGTTCTATACGTCAGCTCCAAGACACTATTGGTAGTGAGTTAAAGAAAAGCTTGGTTCATCATTACCACACATAAAATGGTGTCTCGACGAGCAAACATAGCACAGTATTACAACGTCGGAAAGAACACCTATTTTAACACATTCATAATGGAAGGTTATGTTGGTGTCCAATGCTGGATGGCATCCTCTCCACCTTAATAACTAGTTGCATTGTTCATCTCACTGCTCCAACCTCGCAATGGCTTGGTCAGTCAAGTTGACTGGGAAAAATATCAGGGACGCGTCTTGCAAAGTGAACATTCCCAACATTTCTGGCACAACGGGAAGAGTACAGATTTTTTATTCTACTTTTTAATCAAAATCTGAAAATACTGATTTTTTTTCATCTTCCTTTTTTAAACTTTTTTTTTGTGTAGGTGAAAAATGTTGGTATCATTTTGCATCCCTAATTAAAAACAGTGTTCTACTCACTCCTAGCTGTTGTCCAAATGAGAGAGCTCAACAGGCAGATAAATGCGTGATGACTGCTCAATTTGCGCACGACAGAGTGGACAACGTTCACAGCGTGCAGCACACTCCCCACATGTGATTATGTGGGCGCAAGGGAACAAGGCTGTATCAATAGCTCTGTCCATGCAAATACGACAAGACATGGCCTCAAGAAACCTGGACAGCCGCTGCTTGGATTGCTGGAAATATGCAATATTGAATGCTTTAAAATAATCTGGATGAAATAAAGTGTATTAGGCTTACTATAAGCAAGGCCTTTTAGAAAAAACAAACATTTTATGGCCAAAAGTGATAACATTTTACATTTTTATTAGTATTATATGTATTTATAAGTATTAATACTAACTATCAAAAGAGACAGATGCGGATAGCATGACTTAACATATGAATACATGAAAGTAGATATAGTAGCTTTACTAGTGCTCAGCTCTTACTATGGTAGTTGTACTGTAAATAGAATTGAAGAAAGTGAGGCGCAAATAAAAGTAAAAAGCTCATATTTACAAACACCTAAATATAAAGGTGTCATTTAATTTCTTCCTATATTAAAGTGTTTGTAAATAAGTGCTAGTTCAATGTCTGCAAGCTTGGGTTTTATCATCCAAGTCTGAATTTCAAATTGGTCCAGAATTAAAGAATAAAATAAGTATATTCGTGATTTAAGAAATGTTAAGAGTATATATTTGTTTATTTAAATAAAATAGTTTATTTAAAATGTCATCAGTCGAAACAAACATAAAATGTAAACAACATCTTTAAAATGTCAGATCTTATAAGTATACAAAAACAACTTAAAATAAGAATTACATTCATTTTTATAAATAGTAAATACTTTTGAGGAAAAAAAGTCTAAAAACTGGAAATATTGGTTTTCAAATTAGAAATAACACTTTTAAAAAATTATTCAAAAATAAGAACACCACTCAAATAAAAATATAATAGAAAAAGTAATTAAAATGGTTTCAACACTCAAGTCTTTAAAGACATTAAAATTATAATTACAAAAAAAGTTCATATAATTGACGTTTTAATAAGCTAATATTTCCCCAAAATAAGCCTACATCACTTTTATTTCCCTTTATGGAAACTTAAGAATCACAAGGAGTTATAAATGTGAAGTTTTATATAACTTGAATGGTTAGTAAGATGTGATGATGATGATATTTCATATTTTGTTTAGTATTCCATAGTCTAAAAATCACCCATGCGTCTTATATAGACTCTTACTGGAAATTATCTTAGAGCGAAATATATTTCAATTCAATATTTAATGCTTATGTTCATACTTTAAATTAAAAATAAGATGGTTAAAATATTATTTATAGTTGACAATATGAAATAGTACCATATTGACCCAATAATAGATTGCCCTCGAATAAAAGCAGCACCTCAAATTTGCAACCATTTTCATAGAAAAAACAATATAAGGTTAAAATTAAATCTCTTTATGTAAATCACTTAAAAAGGAAAAAATAATATTTAGAGTTAAAATCAAATCACTCTTTACTAAACTACTTGAAAAAGAAAAATAATATTTATGCTGGAAATAAGATCACTTTATATTAAATCACAAGAGATCATTTGCACAGAATATATAATATTTACAGTTAAATTGAGATTGCTTGCAAGGAAAAACAAATATTTACAGCTAAATTGAGATCACTTGCAAGGAAAAACAAATATTTACAGTTAAATTGAGATCACTTGCGAGGAAAAACTAATATTTACAGTTAAATTGAGATCAATTGTAAGGAAAAACCAATATTTACAGTTAAACTAAGATCACTTACAGGGAAAAACAAATATTCACAGTTAAATTATTTTCAAAATGGTCTGCAATCTAATCACGTCTGAATTTAGTACACACGCCTAAACTATCTCACCAAAGAATAGCAGCTTCGATCAACATAATGGAGCTAAATTTTTATAAGACAAATAAAATCCACTTTGTCTCTTATAGTAGTAAAAATATATGCCAGTAGAATGCATTCAATAAACTAAATTTCAAGGTTTAGGCAGCCTTCTTTGTGTTGGCACGAATAAGATTCACAGAAAATCAAGGTTCATCTATTTTAAGTGGCATATTGCACGATCCATTGTGGTGATTATTAACTATTTTGATATGTCGATATTACTATATGCACATTTTAAAGATACAAAATTTGGCGATTATATCCTGCATTAAGGTTATATCAAAGCTATTTCTAGGAGAAAAAAAAAGCATCTTATTTTCAGGTCATTACGGTAAATGCTTTTTTGTTTAAATATAGTATGTAGGGTAAAATATTTATTGTACTATTGATCAACACCGATTTTACACAGGTAGGACAGTATAATTCTTTAACTAAATAGTAACTAATGCTTGTTTGGTAGTTGAACACATTAATACAATATTTAACTATATTAAGTTCAAAAACCATTGATATGTATTCTCAAGGTTAAATTTTTTATTCAACCGAAATAAGATTTTAGAAAGGGACCATGTAGAAATAGTGAAAGTATTTAGTGATCTATTTTGCTATTTTTATTTTTGTTGCCTTAACAAGGCAATGCAACTTCAATTGAGGATAATTTTTTTCAAAATGGATGAAAATATTTAATTAGTTTACCAGTAGAAAGTAGTTTTAGAGCTCTAATGCATAATTAACGTGAAATTTGATATTGATTTTAAACAGTTTGTTAAGTCGCCAGATGATTTATAAGTGAAACTGCCAATATCATCTAAATTAAATAGCCATTACATTTTAAAAGTTGATCTCGTACATCAAGCAGAAGTTCCTGAATGACCTGTCTACAAAACCTTCAATCTCAATCTCTAAAGCTGCATACAGATGGGTGTAACGTGTAATGTAATTGATTGTGTAATTTAACGCTATTCATTTGGATGTACAACGAGCTTGTAGTGCTCGGTTTTAGTAGCAAACACAAAGGAGCCCGGAGTGTACGTTTGGACGTGATTAGTGGTGAATGTGCAAATGGTGGTTTGTTTACTTAATTTCTTTCTGTTTTAACCTACTAATCGGAATCTACTCATTTACTTTACTTATTTAGACTGACTTACTAAAGTGAATATATGGAGGGAAGAGAAATCACTCATCTAGATCAAGATGTACAAAAGTAAAGAGACTTTGTGAAACCAGAAACACTCAAATTATTACAAACACATTTGAAGAATGACACCTGGTCAAATTGGAGCTTGGAGATTGATGCGGAGGAATGTGAAAATACAATAATAAATTATAAGTTCGCTAGCATCATATTGAAGAGAAAAGGGAAGGACAAAAAAGAGCTAGGGTAATGGAAAAGGTATTTAAATCTGAGATTGATTCAGAATCCTGTCTCTTTCTACACAGTTGTGTTTTCAGCCAAAGACGACGTCCAGGTTTATTTTCACTTTGCATAATTAAATACAAAGCGATAAAAACAGCACCGATAAATAGCACCCGTCTGTTCAACATATTTGCGGTGAATGATGGATCAGACAATTTGCAATTTTATTCACGGCGTGCTCGTGTGAAGTCTAAAGTATTCACGTTACAGTACATCGTTGCTTACGTTACACCTGTCTCTATGCAGCTTAATGAGGAGCTCGGCTTGATGCTTGAAATCCGAATACTCACAAAGCCCTAACGTTTATATCATATCTAAGTAAGGACATGTTACAGCACACCAAGTGAGTATAAAATGAAGGAATGAGGAATGAAAGAAAGTGCAGTAAGGAGGTACCTTGCAGTTCTCCTCTGAGCACCCATCGCACAGTGTCACAGTAGACACACAACCGTCATCCTCCTGAGGTCGAAACACAGTGTTGCCTGTCTGATAAAGCGCTCTCCTGGCATTATCGTAAACCTCGCGGCATGTCCTCTTGATGTCAAACACATACTTCTTACCTAGCGATGTGTCTTCATTGAAGATTGATACTATTGTGCCCTGTGAAAAAAATAAACTTTGTAACGATGTGGCTCCATCCTCAGCCTATTTTCTTCTGGTCCACCAATCTTGACATGTCTTTAAACCAATAACTAATAGAGAAGATGTAACCTCATTAAGTCATCATCATCAACAATTATTTCCAGCATGGCCGGGTTTATTTAGTAAAATGCCTCCATCTTCCTCTAGCCTTCCACCCTTCTTCCTAGTTTAATGACACCAATTCTTCTACTCTCGATTGCAAATCACATTAAGTATCATAATGGCTTGAATATCATATGGGTCTCACACATAATACAACTCTAATATTTTGAAGAAGTTCTAGATAAAAAATAAAATGTCTCAAATAAACCAAGAAGTAAAAACTTAACAGTATTTTAGGTCCCCTGAATGCTTGTCTTAATATGCAGGTGCTTCTAAAAAGTTTTTTATCACATTTTCATATCAGAAACACAGCACAGATTCTTCTGGCAGCTAACAATGACCTACTAAATTATCAATACAGTTACAATGAAGGGTGGAAATCTTTCCCCACTCTCTCAGTTTTGACAATGAGTTTATAATTAGACTCGAACGAGTGTGATAGTTCCCTTGCTCACTAATTTCTCGCTTGTTTTTGAAGCAGTAATAACTGTTACTAATAACCTTGAGATCCCTGATAAACTGTGTGGTGACCGCTCTGCAAACAGTCTCGCAACTGTAGAAGGCATGTTTCTCTGTGATGGCTCGATAGAGCCCCGCTGCGGCCTGGGAAGTGTCCAGCTTGACATTGAACGTCTTCTTATCCGCCTCCAGGTTCAGGTAGACAAGGTTGAAGAGACGACGGTGTGACGAGGCGCTATTGATGGCCGTGTATGGGACACTGATAAACACACAAGAGCGGTGATCACAAACAGTCGACAGGAAGTAGCTAAATCTTTCTTGAGTTTTGAGAAGTTTAAATAAGTAAAGAAATTGATGTTAAAAAAAACTGCTCTTCATTATAAATATTAATGCATGAATCACCCAAAAATAATAGGGCCCTTAGTTGACCAAACTTTTATTTTGATTCTTAAGTGAATTGGGAGCAGACAGGACATTATGAGAATTAACTTAAAAACAACTAGGGAAAATATGGGCTGGATTTATTAATTTTATCCAATACATTTGGAAGAAATCAGACTATACATTTAAGTATATATTAAAGGAAAAGCTTGGAGGATGAATGATTATAATTACGGATATGAACCGTATCTCCATTCTCGTGTCCAGGTTAAGGATGGGTCGATACTTTTCACGATACCTCGATACTTGGGGGTATAAAGTGGGTAGTTAAAAAATAGTATTGAGTATCAAAAAATTTAATATCTTGAAAAATCCTTGCAATAAAATCAATTAAAAATTTGTTTGCTAGTCCACGGCAATAAAATATGGGGATTGTAGTGTCACCACATTTAATTAGTATGCTACGATAAGAAAAACCAAAAAGCTTGGCGATAACTTTTCAAAAATTGTGGTGGTGATGGTTTAGAATTGGCATAGTACTGCTACTCGGCTGCGATGCATCACGTGTTACGTAATGAAGCGGTTCTTTGGACTTTGTTTGCCCCTGCCATGTGCATAGCGACAGTAGTAGCCAATGATAGTATGTTAAAGAGGAGGTGTCAAATCAAAAATTATGAACCTACAGCCGTTTTCACAGAGTTTTGAGTTAGTAAAACGAATCATTTTCTACGGTCGTGGCCACTCACGGCTTACGTTGGGTTTTTTTTGGCAAAGAGGAAGGGTAGTAATAATTAATGTCAGTGTGGTTAATCCTATCTAATGGGTTGGTATCGACTTTAGTATCGGTATCGAGTATCGTGAGAAAATGTCCATAGTTATTATCACTCATTCCTGATATAGTTATTATTTAACTATAATCATACATACTTAATTGTATACCAATGCTTTCTTCCATATTGATTCGCTTGAAACATATACTGCATTTAAACTGTTGGCAGTGTAAGGCCACAGCCGAGTCCTTGGTCACTGTGATATTAATTATAGCTCTTAGAAGCTGATGATATTCACATATCAATCACAGACTGCCTTAAAATATGAGTGAAAAATTAATCTGAGCACAGGATGATCCCTGGGTAGATCAGTGATAGAGTGAAGCATTAAGCTAAAAGTTGCAGGTTCAATTCTCCTGTACAGGTGACATTTTTCAATTCCGTCGATTAAATCATTTGGTTTTATAATATAGCACTCAGAATTGAGGTAAAGAACAACTAATAAGTATGATTCATTGTTTATATAATCTTCAAAATAATTCAGAAACTCTATAAAAATTAAAATTCCCATTTTTTTTTTAAATACAAATTTTATTTATACTGTTCTCTCCTCCTTTTTATCTGAAAAAATTATTTAGGCACAATTTAATATACTGTGAATATGTCACACCTGTGCTTGTTTGTGTCTCCAGGATAATAGAGTGTGACTCCATGTGGGCCCACACCTAGTGCTGCTCCAGGAGTCGTTTTGCTATGGAAAAGCTCCTGACCAAAATCTTCCAAACTCGACACATCCTTAAGTAGCCAATATTCTGCTGCCGATGGTTTCATACCCTGTCAGTAAAAGACAATGAACTCTATACCAAGGTTATCTAGCACTTACAGCAAGTTAAAATTATTATTATTATTATTATTAGCACCGCGTCTTACTACCCGTTCAGGTTATACGCACTTACGCTAATGTGTAATGGTAGGATGATTGTGAGATGAAATGAAGGACCTACAATTTAACGTGGAATCCGAGCCACGGTGGCGGCCTGGCATTCACCACATTCACAAGATGTCTTGTCAGAGGTGAAGGAAGGGTTTGGAAATCAGATAAATCTGTGCCGGGACCGAGGATTGAACCCCGGCCGCCAGCACAGAAGTCTGACACCTTACCCCTAGACCACCAGGTCACCAACAGCAAGTTAAAAGAAAGAGATAAAGTGAGTAGTGATTTTTTTAAGCGCCACGTCTTACTACGTGTTTGGGTTGTACGCCTATGTGCTAACAACGCTAATGGTGACCTGGTGGTCTAGGGGTAAGGTGTCAGACTTCTGAGCTGGCGGCCGGGGTTCAATCCTCGGTCCCGGCGCAGATTTATCTGATTTCTAAACCCTTCCTTCACCTCTGACAAGATATCTTGTGAATGTGAGGAATGCCAGGCCTCCACCGTGGTTCGGATTCCACGTTAAATTGTAGGTCCTTCATTTCATCTCACAATCACCCTACCATTACACATTAGCGTAAGTACGTACAACCCGAACGGGTATTAAGACGCGGTGCTAATAATAATAATAATAATAACGCTAATGTTTTAAGGTAGAGGAAGGTTGCATTTATAGGAAATGTCCCCACATTGCGTGGAGAGGACGGTTGCATTTAGAGGAAATGTCCCCAAATTTGCTTGGAGAGCAAGAATGGGAAACCATTTGGAAAAAACCACCCTCGGTACACCGAATGGGATCAAAGCATGATCTCCCCATCTTCAGGAGTCTATGTTATTGCGAGAGTAACAGCTTGGACCATATTGCAACCGTAGGAGGTTTGAGTTAGTTAAAATTATGATTTGCCAGGAGTTAGAACAGATAATCAGACAGTGAAAATACAATCCTGAATGTGGCCAGTCATAAACCCAAGCTAGATATTGACCCAGAATGAAGTGTAAACATGTATAGGGCCCCTACACGATCAGTCAGACTGTCAGTTTTAGAACTACAGACAATGTGCATCAGTATTTACAACAAGAGGTCGTACATGGTCAGTCTTCTTATCATTATTTTTATCAGTTTCAGCTCCTGCATGCAACAAACAGCATGTGTGATAAGAAAAAGGCAGGGGCAGTCTGTTTCCTACCCGAGACTGAAGGAAATACTGACGAACACGTGCATATGGTCAGTCGTCAGTCGTACTGTCTCTCCCACCACTTTTAAGACTGATGGACCGATACTTATGTGATCAGAAAATTCTGATCATATCAGTATTTTCGTTGAGTCCGTCCATTAGTCCATCAGTATTGTTCCTACACGATCAGTCAAACATTCAGTATTAATTATTACTTTATTAATACTGATAGTCTGACTGATGTGTAGGGGCCCTATTAAGTTAACCCTGGTAATATCCTTGGTGCATGTGGAGGCTCAAAATTTAAGGGTCGTAAAAGGTAAAGTGATCCAATAATAACACTTTTGAACCTTACCCTGTTGGATTTTTTTCCAAATATGGCTGACCCAATGTAGCCTACCCCCATAGAGAGTAAAAAATATAAATCTTTATATTTTTATCCGCAGTAGTTTTAAAGTTATGGCCTTCTGAAATCTCAAAAAATTGCAATTTTTCATTGAGCTGCAATTAAGAATTAAATTATTACTCAAGCTAAAAATGAAATAGAAAGTTGAAAAAAAACTTTCGTAGAAAAATCTTTGTTATAAGATGTAATATCACTAGTTTATCAAGTTTTTAAGTTCAAGATCATGCCATAAAATTTATGATAGTAAATTTCACATAAACATTGTTTTTAATATCTTTTTAATCTTAAATTAACTTGTGTATTTTAACAATTTGTGGAAATTTTCATTATAGGGTCAAAAATAATGAATTAGATCACTTGAAAAAGAATAATCATTAAGGTGATTTGTTAGATACATTGTTTAATTTTCTACACAAAGTAATCGCAATAGTTCATGAATATTAGTCACTAACAAAATGTAATTTGATTATAAACTTACCTGTTCAAGTTGTACACGTTTGTACTAATTACGGTAATTATTTAGGAATGAGAAAAATTGAATTCAGAGGAAGTATACCCACACTTGCTTGGAGGGAGAGTGGAAAACTATTTAGGGAAAAACACCCACAGTACACCCAACCAGGATACAAACCTTGATCTCTTTCTATGGCAGTCTAAAACAAGAGAGTGACACTTTAGACCATGTGGCCACCTTAGTAGGTTAGAAACTTTTTAAATTAATAAAAGAGTTAGCAATCAAATTCTGAGACGACTATGACCAATATTCAAGAACTGTTGAGATTACCATGTGCAGAAAATTAAACTTGGTATGTGTGTGTATCTATTGAAGCCATATTATATTTATTGTGCCCAAAAAAAACTTGTTACTTAAAGTTCAAATATTACCAATCTTAACCCACCTTCCTTTCAATTTCTACCTAACCCAGGTTGAGTAGCTTGGTGGAATCTGTGTTTTTATTAGGAGGGGGTGAGGTGGTTACACCGATTCTCACTATTCATTCGGGTTATGCATGTTTTAACTACCCCAATAGGGTGGGGACCTGCTTTAATGGCCACATCAGTTATCACTCTTGCATTAGACTAGACAGACAATGACAGTAAGATCAGGGTTTGAATTCTGGTTAGGTGTACTGGGAGAGGTTTCCCTAAATGGGTTTTCACTCTTCCTCAATGCAAATGTAGGTACACTTCCTCTAAAACTAAATCTTTCTCATCCCAAATATAATTGCTTAGTTAATAAATAAGTGTATAACCCTGAACCGGTAGTAAGACGCAGTGCTAAAAAAGTGAGGGTGGAAATGAGGAAAAGATAATTTAGAGCAAATCTCATACTTGCAAGAAGTAAAATTAAGGAACCATTTGGGAAGAACAACTCCCAGAACAACTGGCAAGAATCCACACCCAGACCTCCTGTCGTCAACAGACTAGATGATAAGACTGAAATTTAGTATGTGCGCCTACAGATGCGAGCGCTTAAATATGTTAACCTGAGTTTTGTGGATTGTGCTCCTACCTTGATGGTGTGATGTTGAGCGGCAACACGTTGATGGAAGTCGGCTGGTTTGGGTTCCTCACACCAGGGCAAGGCAGTGAGAGGTTCTATGTCTGTGTTCTCAGCCTGAGCCACTAACGCCACCAACCTGGCCGCCAGGGACCAGTCCGTGACCTTGAGCCGCCCTTCGGATAGGTCCAGACGAGCATGAAGGTAAAACTGGTGCCTACAAACATAGCAATGGTACACCTTACTATGGAACCGATACAAGTTGTGCACACAGTACCAGTGTGAAGGGCAGTATTACAAATAAACTTTTGCTCAGATAAAATGCAAATAATGTAAAAAGGATTAATATTTCTAGTTAAGAGACTTACTGAAACTTACAATTACACCATCTTATACCACGCCATCAGGAGTGGCCAAACAATTGGTATGCCCGAGTGACCTCTCGACTGGCAACAATGAGAATCTGTATTTTTTAAATGTGTCTTTCTATCCTCTTTTCTTAATGAATGATGGTGCAGCCCTTAAGTTTACCCTATTAAACTTGAACCCCAAGAAAGATCAAGGCATAGGTGTATTTTAACTGTGCAAAATATCCACTCATCCTCAATCCTTCCCAATTTAACTGTTCCTTCCCCCATATAAAAATGCTACCAACTCCAAAATGATGTCATAGCATTTAATTAAAATCAGTAATTGTCAACTTGTAAAAGACGGGCCAAGTTAATTTTTAGCCAGAATTAATTATTAATTTTAAAAAAATTAGAAATGTTTGATATAGACAAATACATGCAACCAGATACACAACTAAACACAAAGAAACCATTTTGTGTGTGCTATTGTTCTAGTACCAACATACAGCCTTCCTCTGGAATTAAAATAGGAAACCAAATTGCATAAGAAATTATATTGAGTGCTAGCAAAAAGGCGAGTTCAAACCTTGACCTCCATAGTCAGGAGAAATAGTCATTTAGTCAATAGTTAACCTTTCCAGTAACAAACTAGTTTCAAATGTCACAATTACATAACTAACAATGTTGTCTTCCTTGAGTTGTCTTAGTTGTATAGAAGTTTATGATACACCTTCCTGCTTCACCCACCCTTACCATCAGATTATTCAAACACTGAAGATAGTAACATAGTTAAACATACTTTGAACCAAATGACCTGGCTTCAATCACTGCTCAGGTGTACATTGTGGTTCCTTGATCTCTAAGAGAATGCTATTGTACTCCCTTAAAATTCCCTATACTCATTAGGTTTATTTTGATTAAATGGTTAGGTGGCTGATAGTATTTTTTAAAGTAAACAGATCATGTCTAACAAATATATCCTCTTTAAAGATTTTTCCCAAATTTGTGGACCAGTCAAGTACGCCTTTTGGGGCCATGACCTAGCAAGCATACCCTTTCCAGCTCTTCATAATAATAAAAAATAAACATATACCTGATATCTTTTAAAGTATTAATGGCGTTACGAATTTTAATAAAAGCATAGTAGCAAGCTAAAAGAGCCACGAGGGAATTAATAGGAAGCTTAAGTAAGTTCGCAACATCATATTAACTTGTTTATTAAACTTAGTACTACCCAAACATATTTAATGGTTGATAAAAGTCAGTGGAAAGTTGCGTGTCACCGGTTGGGAAATAATTTCCTACACCATAAAGTAATAAGCAATTATCTAGGTAATTATTTAAATTTGAGGTATTTAATATGCACTTTCTAAACCAACTGATTATATCACACAACAATTTCTATGAGCGAGAGAGAAAAACTTACCAATTTTAAAGAGAAAGGTGTTTTCACATACTTCCCAGAGTTCTTTTGAAAGCCACAGTTAACATAGAACTGACAGTTTACTTACCCTGCAAAGGAAGTTGTGCTATGAATCTCTATCCCTCAAGAAAAGAGTGTCAACTCTGGCCGGGTTTGAACCCAAGAACATTGGGTTCTGAGGTGAGCACTTTACCACAAAGCCAACAAGGTTGCCCATATTTTATGATTAGTATAAAAAAAGTCAGACCTGCTTTGGTGTCCGAATAGTCTAAGGCATCACTCTCACAATAGAGTAGACTGCCGATGAGAGGAAGATTGGGGTTCAAATCCTAACCAGGTGTAGTGAGGGTAGTATTTCATTAAAATGGTTTTCTACTCTCCCTCCACACAAATGTGGGTACACTTCAACTAAATTCAACCTTCCTCATCCCTAACTTATTAATGTAATTAGCACCCGCCTTTGTGGCGTAGTTGGCTAACGCGCTTGTCGTGTTAAGCCCGACTGCTGAGGACAAGGAGATCGAGGTTCGAATCTCGGTCGGGTGAACTAGGGGTGGTTTTTCCTAAATGGTTTTCCACTCTCCCTCCACGCAAATGCGGGTTCACTTCCTTACATTCAACCTTCCCAATTCCTAATCCATTAGTGTAATTAGTACTTAAGCGTATAACCCAAACGGGTAGTAAGACGCGGTGCTAAATAATAATAATAAATAATAATGTAATTAGCACATATACATGTGACCTAAACAAGTAGTGAGACGTGGTGTTAAAAAAAAAATTTAAGTCGGTGGTTAAGTCTCATGCCCCTGGAAAACACTGCTCCACATCATAAACTTACAAACAACTAACTAGATATTGGGAATGTGTACAAGTTAAGTGCCGAGGTATTAATACAGGGTGGCTACAAAACTTTTATGATAAAATTCCCCAACTTTTCCAGGTTTTTCAGACAACACCTAAAAAAAATTCCAGACCTACCCTGTTTACAGTTTTATTTGCTGAATGGGAATTTTTTCGTTTATCATATTAATCACATTTTTTTTTTAAATCCTAGGCTACCAATCATCAACATTCTTATAAGTTTGTGTTAATTCTCTATTATTTAATTAGGTTATATTTGTGAATGTGTTATAAAAAAGAACCTGTACAACCATCTCATGTTAAAATAAATATCTAGCCAATGCACTTTGTTAACATCGAGAAACACTAACTTTTGTTTGAATGTTTAAGTGCAGAATTAATCAAACATTTAAATTCCCTAACTTTTCCTTATTTTTGATTAAATTCCCTGACATTTCCCTGTTTTCCGTGTCTGTAGCCACCATAAAATAGAAAAACTATTGCCTTGTATAATATCTAAAAACAGAGAAACATTGCTTCCCATGTGGCTACAGTAAATATGCGCCTAATGATAAGTGATATTCAGGCAGTCTGGAACAGACAAATGTAGTGTGTGTGTGTGTGTACATGTGTGTATGTATGTGAACTTCCTGCCTGTGCCATATGTGTGTGGAGGATTATCATTATGACAGTATTCTCCTCACATTGTATGTAAATAAACTTGTTTACGCTATCACAAGTATGAAATGGGACTTGTTTACACTCCACTTGCAGCAGTGCTCACATAGCCGGTTTAATGGACACAAGAGCGTCGGCAACATTTTCTCAAGGCCGTCCATTACAACATTTTATGAGGCTACAAAAAAAAAATTAATGTGAAACATGAAGGTCAAATAACAACATATGCCAAAAATAAAGCATGAATTCCAAACAAACAACCTTAGCGCTCACTTTCACCTCCTGGTTTCTTGACTGTATTGCGTACCACTTTGTTTTGCACATATTTTTGTATCACCACGTTCATTCTGAATAAAATAATGCTCTGTATAAGATATTCAACAATTGTTCAGTTGATATCTTCATGTGAAGAAAATTAAATTATGTTTGTACTGGTGCAATATTTTATTTATTTTAGCCAAAAAAAAATGTTTTGCCATAAAAACTGTAAAGAAAACTGGTTTTTTCTCGCATCCCCTTCCATCCCACCTTAAAGAAGATTTGGTTAAAGATTACATACTAAAATATTTATAATTCAATTTGGAATATTCACTTAAAATTGTACAAACAGAGAGTTAAAACAATTATGACCAACTAAAACAACCAGCCACATACACATAAAATTATTTTAAAGCCCAATCCGTAGCACAACTTCCTTCGCGGGTGACATAAAGCTGTCAGTCCCATAACGAATGTGGCATGCAAAAGAACCTTGGAAGGTATGTGAAAATACCTTTCCTAGTAAAATTAGTCGGCCCTGCTAATATAATCAGTCGGTTCAGAAAGTGCACATTAAATAGCTCAGCTAAGTGAAAGAAATTTAAGCATCAATTGTATTGGAATGTTTAATTCCCTAAAGCTTGTAATTGGTTGACCTGTCAATGCATTCTATGAGTACTAGATAAATAACATACAAAGCAATAGACAATAAGACAATGTTGGTAAAATATTCTTTTTTAAAATTATTACTCTGGAATACCTTATGTGGGAACTGTGCCTTGATAAATAAAAACATTAGGTTGTTTAATCCCTTGAGATATAAGTAAATATCGCTTTAAACCGATTACCCAAGTTGCCCTTAGCATAATAAGAAATGTCTTTCTACCACATACTACAAGTACAGTCCAATTTTAATATGAAGGGGCTTATTTGACAGTTAGAAAAGTTATTAGATCTACTTTCACATATTCACACATCAAATCATGTGATCTGTCAAATTTTGTATATGATATCAATACCTATAAAATCATACTATAAATAAAGTAAAGCGTATAACCCGAATGGGTAGTAAGACGCGGTGCTAAATATTATTAATATTATTATTAATAAAGTAAAATGTTATCAATTTGGACTGCAAAAAATACGTTTTGATGTCATAAAAGGCCCTTCCTATTATAATTGGACAGTGATTAGCGCTAATACACTTTGCAATGAGTCTAAAGAACCAGGCCCTGCTTTTATCATTCAAGCACAAGCATACGCTAATATTTTGAAATAAAAATTATGAACAGTTGTGTGTGTGTGGTGTAATCTTTAACAGAAAATTATTTACTTTTGTCTGGTCCAAAAGCAGGCCTACCACTAAAGGTAGCATTTTTTATGAGACACAAAATAAAAAGTCATATATTCATATTAAGTTTTTGACTAGAAAACACAGTTGTGTTGTACCTACTGTTTGAAAGCTAAGTGTACTATGTTTATTTAAGTGTGCCAAAAGCATATGAGAAGTGTGTCCCAGGCCGAGCGTAAGTGTCCCAGGCAGAGCGTAAGTGTCCCAGGCCAAGCGTGAGTGTCCCAGGCCAAGCGTGAGTGTCCCAGGCAGAGTGTGAGTGTCCCAGGCCGAGTGAGAGTGTCCCAGGCCGAGTGTGAGTGTCCCAGGCCGAGTGCGAGTGTCCCAGGCCGAGTGCGAGTGTCCCAGGCCGAGTGCGAGTGTCCCAGGCCGAGTGCGAGTGTCCCAGGCCGAGTGCGAGTGTTCAGGCCGAGTGTGAGTGGGTCAAGTGTAGAAGTGTGTATAACGCATTGTATGGTATTGACACAGCTACAGTAAATGTTTATTAAGGCAGCTATTGGAGAGTATGGGTTACCTGGTCGTGTCCTGAAGCAGGAGATGAGGTGGCACCCAAAACTTCACTCGGATAGCGAACCTATGAGGGGGCAGTCCCGTCACCTGACGTTCAATTGGATTACGAAGGTTCAACCACAGCTCCTCGCCCTTGGTACTGTGGAACTTAAGGCCAAAATAGTCTGCCTCTTTGCTGATGCCCAGACATTGACATACCTACAACAATAATAAAGTATTTTAACCAAAGATTATATAAGCACACAGATTACAAAAACTGATTTTGAAATAGGCCGAGTAAACGTATTCCTTCAGGTGGGGCCAGTCCATTCATTAGTAGAACCTAAGGAGCAAAGGTTCTAGAGGCGCATTACAACTACATGTTTGAAAAAAGTTGTTTAATTTAAATAAACAAATAATTATTTTTAAATAAGGAAATGACATATAAATATGTTATCTAGTATCAATAATGTAATATCAAGATTGATTAACAAGATAATCACTTTTATGGGTAAATGATATTGGAGGTCACTTTAATATCCGAAAAATTAAGAATTAAAAAAAATCATTCACCAGTAAACAACTTATTTGAGTGCTAGGATCATAATAAAAAACCATAAAAATATTTTAGGTTTGTGGCCAGGTACAAAGAGACAAACAAAGAGAACAGTAAAATCCACTTTTTTGAGTTCTGGCACACATATAACGTAAAGATTCATCATAATCTCAAGGACAAAAATTTTCATAATTAGGCTTATAAGAGCTACCTTCGTTTGAGATGAGAAAGTAATAAACAAGAAGTGGTCTAGGGGTAAGGTGTCAGACTTTTGTGCTAGCGGTCCGGGGTTCAATCCTTGGTTCCAGCACAGATTTATCTGATTGTCAAACCCTTCCTTCACCTCTGACAAGACGTGTATTAATCACAACTTGTGAATGTGTGGAATGCCAGGCCGCCACCGTGGTTCAAATTCCACGTTAAACTGTAGGTCCTCCATTTAATCTCACAATCACCCTACCATTACACATTAGCATAAGAGCATAAAACCCGAACGGGTAGTAAAACGCGGTGGTGGTGGTGGTGGTGGTGGTGGTGGTGGTGATGATGATGATGATGATGATGATGATGATAAACATGAAAGGGTATTATTTAGACTTTTTTTGTTAAGCTTGACATATTTTGATACAAACTAGAATATTAAGAATATATTTAGGCTATAGACTATATTTATTTAAGCATATTTAATTTACAATTACAAAAAGGACTAGACCTTGGCATTGAAGAAAATATTGTTTGAACATTGCTGAAAAGTTTGTCCATTTAATGTCATGTATGTCACAGGCACCCTTTATTTTAAAATTTGAAATTTTAAAATCTTACTATATTGGTGAGTGTTAAATTGTATGTTGTATCAATATTGATTTGGACCCCTCTCATATATTTTTAAAAAAAGCCATGTTGAAGTGCATTTTCTTTAAGTATTGTATGTAAAATATCCTTTTAATACTTCATCCATGGAAAATCACACTTTTCAGAACTGATGTCAATATATTGCACCATTAAAACTTATTTTCTTCTTTCAAAATCAACTTCTTAGTATTTACCAAAAAAAAAGAGTGCCACTAGCTCCCTCTACCCAATAGGAAGCTAGCCTTCACAACAACTGGCACCAGGACGCTTTCGATTAGTTGGTTTTGACACTGGTCACGAGAGGTTCAAAGGGCAAGGGTTAGGTCATATATAAGCGGCTTGTGCATATGAATACACACAGTGCCAGTGACATAAATCTAACAAAACAATTTATTAACAGTACTGGTGATATAAATCTACAGAACGTTGTAATAACTGAAATCCATAGAGTACACAGAAAATTTTACAGAGAAATAATCTGTAGTTCAATGAAAATTGTATCAGTTTACATAATATCTTCATACCGAAGATAAAATCACTTTAATAAATCGTGTGCAACATTTATTAAAGGTGTTATTTATTCAATTAAAATATCACAATATAAACCTTATCATTATAATTGGTGCTTGATCACAGGGCTATAAAAAAACCAATTATCTCACAACACCGAAATACCATTCCACTTTAATAAGTGCTCGATCACGGGGCAATTATCAGCTAACTAAATGGTATCACTTCAATCAGCGCCCATGCCCAACCCGTAACGTTATAATCAACGCCCAACGCAAACCAATTAATTCAGTATCTTTATAATCTGCGCCCAACGCGGACCAATAAATTCAATAACACTTTAATCGATGACCAACACAGCCCGATTAATT
The DNA here is from genome assembly GCA_902151445.1 of Timema monikensis. Lineage (NCBI taxonomy): Eukaryota > Metazoa > Arthropoda > Insecta > Phasmatodea > Timematidae > Timema > Timema monikensis. The sequence goes on along the minus strand of CABFVZ010001428.1, from coordinate 85,178 downwards.
CATTAACACTACAATGTGTATATTTTTAATTAAATACATATATTTGAATGGAATTGTATGCAAATAAACTGTCTGAAGTTATGTCTGTCACAAAAGAAATTAACCAGAAATGTTACTTTTCAAAACTTTTTCCAGGCAAGGATCACTCCAAAGATCTTCAAAAGCCATTTATTTTCAATAAAACTAGGTGAATATCACTATATGTTTTCTAGAGGCATCTGATTTTTTTTTAAATACCCATAGAATGCCATTTTAAATAGCTTCTATGTGCATATAATAATTTGTTTTAATCCAAGCACAGACTACCTCAATTAGTTTCTAAAAGCATTCAACTTTTTAAAAATATGTTAGAGGAAGATCCCTTTCAATGAGTTGTTAGTTAAGGCATCTACAGTAGCCCCATGGCTTCTTTGCTGCTGACTGACAGATCACAGCTGACAACTTTGAAAAGCTACCAGACCAAATTATATATCTCTACGCCGAACGAACCATATGATCTGCAAAACCATGTGTTTAGCAGCTGTTACTTCTGACGATCAACATTTAGGTATATACATAAATGTTGACTGTCAGAAGTAAGCTGTGAGCTGTCAGTCAGCACCAAGGAAGCCATGGGGCTACCATAGTCTTTTTATTTATTAAAAATATCCAGACAAGGATCATTCTTAATAGCTTCTAAATTTGCTGGTGAAAGACTACTTCATATCGCTTCTAGTGGAATCTATTTTTTTTTAATATGTGTGTGTGTATATATATATCAGGCAAGGAACACACTAAATAGCGTTTAAGGCAATCCAAATTTAAAAAGATTCCGGGTGTGGACCACTTCAGACTATAGGGAATCTAATTTACATGTTTAAAAAATGTTTAATAGCTTATAGAAGCAATTTATTTTAAAATATAAATATTTTCCGAAGGAGACTGCAGCAAATATCCTCTGGGAAGATCAAGATTTCAAAAAATGTAAGGGGTATCATTTTAAATAGTATTTAGAAGAGAATAATTTTCAAAAATTCTTCAAACAGCGTCTAAGAGCACCTAATTTTCTAACACTAAAAAAGAGGTGGAGGAGGAGAGAAATATCTTATAGAACTTGTGTTACTTGAACCACCCCATCCCCCCTCCTCCACCAGCTTTCATACAAATAAAGATCCACCACTACTGTATTAAGTAACAATGTTTTTATTTCTTAGGGTTTAATAGTAAGTCTTAACAAACAACATGTCATACACTTGTGATTTCAAACCCCTCCAGCCCCCATAACTCCCCCCCCCAAATTAAATTCTCTCTACACCCATGTACAAAACCTGAAAGTATAAAATCGCATAATAACCTTTGTTCTGGTGAGTTAAAATTATTTTTTTTAAATGTAATCACTATTTATAACTAAAGATAAATTAAATTAATATTTATTACACTTTATTTCAAATTTGTATTTTAAATGGCTCCACTTTTTAAAAACAGAGCTGTGCATGGAGAATATTAATATTTAACTCAATATTCAATTTTTAATATTCCCAGGGCATATTATCAAAGAAAATAAAAACTGTTTTTTTCAAATACTAATATAAAATTCTGATGGTATATAAAATTGACAGTAAAGTAGGCTGCTAGCTAATAAGAAATTATTAAAAGAGCTAATACCTAGTTGTAAACAACTTTAAATGATAAAAGCAAGGAAGATTGATTAAACAAACAAGCAAAACTATTAATTAGTAGGAGACAGGTAGATATACTGGTACATGGTGCAATATTTGACCATATAAGTCAATAAATTCTATCTACCTCAACATGAGTCACACAGTTACTTAGCAACTCAAGGTCACATAGCTACCATGAGCAAGATTAGCAAATAAAATTCATGTCTAAACTTATGTTGTACTGTATAATAAAGGTAGACCCTATGGTAGGTAAAGTAGAAGAATAAAAAAATCCATGTTTAAAAGGCAAGTAACAAATAAATGGTTTTGTTCATGTTGCTATGGTAGATCTCTTTCACAGTGGATGAAGATGTATTTCATTCACACTATGAAATTAGGATTTGTGTGAATTATTATTATTATTATTAGCACCGCGTCTTACTACCTGTTCGGGTTATACGCACTTATGCTAGTATGTAATGGTAGAGTGATTGTGAGATGAAATGAAGGATCTACAATTTAACGTGGAATCCGAACCACAGTGGAGGCCTGGTATTCCACATTCACAAGATGTCTTGTCAGAGGCGAAGGAAGGGTTTGGTAATCAGATAAATTTGTGCCGGGACCGAGGATTGAATCCCGGCCGCCAGCACAGAAGTCTGACACCTTACCTCTAGACCGCCAGGTCACCGATTTGTGTGAAAAAATTATTTTATTTTACCAATATTTAAATAATCTTACAACAAAGAGTGGTAAAACCAATGTGAAAATGGCATGTGGTAAATCACTCATATTGCACCCTGTCCGAATTCAAACTAGGTCAAACCTCGACCTCCAGGTTCTAGGTTTCACACTACCAACACAAAGAAAAAAAAAGAATTTTTAATAGCAAGATCAAAGAACAAACATGAATAATGATGTGTGAACTGTATTAGTAACAACTGTAGACTATCAAAGAGAAAATAAATAAATGACATCTACAAATAATTAAAGATTCGTGTTTGGTTGGGTTTTGCTACTTTAAGAAACATCATGACGATTTTTTCTACACCAAACATGAAATAAACTTAGCGATAAAATTTGATATTCTAAGACCTTAATTGAAATCTTATAAAATAATAAAACATAAAAAATGAAAACTTTTTTTTACTTTTTCATATCAAGAGAAAGTATTGTAATCATAAAAAATTGATTTTGAAATTATGATAAATCTTTGTGTTTTATGAAAACCCAGGCCCAAAAAAAGTGATTTTACAATTCTGACTGTCCCCAAGTCAGTGTGTCCCTGGCCGAGGATCCAAAACTGTTTAATTGATTTTGTTTAAACTTGAAATTTTAGATTTTATTGGCCTATACCGCCGGACTTTTTTTTGGTTTAGATCCTAGCCCTCAAATTCCAGAGTAGTTTACTGATAAGTGATTTATTTTAATTTCAAATTTTTTGATAATGGTACTAACGATTTTGTTTAGATATATCTAGAAAAATTTTGACCTGGCAAACTACATTGTTTACTGGTTTTGGGGTGAAAATTCGTTAAAGGTAAGTTTACTTTCGGTAAACTCTATTTGTAAAATGGCTCCAAGGAATTTGTTTTAATTGATATCAGGGGAATGTTTGACACGACAAATAAAACTCTATACTTTGAGGGAAGGGGCGGCGAGGGGGGGGGGGAGGCATTTGTTTAAGGATAGACCACTGAATATTTTTTTTACTTTAATTTTTTTTTTAGAATTGCTTCAACGTATATGGCTATAAGTGTCATACATTATAAATGGCATTTAAAGGCACTGAGAGGCCCTATATATTTTATTCGTTTAAAGTTCATTAATGACTTTTTATATAGGTCTTAGAATTTTGTTTAAATTGGTATTTGCAGACTATTTTAAATGATAAATACTAATGTATGTTGATTTTTATCAAATAAATTAATTTAAGAGTAGTTTACTGATTAATGATTTTAGATTTTCATGTTTCATTTATATGAGGTATTTAACATGCACTTTCTGAACCGACTGACTAAATCTGCAAATGTGAATTTCTATGAGAGAGCAGGAAAGGTATTTTCACATACTATCTTCCATGGTTCTTTTACACACCAAAATTGACATGGGACTGACGACTTTACTTTCCCTTTGAAGGAAGTTGTGCTATAAATTTTTATCACTAAAGAAAAATCTGTAAACTTCGGCTGGGTTTAAACCCAAGAACATTTGGTACTGAGGCAAGCACTTTAACCTAAGACCGAGGGTCAACAAAAATAATAGAAAATTTTAAAAAATTTGAAAATGGGTCTTAAAATTTAGGGCCCAGTTCAAGATGGTACTATATGGAAATATATGATTATTTTTTCATGATAAATAAGGATTATTTTTATTTTTTAAATGAAAGAAATGAGAATGGTCAAAAAAATGATGGTCAAAAAAAAATTATTTATGGTCTAACATTTTGTTTAAAATGTATAGACCTATATGAAGAGAGTTTATGATTAATATGATTTTTGTCTTATTTATTTTTAATATGGCAACATCAAAATTAAGTAGAGGTTACACAATTTATCAAAATAGCTATATGATAAAATAGTTATTTTTTAAAACTTTTGTAACCCTTTGTCAGTTGGTCAGGTTCTTAAATATGTTTAAACAAATACCCAATTAATTATTACTATGAGCTTCAATAAACAAGTGAAATTGAATTTTTAAAATCGTTGGTCACATTGAGCAGTTAAAAAAAAAAGTAGACTATCTTTAAGTGTGTTCAGGTAAATAATATATTTTATGTTGGGAAACCAACAGTACTGGGTACAAAATGTGAAAATACAGAATTTAAAACTCAGAGAACACTATTATTGCCACAGCTCTTTGATTACATGTTTGTGGGCATTTGAGGCCATACATTATTACTTTTCATCTTGACATCTATGAATGAACGAAATTTAGTCTGATTGTTTGTAATTTAAAAAATAAAAAAGTGAGTTTGCTTCTTAGAATGTTTCTATGTTCATATTAGTGATGCACTAAATAAAAATATATAAACACCAGATTTGAAGGTAACCAGCTAACCATTTTGCCTTTGGAGATGTTGAGAAACATCTCATTTCATGTGATTTGAAGGTAACCAGCTAACCATTTTGCCTTTGGAGATGTTGAGAAACATCTCATTTCATGTGATTTTATCTAATGCCATGTAACCATAGCTCACAAATTTTCTTTATACTTTTTTCCTTTGTAGCTGTATATGGTATTGATTAACCAGGTCACTATTAAAAATGACCGGGCATTATGCATAGTGACGAAAGCAATCTGGTAAAGTGATAAATATTTGTTAATTTATCATTTTGACCGGGCAGTATGCACAATGCTCCACACTCTTTGGGCTATGTAAAGAACAGTGCAGTACTACATCACTGGCAGAATGGGAACAATCACGCGTCAGCTAATTAGCACCTAGTTAACCTAGCCTAACTTATCTAACCTAACCAAAATAACCTATCCTAAACTAACCTGTCTCACCTTACCTTAATAGCCTATCTTAAATAACCTATCCTATCTAGCCTTACCTTAATAACCTATCCTAACTAACCTAACCTGTTTAATTGGGTTTTTTTTATATAGGAAGGGCCAACTATTACAGATTATTATAAAAATCATTAGAAAATTCATATCATCAGAGAGACTGGATCATAATGCATATTGCCTGGTCAAAATGATAAATTAACAAATATTTATCACTGCCCAACTTCTTTGATCAGTATGCATAATACCAAGTCATTTTTCATAGTGGCCTTTTATTCACTTTGTCCATAACATAATATACAATATTGAGGTAAAATATTTTTTTCATATTGTTCTGTGAATAGCATTATTCTTTTTAGTCTGTTTCTTTCTAAAAGAGTTGCTCCAATTTGGATTGTAATTACTTGTAATAACTTCATTATTTATCAAACAATTTTGTTCATTTTGGTGTAAATTAAAGCTTATATTTAGTACTTTAAAACAGAGTTCAAAACCTTTGGACAAATATAATCTTTAATATATTATATTTATTTTAATTTTATAATTTTCTTAAATGTTAATTATGACTTCTAAGACACAAATATCAAACTTTTTATATTGTAAAGTAGTAGCATTAATTTTCTTTGAAAAAAACATCAAGAGGTTTTTTTTTTAATTTAAATCCCAAAATTGAGAATAAAAAGTTTAGCTCTAACTTTTATACAGACTACCTACAAAGGAAATAATATTAAGAAAATTTTGGATGTAACAGCATAGGGATATTCTCAAATTAGCTGATTTTACATGGAATAAGCCATAATTATATAGAGGGCATAACAAACCTTTTTTTGGAATTAAGGGCAGATAAAAGTTTTTTTTAAATACCTTAGGAGAAATCTTTTTCGTTATGGTACCTACAACAAAACAGAAAGATTTCTGCACGAATGTAAACAATGAATGACCTTTGTTGTCACACGAAATAGATCAGATGATGGCAACTTCTTTAGTTGAATAGATTAGACTCACCCAATTTCTCACTTGTTATCAGATAACAGTTAGGCCAGTTGTAAACAGGCCTATTTACTCGCAAAACAAGTAGTTTAGTGTAGGATCTGTAGTATTTTGGTTTAAGTTTTCACTTCTTAAAAAATGAAATTCAGGATTAAGCTTGGTTCAAATCACAGCTAATGTAAATGTTAGCTATCCTACTTCCCTAATAATATACCCGAAAAAATTCACAAAGTGGGTGTATCCTAAACATTTAAAATATGTAGCAATACCATTTTTACGTCAGGTAATATTTGAACAAAGGTAACAAAATAAGAGTGGATTACAAAAATGCATAGCTTCTAGTTATTATGTCAAATGGGAGAAAGTAGCTGACAAATTAGAAAAGCAAATTGACAAACCCACAATTTTTTTGGTAAATAACTTAGGAAAGTTTAATTTAGGCCTAACCTAATCTTCAAAAAAATATTTATGGTGTGTTGCGTGCTTTACTACTTATCTGGGCTAACCACATATTTACACATAGATATTTTTATAGCCACGTCTTAATACCTGTTCAGGTACAGAGCTACACTTATGAAAATTACTCCAATGGGATAGGGATGTGGAAAGAAACTCAATTTAAAGTCTGTTCACGATAGAAATTGTTTTCTTAAAGGCCTTTTTCCCTACCAGAAATATATTATATAGTAGGATATTGGTAGGAAAAAGGACCTTTCAGAGAGTTATTCCTACCGTGAATGGAGTATACCTGCATTTTCCTAGAAGGAGAGTGGGAAAATATTTAGGGAAAAACCCCCTCAGTACACACAAGTTCCTTAACATGAACACAACAATCTAACATGAGAATGACACCTTAGACCATTTGGTCACTGAAGTGGGTCACGTATCAATTAGGGTATAATTAAGAGGAAATGTATCTTCATTTGTATATTCAACCACTCTTGGGACGTCTGTCCGATAATCAAACCCTGACCTTCCTTTCATTGCCAATCTGGTCTAATGCAATTGCGACACTTTATATCATGGGATCCCCGATACTGGCTGGTTTTCAACCACTCATGAGACATCTGGTTGATAATCGAACCCCGACCTACCTCTCATTGGCAATCTAGTCTATTGCAAGCGTGACACTTTAGATCATGTGATCACCAATGCTGGTCTTAAAATGTTAAAGATAACATTCGAAAACAAGGGAGATTGTGTGTTGTGGAAACCCTTTTTCACACCATAATAAAGCTATGTGGATTAAATAAAGAAATCTTAAATTATTCTGAGTGAACATTTAAAACCATTTTGCTCTTGCCTGGTAAGCCTATTTATTTTCTCAAAGATATTTCATTTTCATCAATTGAGTGTGCAAATGCAGCACTTAGATCCACAAAATGTTTCAATTTGTTTTGGTTTTATTTATTTGAATTTTTACCCTTTTCTATTGTTATTGCTTTCAAATTAATAATAATACTTAGCACCGTGTCTTACTACCCGTCCGGGTTATACGCTTTAAGTACTAATTACGCTAATGGATTAGGAATCGGGAAGTTTGAATTAGAGGAAGTGAACCCGCATTTGCGTGGAGGGAGAGTGGAAAACCATTTAGGAACCCTCCCCCCCTCCCCCATGATCTCCCCGCCCTCAGCAGTCGAGCTCAACACTACAAGCGCGTGCTTTCAAATTGTTTGTCCAAATATACCAAAGTGTTGATTAACCACAAAGTATTTTATTTTTTATTTATTTACTATCTGTTTGGGTTATACGCTTAAGTACTACTCACACTATAGTACTACTCACACTTAAATACTACTCATGCTTAAATACTACTCACGCTAATGGGTTAGAAATTGGGAAGGTTGAATACAGATGAAGTGAACCTGCATTTGTGTGGAGAGAGAGATATGTTGAAAAACCCTTTATGAACCCCCCCCCCCCTCGAGCAAGAGTCGAACCTCGATCTCCCCGTCCTCGGCAGTCTAGCTCAACCCAAAACTGGCACATTAGCTAAGCCGAGACGGACCAACCACAGAGTAGGGCTATTCATACAAGGTTAAGGTCATTGTAGTCCATCCAATCCTGTGGTCTGAACTGCTGTTGCAATAAAAGCCTCATACTGATTAGCTGAGAGTTCATTAACCTTATCTATGTCCACTCACTCTAGTCCTGATAAGAATGTATACTTCATTCACAAAAAATTAATTTGTTATAATTTAGCTCATTTATAACACATGCCTGCTTTGTTGATACTAGATTGTACACTCCATTTATCCTGAAAGGTTTCAAGCCTACAGTGACAGTTTATACTATGGTGCAACTTAGATACAGTCATGATGTAATCGACCAGGGTAAGACCCAATATCTTTCAACAGAGTGTACCTATTTTTATTTTATTTTCTATTATTTGAGGTACCTAACAGACATAACATCCAGCCCCCTGCTGTTAATTTATCATTGTGAAAGGCAAAAGCTACATTCCATCAAGTATAAATTTTCCACCTATATCAGGAACCGAACCTAGGATCTTTAGTTCAGTAAACAAAAATGCTACCAACTGAGATAGAGTATCAGACTATTTTATGGTGAAACTTAATTTAGTGGGTCGGTTTTTTTAAGTTGTATTGATTTTTTTTAATATATCAACAACCCTAGTTAAAAATTAAGCTAAGAGTAAATTTCAAAATAATATCTATCCCAGAGTTAAGAGACAAAACAGAAAGTTTGTAAAATATTCTTCTAATTTTAACCATTATCATGACTCACCAAGGCACGAGTATAATACACAGGTTGAAACACTTCTACTTCAAAACTCACATGTCTACCCGCACAAATTGGTCCAGATGTTAAAATAAATCTTGAACAAATTCTAGCAATTTTCCCTTTTTAAAACTAACAAATAACAGTCTAAAAAAAATTTGTATATGGTAATCTTATATGTTATATTTTAAAAACGGTGTATTAGACCTACAACAAAGGCAACACAGAGTAATAAAATGCTAAAGGAGCCAAGTGTTAACTTAAAACTCTATATTTAATTTCTAGTGTTATGTTTTATAACCTAACCAATAGTAATTTAAACATAAAAACCATGAAAAGTTCTTAAAAATGATTGCCATAATGTTATAAAAGTTTAAATTTTAAGTATTTTTAGCACTGCATCTTACTACCCGTTCGGGTTACACGCATATGTACTAATTACAATACGCAAATGGTTCTTGGATTAGGAAGGTTATATTTAAGGAAGTGTACCCGAATTTTGGAAAAACCACCCTTAGTACACCCAACCGAGAATTGAAACTCGTTATCATCGGCAGTCTACCCTAGCCTTCTACAAGAGTAGTGTGTTAGACCATGCAACCACTGAAATGGGTAACTTAGAAGTGGAGTAGTAATTATTTTACTGAGTTTTTTTTTCATATAATGCCTGAACTTTATTCCACCAAGTTTTATCCAAGCAATTTGTTGAAGTGAAGGGAGTATGCAAGATGTTGTGCTCAAAAGTTTGCTCTATAGCAAACACCCAAAGTTCTACAAGATTTGCTTTGCACAACCTATCGTAGGACTAATGTTCTATTGTACAACTTTTGAGGGGGATGGTACAAACCGAGTGGGATTTTTTTCTTCAGCTAAAATTATTAGAAATTTAATGTTTTCTATCACTTAGAGGCATACCTCGCTCTTTCGACCTTTAAGGACCCCGAGCAATGATGAAAGTAAAAAATTGACAAAAGTCAAGGTATTGCCTTATTTGGCTAACAAATACATCGGGCCTACCAAAGAATTTAATCACAAATATAAAAGATTAAATTGGCACAGTACAAAACAGTGCACAGCGAAAGACATCAATTCAAAGACTGGATGGTGTTGAATTTCTTGCTAACATGAGTGAGCGTGGGTTTTTCCAAGAAATGAGGTCAATAACGCCACTCACACTATAACGATCATTTCTTGGAAAAACTACCACATGCCATGTCACAAAATGTGATGAAAGAGCAAGGAAAGAGACATAATTAGTAAATGTTTTTTTAAATGAAAACTGACAAAAGAGCAAAGCAACAAAACTCCAAGTGATGAAAGACAAGTTATCCCTCTATACACACACAATATTTGTTAGTTTTCGATTATAACAACAAAAAAAAGCTAAAATAATTCTAAATCGTAAACAAATTATTAGAAAACGCACCAAAAAATACAATAGTCACGATCCTTTAGCAGCTTCCAGGAACAATAATTTTTTAAAAAATGAGACAATTTATATACTGAAGCTCTGGATATTAACTACTAATCTAATCATAGCAAAACTTTATACTTGACAACACCAAAACCTATAATATATGATAACTGTATGTATTGGTTATGAATATTTTTGAAAAGTTCAAATTGTTAATGAAACATTCCTACAACAGTTTAGACAGCTTAAATAAAATATTAGCCCAATGGTGATTTAACATATTTACTAATGTAAATTAAGCCTTTGCAAGTACTGTACCAGAGTTTTCTTTTTTTAGTAACACCTAATTCTTGTGATGAGTAACTATTGTTAGACAATATTATCTAGATTAAAAAATATTTGAACATCTTCTAACGAAACAAGTCAAACAACCAGTTAGGCCAAAGTCAAACAACCAGTTAGGCCATTAAGTAGATTGTCACACATCTCAATTGACTAGGAAATATTGTAGCATGTGATAAAAAAAATTGTGCAAAATATCTATGTTTTGAACAAAAAAAACGAGTTTAAAATAACCTTTCATGTGTGAATAAATAAAAATCTTGCTCAACCAGCCTATTATTATTATTATTATTAGCACCGCGTCTTACTACCCATTCGGGTTATATGCACTTACACTAATGTGTAATGGTAGGGTGATTGTGAGAGGAAATGGAGGACCTACAGTTTAACGTTGAGATCCGAACCACGGTGGAGGCCTGGCATTCCCCACATTCACAAGTTGTGATTAATACACGTCTTGTCAGAGGTGAAGGAAAACCAGCCTATTGTTTTAGAATACTTTTGTTGGAAGAAAAGTGAAGTATAAAGACAGCCTAATAGAATAGGATTCTATAGAATGGTGCTACAAAATAGCAACTATGTGAGTTTTCTGGGATTCTTTTTTTTAACAATTTAGAATTTTTTCACAAAATTTGTTTTTTATAAAAGGAAATTTGTTTATGTTGTTGTGTGTATAAGTGCTAGAAAACATTAAATTTATTATGATTTAATAGAGAGAAAGAAATAACTAGTCCTGCCTATAGAGCGCACTATAGCCATTTTGAGTCGAAAACTAAATATTCTTAAACTTTTTTTTATGAATGATGGTAAGTTAAAGTCTACTTACTAACAAACAAATACTTTTATCAAAACATTTTCATATAAATTAAAATAGGAGATTGAAGACCAAACAAAGGGATTTTTTAGTGTTTAAAAAAAAAATTAATAAGCTAAACCTAACTTAGAAAATAATCCTTTATTCATATGGATAGCCCTTGTGAAATTATTTAAAACTATTAATAAAAAAATATTTAATCACATAAAAGTCAAATAAACCATCATAATGTTTAAATTTAATATAAGCAATCATACGTGTCATGTGAACAGTCTGTGTGCAATCAATGTGACCCAGACCTTTAAAGCCTGGTACACACGACAATTTATTGTACAGATTTATTATACAGGGTATAGAAAATCCCATATCAGCCATTTTTATTCTTCAACATTTGGAGTGTTAACAATAAAAACCAGGAGCCCTATCTGCCAGACATAAACTAATTGAATGTAGACTATATGATAACTTAGGCATCAAATTATGAATAAAAAAGTTATGTTTCAAGTTATAAATGTGTATTGTAATATAAATAAAATAAATAATTTATTTACTATCTGTTGTTATTCCGCCAAAAGCAAAGAAACTATCACATGGCCCAAAATATTGTATCGAATCACATAATATGCCATGTGAACAGTCTTGAGGTAGAACTTCTATTCAATCAATGGAAAATATTAAACAATTTATTTCACAGTTTTTGTACAATAAAAACTGTCATGTGTACCTAATCTTGACTGTTGGACCATAATTTGTTAATGAATTCTTTACTTACCAATTAACAATCATCATAATTATACATCAAAACAAACCTGAATTAAAATTATAGGTGATTGAAAACCAAATATATTGTTTTTCACCTGTTTAAAAATATATATACACTAATTTAAAATAATATGTTGATCATATCTACACACTTTGGGTTTGGGGATAGCTAGGCAACTTAAATTGTTATAGAAAATTCCCTTCTTTTTTTTTTAATTACTCAATTTATTTAAGAAGCCATTGTATTGTTCAACTATTGTATGCAATCATATGTCTCAAGGTAACACTTGTGTGCAAGAAAAGTGACCAAGAACTTATCCAATTTCTTGTAGGCCTACAATGAGTAGTGTGTATCGGACTTTACAATTTAATGGACAAAATTGTGTAAAAGAAATTGTCATTTGTACCGGACATAATAAAAAAAAATTGTTAAAAACTCGAAAAGTAACATAGAGAGCGATGGAAAACCTTAGCAATTAATGATTATTCTATTTTAAAATAAGATTAATTTAAATTTTAAAGTAAAATAAATTAATAGTTACCTTTTCCAAACATTCTTGTCCTTTCGCCTTAGGGTCTACTTCAACTTCTAATATCACAGAATTCGGCTGACTCACAAGACACCACATTTTAATTTGCTAGCGAACCGCTAGCACAAGTAGTTCATTTTTCGTGTGATACTAAAAGAATTATTTTTTGCACTTAACAGTGTTCTCATAAAACTCAAATCACAAAGGATCGACACCATTGTCTGTCAAACAAGCCAAAGAAAACCTGACTGCAAATGAATATCATGAAATGCATAGAGATTGATGAGACTAGCAATTGCAGCAAAAAATGAAAAAAGCATATCCGCTAAAAGAAGCATTGCCTGACGGGAAAGAGCATAACTAAATTAATCAAAGTCCTGATAGTCAAGGCAATAGTCTAGCTAGAATGGATGAACAACAAATTAATGTTGGACCTTGAATGATCCATGTCAAACACTAATTACTTAACCATGTATGCTTTGTGCTAAATAGACCCCTTAACTTTATAGATATTATTTGTTTAGTTTGGCTTACATTTTGCAGTATTCAAAAACATAATATAATGCTATATAGATCCACGCAGAGCTGTTCAGCGTAGCAGCCAGCCAAACAAATAACAGAGAAATCAGTTAAGATGAAAAAGAAATGCAATTTATAGATTAATGAATATTTCTATTAGACTTAAAAAATGTTATAAATTATCTTTACTTGTCATTTATTATAAGTAAAATCATCCATAATTCAAATGACAACATTATTTGAATTGAATATTTTATATTATTGTAACTATACTGAGTCAAAGTATAATTTTAAAATGTGTTAAAATATGAGGTATTATTAACAATACCCAAACATCTTATTTTTTCGTTAATCAGAAATTTGAACATATTTCAAACATTATTATTGTTTGGTGACAATTTATTTTTAATTATGTGTCTCATAATAATATCCATAATAATGTTTTATGAAGTAATATTGAACGAAGCGAGGATGGTATTATATAAAAGAGTGTAAACGCCAACATTGTTTTATGGATGTCAGACGTTGGTTTGTCAGGAAAAACACAAAACCAAGGTGAATGCGTTTGTAATGAGATATCTAAGTAATATAATATGTGGAAAAACTTGTATAGACAGGGTCAGTAATGAATGGATGCTGAAAGAGTGCAGTTTGAAATGAGATCCAACCATGTTGAGAGAACAAGTGTATATTGAGTGACGAAGTAAATATATGAAAGTAGAGTGTATTGATCAAAAGGAAGGGGTAAGCCATGTAATACGTGGTTAAATGTTGTTGATAAATGCGGGAAACAGAGCAACATTAAGAGTTTAAAAAATTAAAATAATATGCATGATTTGCTGTATGGATTTTGTTGATTCGAAGGTATGCGAGGATAGGGAAGTGTGGATAAAGTTAATGAGGATGGATTAATTGAGGAAGTCTTTTTTTTATACGCATAGTTTCTTGCCTAACCCAAAAGGGAAGCGCGTGATTAGGTATGTAAATATGTATTATATGTTTTATGTATTGTGCATTGTCCAACACTCATATTTTCAAATTCTCTATTATATCTAAAAAAAATCTTTCTAAATTGACAGAAGTACACGAGTCAAAGGGTAGGTTATGGTGGGGGTCGGAGGTATATAGTGATTGTTAGGAATTGAAATAAGTTTGAGAGACATGGAACTATTGAATATAGTAATTGTAGTTGATCAAGAGTGCTACGAAGTTTAGCTTTTCTTGTTTTGGTGATGTCTATGATTTTTGGTTCATAATTGTTTTTTAAGTCTTTAGTTTTTAATTATCTATTAATTATTATTAAAGTCAACAATGGAAATATGGATAAGACTTGGTAAACGTTATTTATGTTTTATTTCACTTCTTTTGAAGAAAAACTGTGTGATAAATATTCTTGGCGGTTAGCAAAGTTTAATTTACATTTTATGGTGACCGTGACAGGGCAGCTATGATTTAAAAGCGTGAATTGTGAGTTAGTCTTGAGTGTAGACCTAGTCATGGAAATTAAGAAAAAAGCCCATTCTGCTTTGCGTAGTGCATTTACTAGAGCATTAACGAAATTTAATTAAGATTTTGTGTTGCAGATTATAGATAAGATAAATGTGCAAGCTTGTTATGACCTACTGGAGAAGAAGTTTAATGAATTAAATATAATAGACAAAGATATATTCAACGTTATGCTAGAAGTGGATTCAGCATTCTTGGATTTAGCTAAAGAAGGTGGAGCTGCTGATGAATAAGTGCTGAAATTTAATGTGTGTAAGAATAAAACGTTCAAGGTTATGAACGCGACTGATGATGATGCCACGAGTGTAAGTGCTAGCATAAACACAATATGTAAAATAAAATTCAAGCTTCCAGTTATTGAACTAAAGATGTTTGGATGTGATATGAGGGATTGGTTGCAATTCTGGAATCAGTTCGAGATTCGTGAAGGTTGTGGTATTGTTCCAGAGTATAAATTCCAATACTTATTACAGGCAGCAATTCCTGGTACACGAGCTCGGGATCTTGTGGAAAGTTTCCCTCCAACTGGAGATAATTAATCCCTAGTGATTAATAGCTTGAAGTCACGAATTGGTCGCAACGATTTTTTCATAGATGTTTATGTTAGAGAGTTGCTAAAGCTAGTATTACACAATGCATTGCAACCATCAGATAGAATTGGACTTTCCACACTATACGACAAAATTAAGTCCTGCTTAAGAGCCTTGGATACTCTTGGTACTATGACCGAAAAGTGTGCTGCTATGTTGTATCCTTTGGTAGAGTCATACATGCCAGAGAAACTATTACGTGCGTGGCAGAGGTACTCCAATACTTCTATATCTACTGGTACATCACTTCCTTACACCGAAGGAACAATCAGAAGTAAGGTGAGTGATATCATGGGTTTCGTGAAGAATAAGTGGAAGGGGAAGAAAGGATTTCTCTTGTTGTAACTGGTTTTGGAGTGGGAGTGGACCATAGATCAACAAGAAAGAAGAGAGACCAGTACCAGGTTGAAGATAGTGTTGCTACTGCCGCTGGACTAATACAGACTAAAGGTACTTTTTAAACGATAGGAAATTGTGTGTTTTGTGACAAATGTCACCCAAGGGAGGATTGTTTTAAGGCACAGAAAATGACCTTTAATGAAAAGCTACAAATATTGACTAATAATGGATGCTGCTTTTTAAGTTTGAGGACGGGTCACATTTCTAAGTAGTACAAAGCTATTTTAAAGTGTGCAATCTGTGGGAAAAGGCAACTTGTTCTGACGTGTCATAATCTTGCTTCTAATAAAGAAGGTTTTAATAAATCTTATGAGCCCATAGCTGAAACTAGTCAAACATTGACAACCCCATTAGTTGAGAATACTTTATCAAACCATACTATTACTGAAGTATTTCTACAAACTCTTGTTTTTTCACTACGGCGTGCTGAAACTGAGCGCCGTGTTCGTACTGTTATTGACACAGGGTCGCAGAAACTCTACGTTTTGAAGAGTGCAGCTCTGAGGATGGGCTATTCTGTATTAAAGAGGGACAAAATTACCAATACCTTGTTTGTTGGTATTCAAACAGCTGTGTTTGAACATGAGTGTTATCAGATCCGGTTAGGTAGTATGGATGGCATATATTCTTGTAATTTCTAAGCATTGGATCAGAAAATAATATGTGGGAACATATCACATGTCAGTGAAAATTCCTGGACACAAGAACTACGGGACAACCACATAAAAATAACATATATTGTTGAGGGTCTTGCTCCTATGGAGGTTCTTATAGGTGCTGAGTTGGCCGAAAAGTTGCTAACAGGTCGGCGTCACATCCTACAATGTGGTCTAGTTGCAGTTGAAACATTATTGGGCTGGACTCTTATGGGTAAGGGCCCCAGAGGAAAAACACGTGGGAGTAAAGTCATGATGGTGACAGCAATGTTTGCTGCTAATGCCAATATTGCTGATTTATGGAATCTGGATGTACTAGGAATCTTGGATCCAAGAGAGAAGAAGTCAAGACAAGAAATCGAGCTAGAAGTTAAGGATAACTTCCTTGAGACGGTAACAGTGAACTCGGATGGCCGATATGAAGTCCACATGCCTTGGATAGAGGGCCATCCACCCCTGCCCTCCAATTACAATATGGTCCATAGAAGACTCGACACGACAGTAAATAAACTGAAGATGGATGGTTATTATGAACCTTATACACGAGTGTTATATGAGGGGAGGGAAAAAGGAATTGAAATTGTCAGTGATTCTGAGATAAGAAACTATGGACACTACTTGAATCATCGGTATGTTGTCAAAGAGAACAGTACAACCAAATCAAAACCCGTTTTTGATGTTTTGGAAAAAGAAGAACGTAATCCATCACGGAATGATTGCTAAGACAAAGGTGTTAATCTAATATAGTATATCCCATCAGATTTAACACGTTTCAGATTGAACAAAATTGGTGTAATATCCGATATTAAGAAGGCTTTCTTGCAAATAAAATTGCGTGAAGTAGATCGAGATATTTTAAGATTTTTATGGGTGGATAGGAATGAATAGGGACCAGTAGTGGTCTTTCTTCACACAAGAGTAGTGTTTGGTGTATCTTGTAGTCCTTTTCTGCTAGGTGCTGTGATTGAGCATCATCTACAAGAGACTTTATTCAAGTCAGTGTGATGATTATACTTTGTATTCCAAGTATACAGTTTTGAAATTAAAGAAGAGCTTTTATGTTTACAAGTGTGTCACAAGTGTTTAGAATGAAAAAGAACTACATAGATTCATTCAAGAGGCTAGTGAGTTGATGTTAGAATGAAAATTCGATCTTAAAGGATGGGAACACACTATAAAAAATATATTCCAACATGTGGCACTGGGGAACACTCTTATGTGTTAGGCCTAAAGTGGAACCGTGTAAATGATACATTGGAGATTAGTTTAAAGTATCTAACAAACATTAGCGCCTGGAAGTGGTAACAAAAAGAAATATTCTCTCTATGGCTCATCGTGTTTTTGACCACATTGGGTTTTCATGCCCTGTGTCATTATGCCCTAAGTTATTGTTGCAAGAAACATGGGTATTCAAGATAGGTTGGGATACTGAATCAGGTCCCAATATTTAAACCAAGTTTTTCAGTTGGGTGGATGAACTACCATGAATAACAAAAATAAAGATTCCAAGGTGGATAAATGGAGTACTGAGTCACACATACAGCTGGAGTTTACATTATGTTTTGTGAGGAAAGCCAGTTGGCATATTCACTAGCAGTATTTTTTTAGAGTAGATACTAGCCTAGATGTGTATGTGCAGTTAGCTCAAGCGAAGTCAAATGTGGCACCAGTTCAGAAAATGACCATTCCCTGGCTTGAGCTGTTAGCAGCTTCAATATGGGCAAGACTAAGTGCATCAGTGGCAGAAGACCTATCTATCAATGATCTGCATATGTATTTTTGGAGCGATTCAGCCACTGTTCCTTCTTGGATCCAATGTGACAATCAATGGGCCACATTTGTATGGAAGAGGGTTGTATAAATACGAAGACAAACCAAACATGGATTGTGGTGGCATGTACATGGGTGCATGAATCCGGCTGACCTGCCATCAAGAGGTTGTGCATCCAAGAAATTGTTGGAGTCAAGATGGTGATAGGGGCCTAGTTGGCTGCGAAAATCATCAGCTGAGTGGCCTAATAATGAATTTATATGTCAACAAGATGAAGTCAACGCAGAGAAAAAGAAGAAAATTACCTCCACATTCATAACTTGTGTGAAAAATAGAGATTACGAGACTCCTGGATGGTACTTTCAATATTAATCTCATTATAAAAAGGTACTACGTTTGGCATGATGGTTTCAGCGTTTTTTTCAATAAATGTCGTAGGCCTAATCATCGTGTGAATGGTGAACTTTCTGTCCAGGAAATTGAAAATGCCGAGTATGAGGTTGTGAAAAATATTCAACATGAATCATTTAAGGATGAGAAATCCCAACAAATTGTATCATTACATGCATTTAAAGCCAAGCAAGGCATTTTGCGCCTGAAGAGTAAAATTACACTTTAAAAAGACAGTGAGAATTTTAGATACCCTATGATTCTTCCCGCACACCACCCTGTTGTGAGTTATTGATAAAAGAGAAACATGATAGTTTATGTCATGTTGGTGTGCAGAGATTGCAGAGCATTATGAGGGAACAATTCTGGGTACTTGGTGGATGAAGGACATTCTGATCTGTCATCTCAAAGTGTATTGTTAGTATAAGGCAAGCGGCAATAAACCTTACGAATATACTGGTATCCCTGCTGGCTGATCTAGTAAAATATGCGGTGATTTTCGAAATTACTGGTGTTGATTTTTCTGAACTGGTGTACATTAAAGGTGGACAGAAAGCCTGGATATGCTTGTTCACATGAGCGATGTTCCGAGCCGTACATTTGGAACTGGTCTCTTCATTATCAACCTCTTACTTCCTCCAGGCTCTCCATCGCTTCTTAGCAAGGCGTGGGAAACCATAGGTGTTATATAGTAATAATGGTACAAATTTTGTGGGTGCTGTGAGTTCATTTGAAAGGCTTGAATTACATAAGATCACCGAATTTAGAATCGCACAACGTATCTATTGGAAATTCAACTCGCCTACAGCTTTATGGTGGGGTGGATGGTAAGAACGGTTGTTAAATATAATGAAGAAACTACTACGAAGAGTATTGGGAAAGGCTCTACTCTCATTTGATAAGATTACTACAGTTCTTTGTGATTGTGAGGCTATTGTTAATGCTCGTCCGCTCACCTAGGTGTCAAATGATTCATCAGACCTAATGCCATTGAATCCAGCAATGTTCTTGCAAGAGATTAGGGAAATTGGTGTTACGGATTGCGATAAAGTAAACACATGAGATTTGAACCGCAGGAGGCGTTACCAGCAAAAATTAAGAGATGACCTGGGTCAATGATTCCGTAGTGAGTATCTTGGACAGCTCATGCAAAGGACAATATTACCAAACCGCCGGAACGTTATAGTTGGTGAGTGGCCCTTGTTGGGAGCGACAGTACAAAGAAACATGACTGGCCCTTAGCCAGGGTGGAAGAGTAATTCCCTGAGCGAGATGGTGCAGTTCGTCTGGTCCACCTGAGGGCATTGACTGGTAAACTTTTTATACCAATTCAACGTGTACATCCTCTGGAAGTGTCCTCTCAGAACAAAAAATGTATTGTAAATGAGGTTGCAAACACTGTTATTAGTCCTAATGAAGATCTAAGGGTTGGTACTTGTTGTGTCCTATGGGTAAATCCCCCACGCAAATCCGTACTGTAAATGATCTGTAGCTAAGTAATTGTAATTTTTAGTTGAAATTGAGTTGGTTACTGTCAACACAATTCAATGTAGGAGGTTGTTAGGAATTGGAATAAGTTTGTGGGGCATGGAACGATTGAATGAAGTAATTATAGTTAATCAAGAGGGCTTTGAAGTCTAGCTTTTCTTGTTTTGGTGATGTATATGTTTTGCTCATATTTGTTTAAGTCTTCGGTATTTAATTATCTATGAAGTATTATTAAAATCAACAATTCAATCATAGTTAAGACTTGGTAAACGTTGTTTGTGTTTTATTTCCCTTCTTTTGTAGAATAACTGTGTGATAAATATTCTTGGTGGGTAGCTAAGTTTAATTTACAGTAATTCAACATTGGGCTGAGGGAGAGGAGAGTTGGATAATTTTTCCCTCCTTCTTGTTAGATTGATCCATTCTAAAAATGAAACTCCAATTATATAGGCTATTTTTAATTTTGATTCAATACGTTTTGAATTCTAGATTTTAACTACCTATCAATTTAAATATATTTTACAAATAATAACTGAAGGTGCGTTTGTCATGAGGACCATAGGTAAGGGTGAGGACCTCCCCTAATTTAATGTATATCCCCTTTTTTCCTACCCTAAAGGCTATTACAATACAATATAACTATTCACCAATAATAATCTACATAATAATATATTAAATCACTCTTTCAACAAAACTATATTTCCATTTCAGTATATTACAAATTTACTAATAAACATATTTGATAATAAAAATATTTTCAAATTAACATTTTGGTGACATTTATTAACAAGTAGCGTATCCAAAATTTCATTAGGCTATTTTGGGCCTAAGATCAAATATACATCTACCCAAATTTTTGTGCCTGAAGCCTCTCGTAAATCTATCCAGGAAATAATATTTCTTTGCCTGTTTAATTCTCTTTGGCGAGCTGTGCGACATCTACTGACATTCAATAGAAAGAGAAATCATATGACTTACCTGTGAGAAAGCTCTCCGATAAATTTAGGTAAAGATGGCAAGTCAAACTCAAGGAATTCAACAGCTTTTGGCAGCGGAAAAACGGGCAGCCGAAAAGGTTTCTGAGGCAAGGAAACGTAAGTAGCTGTATTATATTTTCCTTATGCAGTAGCAATAAATTTGATAAATTTTGAAATAAATGTTAAAAGCACAAATACATTGTTTAGAAGGGGCGTGACCTACATTACTTTTAAGAGTGATTAAAACTTGCATTTACGAGGAATATTTTTTATTTAGGAAAGGCACGACGATTGAAGCAAGCTAAAGAAGAAGCCCAAGATGAAATTGAGAAGTACAGGCAAGAAAGAGAGAAGCAATTTAAGGAGTTTGAAGCTAAGGTAATGCTTATCCTGTGGTCATGTGATGTGCTTGTGATGTGACTAAAATCCCTCATCGGAAAAATTAATTATATACGTAGGATAATACAAACGGTGAACCTTTACAATTCGGACATTTAAATTTGTTCTTTTAGAATCGCTGCTGATAACTAAAAGTCTATTGGGATTCTATATTTTAGCCTATAGGTCCGTTTTTCTACTCCTAATATTTGAAACATAAAATCATACCAAATCGTTTAGTCCAAACTTATGGCATTTGTTCAAAGATATTGGATATGAAGGCACATAACTTAATATTTGTCATAGTACAATATTGCTTTTTTTTATTACTTAAATACTTTTATATTAGGGTACACAATTGAAGAAATGCATGAAGTTTCACAAAGCAGACTGCTAGTAAGACTTGGTTGCTATCCTTAGAATGGTTGTGTATAAGACTGGTATTTGTTTTTTGGTAGCCTGCCCAGTCAGTTTTTGAGTCACCCCTGTGAGGTGGAACATGTATTTGTTTGGGTCACATTTAATGTTAATGACACCACTATCCAAGCCCCACAAAATTTTAACCAATATTTTCATAACAAAGACGTAACTAAGGCAAATTTTTACTAAAACCCAGACTTTAAGAAAAATTATATTGCAGGAATTGTTGGCAAAGGTTATAAATGCAAAGCATTTAAATAAAATATTTTATCAGGAAAATTCACGAAAGGAAGAGAAAAAAAAACAGGAAATATTCGGGACGTTTCTTCTAGAGAATGGTTGACCTCTTTAATGACTAAGGTTATTAGCTTGAACTGGTATGTTGTAAGTTACCTTCAAGAATGATTATTTTTTATTTGGTAGTTTAGGTAAAAAGGTTGTGCAACGCTTCAAAACTTTAGACTTGGCTTCGAAACAATTGTTGGCATCGACTTTCTTTGAAAACAATTCAGTCTTCAACAAGTACAAAGCTTTGCCAATAAAAATATATAGAGCTAAAATACTCAATTTATGGTCAATTTTTACCATTCTGAGTTGTATATACATGACAAATTAATATTCATATGGAAAAAATTGAAGTGATTGATCTGTAAGTTGTAATAGTAATCACTTTCTCATAATAAGATGAAATATTACAAACATTTGTGTGATAAAACAATTCCAAGAAATTTTAGGGCACATACTAATATTTTTTCAATCATACGACAACTAAAGATTGAAAAATGAAACAAGGTTATGGGAATCGAACCCGGGACCTTTGGCTTAGTATGCCAATGCTCTAAGCACTTAGCTATCCAGGAATCGTCCTGTTCCCAGGGTCATTCTTCTCATATTTTAAGGCAGTCTATGATAGACAGGTGGAATTGTTGGCTACGCACGTCCATCATAGACTCTGCTTTAAAATATGAGTGAAGAATGACCCTGGGCACAAGATAATTCCTGAATAGCTCAGTAGTTAGAGCATTGGTGTACTAGATGGAGTAGTTTTCACTAAAAAGCATAAATAATATCTTTTAACTATTTGATTCATAAAAAAACAACTAGCCAAAATATTCAAACCTTGATTTGACTTTGAGAACATCATAAATTTGATTTGAGTTTGCTTAGAATTGAAAAAGTGAATTTTGAACACCCCTAGTTTAGATATTAGACAACCAAAGATTATCTTTATTAAATAATTTACACCACCTGTAGACTTTAGATACATACAAGATATTAAGAGTGTATAAAAGCCCTAATGTTTTCCTTGGAATAATTTGTGCTTACAAAATATATTAGACCCAATACAAAACAATTAGTGAAGTAGGACCTTAAATACGAGATGAATCAGGATGGCTCGGTGGTAGAGCATTGGGCCGCAAAGTCAAAGGTCCTTTGTTTGATCCCCATGTCCAAGTAGTCATTTTTCACTTAATTGAACATATATTTTTAAGCTAGCTCTCTATCCAGTCCCCTTCATTACACCCTATTTTTTTCAAATCCATGACAGTTGAAAAATCTTATGTTTAGGTTTTGGGATGCCAACACTTGTAAAAGATCACTGTTTTGTAATTTGTTATAAATGTTTTTTAATAACATGCTATATTTTATGTTTAATATCATACCTTACATACAGCATCGTATTTACTTGGAAAAGAGAAAATACTTGTCATTTTTTTTACATACAATAAATTATTTTATGATTATTTTATCATATTTCAAAATATTTAACTGAATAAAATATGTGTATCCACTGCGTGGGTGCATCATTGTAAATAACTTGTTTTCGTCATGTTCAGTCACATGGTTTAATTTCATCGATCACCATTTTGAAGCTATATAAGTTAGACCTTTTGTGAAAATATTGTGAATAGTAAATTTAAGTGGAATAAAACTATAAATAAGCTTTGTGCCTGACATCAAGTAAATATATAAATAATATTGGCCTAAATTACTGTAGTTAGCTATAAAATTCATATATTACCATACATTTTCATTACAGTTATCCAAAGTGACAGATGTCAGCTTTTGGCGTAGGGATATATTAGTGATTATTTCTAGTAACTTTTTGAGCTGTCATCCAAGTAAACTAAGGTCGTGAATAGGTTCTTCCATTCACACTGTATGTCCTGCTCACCATAATCTAAAAGCTTTGATTTTCCTAACAATGTCTTGTGATTAGTACAGGGTAACTATAATTTTGTAAACATCTCCACCTCCCGGAATGGACCTGTTGTGAGACATGATGATAGTAAACTTTTTTTTGAACCCCCTGTATTTTCTCTGTAATATAAGGTAAGAGACCATGTTTATCAACTGGTAAAACTAAGGTTTTGTATATTCTGAGTTTAAATTCCTTGAAAGCAGGCGACAGGTCAACACTTACTGACCGAGTAATAGCATGAATTTCCCGATTGAATTATTTCCCTAATTTTCATCTAATCTCATTTTGCAAGTTAGAACAATTAATAAATATTAAAATTCATGTTGTTCAATCCAACTTTTTTAAAACTAGCAACATAAATTTTTACAAAACAATACTTTTAATATAAGGCATTGAATTTAATACAGGTGATCAGAGAGTCTAAAACAATATAATATCAATGCCAAATATTTTCTTGGGAAACTTGTTTTTGGCATTTCCTTAAAATTAAACTGTTGCGCTCGGGTATTTTTAGTCTTATTTATTTTAGGTAACACTATTCCAAGGAAAAAATGTTGTAATTTGCTTTTATAATTAATTAAAACTTGGTTCTGCGACTGCATGAGCTAAGGTGTCACTCTAATGCTACGATTAGATCGCTGACAGGGAGATTAGGGTTCAAATCTCAGTCTGGGGTACTTGGGGTAGTTTTTCCAAGATACTGTTCCACTTTCCCCCATTTAAATGTGGGTACACTTCATATGAATTCAACCTTCCTCATCATTAGCTTATTAGTGTGATTGATATATAGTTGTATAGTCTGAACAAGTAGTAAGAGGGGAAGCTAAATAATTTTTTGAGAAACCTTACAAATTGTGGCCTGACCCCACAAACAGCTCATTAAAACAGCATGTTTTGATGTATTGGATGTTTTGTTCTGATTTTTGATAATTTTAATTCTGAGTAAAGCCATGACTAGTGTAGTGAATACATTTCTATTGTATTTAGCACATGGGCTCACGGGAGGACGTCGCAGCCAGGATCGAGGCGGACACCAAGGTGAAGATTGATGAGATGAACAAGCAGGTGACGGTGCACAAGGAACAGGTAGGCTTGATACACTGCACCTTACAGTCAAGATGTCTCATGTTCTCAAGTGCTAAAAGAAATTTCATAGAAAAAAAAATAGCAATATTATTTGAATTCTTTGGGTAGGGTTTTTGGGTCTAAACACCTCCAAAAAAATATTACCAACATTGGTGGTCATATGGTATAATGTGTAACATGTCCACTTTCATATTAGATTGATGGTGGCAGGGAGATCAGGGTTTGAATCTCATTCGAGTGTACCATTTATCAAAATGATCATAAATGCTTCAGAACATAACCCACAACTTAAAAAATTAATGAATTGTCAGAAAAGGTTATGCAACTGGCAGATTATTACTTGAATATACATCCTTTCTCTCAATCCCTTTTAAAATAATGTAATCTGCTTTACTAATAACTATAGTTGTCTTTATCTAGGTAATTCAAAAGATCCTTGAACTTGTGTACGACATCAAGCCAGAACTCCACCAAAACTACGCAGCATCAATCTCCAAGTAAACTCTGCATTCCAGTATACGCTAATTAGTGACATGTGTAGAATATTCTATGTACATACAATACATGGTTCTTAAAAAAATTTGAGAACAAAACAAAATGTTATTATGTAAATGGATTCTTCAATGATTTTAGAAACATGGTGTTTATTCTCTTCCAAAAAAGTCTTGGCAAAACCTCGTTGAGGAAATTTACACAATTATTATAAGACATGTCAACATGTTAAAATCACAGTTTTGTATTTATGCAAGTAACCATTGTTTTGGCCGGAGCAACTCGTCAAACTATTATGTAATTAGTTGTTTTAAAAGAAGTTATGTCGCTGGTTGACTTAAAAATTCCTCACATTCTTAATTTACCTCTATATAATCTAGTGACAGTTGAGTGTGTAACACATCCTTGTAAATTAGAACTAGGTGTTGTACTTGTTATTAATTTTATTGTAAGTGTTTAACTATTAAATTGCCAAGTATTCTTTCTGTGGTGGTTGACTTTATTTCTTTATTGGAATCTAAAAGACATACTTTAATTTTAATTTAAAACTGAACAGTGAGAAAATATTAAATTATAAACAAATGTATAATAATGAAATAACACGGGAAGGGGTCGTGGGGGAGGTATACTAAAGATTGTAAGCCATCTGTTCCTCCTTTCCTCGGATGGGCTTTCTTATAAATAACAATTACCATTGAGGCTGAGGTCTGGTCTTGAATCCTTGTCACATGTTTTTTCCTCGTTCTATCCTCACACGAATGTGGGTACATGTCCTCAAAGCTGAGCTTATTTTACACTTTGGATTAAGTTGGGAGTGTAGGGAATGCTAGTTGTGTTTTGTTCACTTTTTATAGTAAAACTTTATTTTAGCCAAAATAAATAAAATATTGCTCCAGTATAAATGTAGTTTAATTTTCTTCACATGTTATTATCAAGAGTTATAGCTTGTCATGAGCATAGCGGCATTAGATGAGAAACTTTTTAAATTGAGATAAAAAGTTTTCATAATTCCACGACACTTTTAACAGACATTCACTAAATTTTGAGGTCACCATGTGAAGAAAATTAAGCTACATTTCTACTACATATATATATATATATAGTGGCATTTTGCTCCTGTTTACTAACATCTCATATGATTATAAAGTTATAACAATTGCATTGTTTATAAAGTTTTCTCACTTTCAAATTTTAAAATGTCATTCTTTTATCATTTGATTATAAAATGTATTTTAATAAACAATTCTATTCAATTTTATAAAATCTAAATTAGTCTTGTGTATTTAATGAGGCCCAAAATATAATTTACATTATTTAAACCTAGGGCCAATCAAGTTTGTTATAATATTTAACAGTAATTATTTCTAAGCTGCAAGTTTATTTTACTTTAATTTAGATAAGGTTGCTTTAAAGTTCATTCGAATGGTGTAACAGTTTTTTGATCATACTTTTGCAGATACATTTAAAATTTCCTAAACAAAAAGTTGGGTTCTTTATCAAGTTAATAAACTTTGAAAGGGAGATTGTTAAATAAAGACGGCAATTATGTGCATTCTTTACTTTCTCATGACCCCTCAGAGAGAATTATGATAGAAATATCAATTTCAGGATTTTGATGGCTGTTTATATATTTCATGAGTCCATGAACCTTAAACAGGGTGTCTACCATCCGGGAAAACTGGAACTAGCCGGGAATTTGAAGTGGTCGGGGGGAAAACCGGAATAAGTCGGAAATTTGATAAATTACAAAAAAATATCCGGGAACATGGGTTTTTACTCAAAATACTAAATACTCTTTAAATGACAATATGATTCAAACCTTTTTTTGTGGCCGCGTAACATATTTTATAATTGTTATATAGCTCCAAGTAAGACTACTTTAATACAAATAACAAAATCTGTTTATTTACAGTTTAAAACTGAATATTATTCATAAAAAAGATTGACAAGAACCATGGGGGGTTGGTGGGGGGGGATAGAAGGGTGTGACATAGCTTTAATTTTAGGAAATGATCAGGGAAGAAGTTTGGAATTTTATTGATCAAGTTGAGTAGACACCATGTTAAAGTGGTTTTTGCTACACTGTCTCTCTGTAACTCGTCTTAGAATCAAACCTATTTTACTAACTGGACTAAAACTTTGTATCTAGGGTTTTCCTTAATGTTTCTCAGGAAGGATTTTTGGAATTTACTATCTAATCCTAAAATTATGGGTCGTTTACTTGAGAGAGAAGCGAATAAACTACTTTTATTGAAATCTGCTTATACGGTTTAATTAAAATTTGTATCTAGCCACTGTTTTAACTTTTCAAACAAATTGGCACTTCTAATTTTTTTGGGGAAACTGATATAAAACTCATATTAAAGATTGATTTTATATAAGAACAAAGGTTTCTGAGCTACAAGCAATTAAATATGTCTTATAACTGTAGGTCTAAGAAATGTGTAGCTAATTGCTATGCTCTTTGTTGAAAAGTGATGTTCTTTTGTACTCGGTGTTTTTGTAACATTGTATATTATTTCAATGTGATTTTTTTTTACATTATGATTAGATTGAGATCCGAATCTTAATCGGGTGTATTTATGGTGGTTTTTCCAAAATTGATTTTCACACTACCTCCACACAAATGCAAGTATACTTCCTCTAAATATAACCATCCTCACCCCTAAAACCATTGGCTTAATTGAGGGGGTTGGGGCAAAAACATAAACGGGTTACCATTGACCTGGAAAGTCAGGGAAATGAAAATTGGTCATGGAAAGTGTATTACATTAAAATGCAGATTTTCTTAACAGTGTCTTCAATAAATAAATCAATTATTTTCTTAACGGTGTCTTCAATAAAGAAATCAATTCTTTTGAGGTAAGATGGTATAATATGTACTGTAACTTCTTATTTTTGAAACCTGATTTGTTTGTGGCTAAGGAGGGTTGAAAATGTCACTTGCTTAGAACAAGCTTTAATTGTAGTTGATAACACAAACAAATTCGTACACACCTCTAAACTGTCTCATACCAAACCAACTGAGCGTCACTCTCTCTCTCTCACACAAACTTTTTTTAAGAGTGGTACTAATCTTGTTGCGCTGGATCTTAATTGATGTGGAAATCTAATTCAGTTAAAACACCTTAACCTTGAGTTCACTACAGTGAAACACTTAAAGAATGTAAAGGCATCTGAGACATTCTTGCATTCAGAATATCTTCAATGTTTATAGTATAGGTGTGATTTTTTTCATCTATATCTAAAACTATTTTTTATGAGAAAATTTAAAATGTTTAGAGGTAAATATGTAAAAATTAGCCTGAATGTTTGGCTCAGTCTAGTGAAAATGTGCTGAATGCAGAAGGGATATAGATTACTAACTAATAAGACACCTGTAGCTTCTATTCTGTATTGCCGCTTGATTTACTGAAAAAGTTCCGTCTTAACGAAAATAGGTGTAGACTCTTAACACCATTGCCCTTTCTTTACTACTTAATATTTTCCTCTTGGAATGTAATTGTTTGTAACAAGCCGGAGATTCCATAATTTGTGTTATATTTTAACTGTTAACAATACATTATTATTATTCAAATAAATATATTAATATGCACATAAAACAATAATTCCACAACCTTACGGCAAAAAACACACAATCTTAATGTGATCAATAACAAATATTTTTTTACACAGAGTACTAATGAAATATGAGTGGTTATTTGGTTAATGTTTTTGATGTAGCTATTAGGAACATGATACTCAGACTACTGTAACTTTACTACTTTGCTGGAGGAAGAAGCACCAACTACTGGCAACAACGACAGCCCAGCATTGTCAAATTTGATATACATTCAAAGGAAGACAACACTGTTGCTCAATAGTAAGCATGCAGTTCCCTCAGCAATGAAACTAGGTGTACTGTAAATGTCCTTCCTTACAAGCTATTGAAAGTGTTCTGTTGGTTCTTTTATAGTGTCACGCTGACATAACGTCAAAATTTGTTTGGCTCCTTCGATGACGCTATAACTAAGTTTGACTGTATGGGTTATCAGATGTGAAAAAAGGATTGCACTTAAATCCACTAACTTAGAGATAACCCCTCGAATTTTTTTGTAGTTTATTTATCAATTTTTCAAATGAAATTTGTTTTAGAGCTCTATTACTGTTTATTGGTGGTTCGGAATCTATTATAATTATAGAATGAACTTATAACCAGGCCACAGACTAGTTATTTAATACTTACACGAATGTTTAAAAATGAGGTGGCCCAATGGCTAAATAATTTTATAAAAAAAGGAAATTGATAAAACTAAAGAAAAAGGAAAAATAAACTACTAAGAGTAAATTTGATAAATAAAGCCCAACTAGGGAAAGATGAAAAATGTGGTAAGGTAGGCTTTCTTCATCAAATTCACTCTTAGTGGTTTATTTTTCCCTTTTCTTTAGTCTTATCAATTTCTTTTATTATAAAAAACTTAAATGAATGTTATAGTGAATGGATCATAGGAAGGAATGTTATAATTTTCTATTATATTTATATTTCCTTTTTATGTTCAAAATTTTTTCAAATATTTCGATGCAAAGGTAAAAATTGGAGATAGGATTTGTAAAATGGTGGATTTGACCCAACTCCAGGTGAAACTTATTGAGTATCCGAACAACCACTATACAGTTTTAATATGTTACAGTATATGAACACTCTGAAGGTTGACTTTGTTATTTAATGCTATTTTCTCTTGTCGCTTTTTCTCTTCTTTGAAAGCTAATGTGTTAGCTTTCCTCTCCAGTCTTCTTTCCTGAAATATCAAAATATTTACTAGGACTACATATATTTGAGAAATTTAATGTATCTTGCGAAATAAAAATTTAAAAGAAATATAAAAGCATAGGACCTGTCAATTTTATATATCAAAAAACAATAAAGATGTGTGAAGCGTCGAAAACTTTCAAACTTTATTTGCTTATATGTTTGCTTCAACTTTGATTTGAGAGTAAAATTCCAGACTTGACAGTTACAAAGCTTCACCAAAACAATATTTAAAGCTAAAAAACACGAAAAAAAAGTTATTTTTCATTTTCCACAATTATTTCTATCACGAATTAACATTTGCATAAAAATATAATTAAATTACATTTTGTGGGGAATTTATCATTTTAAAATGAAATATATAAATTATGTTTGAGATATTTATGTAGCATTTTGTAAATTTATATTTAATAACCGAATTTATTTAGTTAGCTTATGCTAATTTTACATTTTGATTTTGGGACTTTTTCAGGTGGAAAATATTAATTTTTTCCTGGGAACAGGATAAGAAACTCGAAAAAATTTAAAAATATTTTTTCTCTTCAGGCCTATACACATTTTTTAAATTTAATTTTTTTGTCTAAACTTAGCCTTCCCATTCATTACACTAAAAAAATTCAAATAATTGGATAAATAAAATTAGAAGCTTGGGGCAATTTGATCAAATTAGTGTCTGGAAAATTGACAGAAAATAGGAATAGACTGAAATTTAGAGGTCTGAACGAATAAATTTAAATTCTATATTCTTGTGGAATTTTTTTATTAAAAATTTACTAAAAATGTATCTCAATTTTTTTTTAATTGTAAGTTTTCCAAATAAAAACTAAATATTTTGTCTAACAAGTGTTTAATTTAGGTTTTGATGTAAGGTAAAATAAAAAACCTAGGCCTAATGCAACTTTTATAATTGTGTATTTTTAATCAATCATTTTTGGTATAAAGATAAATAAATTATATATATATATTAATATTGACTGAAATAGTTCTTAAGGGCTATTGGACTTCAAAACTACTAGTTTACGCAACTCTTATTAACTAAGATACAAAAGCAAATGGATCCCATTCCAAATAACATTCGTGTATTTGAATGTGTCTTAAATCAAATTAATTGGGTGAAGGTGTATTCTGTGCATGATTTGAGATTTAAAAGCTACTTTTATCATTATTTTTCACCAAACGTTTGTTTTCCTTCCTTAAATCTATTTAATTTACATCAATTGCTGTTACCGACCTATAGCTTGGGTCAAAATTTATTCAAGTCAAATATTTTCCCACTAGGTTAGCTAGGCCGATTGTAGCTTCAATTGTCTTATAATCTAACTTAAGACTAGGACAGGCACAGCATCCAGTCCCCGGCCATTAATTTATCAATTTGAAAGCGTAAACTTATATTTTCATCGATGATAAATTTTCCGCCATGCTGGGAATCAAACCCAGGACCCTTAACACATTAGGCAGATAAGCTAAAGAATAAGCTTATGTGTCAAACTGCTTTGATCTACTCAGGGGTAAATATTACCATCAAGTATCTTAGTAGGATTGTAATTTAATGGTGCTCAATAATTGTGTTGACTAAGTAGGTAGCTGTAAAATAAAACGTGCTTGAAATTTTGGGTAACCATCTAATTAAAGAAAGATAAGGTTAATTTAACTTTAGTAAACTAAGAATATTGTTAACATGAGCATTAAATACAAACGTCACATTAATAAACCATCCTTAATTGTAAGCTTTTATTATTAATGTTTCCTGAAAAATCGCAGAAAATAATTTTTCCCGTTCGAGTTTCAGGAACATCCAATTTCCTGAAGTTCTAAATCCCAAACAAGTATAATTTTTATCCAACGTTAAACATTATTTTAATATTCGTCTTCAGGAATATAACATATTATTTGATTAGATTTTGCTTTAAATTGAAAAAATGGATATCACACACCCCTAAAACAATTTTATTAAAAGGAAAACTGTAACACAAGTTATATTATGACTTAAAAGGAATGTTCTAAAATCCTAGTTGTGTGGTACCATATTAAAAATGATCATACCTTAACTATCTGTAAAGTCTTAAAGTTAGTTATACTTAGTATTGCATTTTAATACTAAATATTGGAGTGTAGACAATACCCTGCTAAACGGGGCCGTGCCAAGCTAACTTTTCCAATTCGAAGCCAACTTGAATCAAATATATGAAATATTCTCGAAGCTGAATCAAAGTTTGAATATTTTTTGTTAATTGTTTTATACTTGAAAAAATATTATATTGTAGCTATTTGTAAAACATTATACACTAAAATTATTTGGAAAATGTTTTATTCCAAAATGTATTATCACAAATTACAATTCAATTGCTTCAGATATTTTTATATTGATATTAATTTATAATGTACATAACAACTAAGAATGGAAATAATCAACAATAAATTGATTATTTTAGCCATCAATATTTTTATTGGACAAAGCTTCGAAGTCGAACATTTTTTTGAGGTCAAGTCGAAGTTTTGAATCTTTGCACATCCCTACCTGTTGAATGATGCTAAATTAAAGTTGGAAGTAAATACAGCTGCTTAGTCAGTGAAATGAACACGAATACTTGGAATATCTAAACTAATATTTAGATCTGTTTTGTTGTGTCTCCCATTTGCTTTCTATGATATAAACTTGTTAAATGTTGCAAGAAAAGTAACATTACAGGCTAGTTTTTCTATAAACTTTATGTGTTATGTACTAAATTGCAGTCTTTGCTTTTATATCCTCGACGTTGTTATAAACCAAACAGAAGAAGTGATCCTACCTTCCTGTACTCCTTGAGAGCCTTCTTCCTCTCTCTCCTCTGTTCTGGAGTCTCGTCCTTGAGCCGGATCGAGAGTGTGGACAGCATAGAGATAACAGATTCAGCTCCGTCATGGCTGTTAGGGTCAACAACATTAGAAGCGTCAAACTTCGCTAAAGCCTTTGCAGTCAATTTACTAGTGTTTCCGCTGTCCCACACATCCAGAGGAACCCCTGTCTTTCTTGAGATCCGAATGCGCCGGGGAATCTTGAATAACAAGAACAGTAAGATTAGATACTCAACTGATTTGTGAAGTAAAGTATTTTACCTAATAGAGATAATCATTAGGGGTCTGCAAAACTTTGATGATTTCAATATCGATTTGAAAAATTGATAAGGTTTCAGGCCTTTGCAAATCCCCCAAGGTGCCTAAAATATGTTAATGAATTTTTAATAACGATTCTTGTAAGTTAAGTGCTTATTAACTATTACCATATTGACCGGAAAATAAGCCACACTTTTTCCACAGTAAAAGTCTTTAAAAAACATTTGTATAATCTATACTGTGTAACATATATGTTAAATTTTGAGGACTGAGGCTATAGAATGAAATAATTTATAATCACCATGACAGATGGTGTGCTCTTTACAGTGTCCAGCCAAACTCTATTTTAAAATTCCCTGACTTTTCCAGGTTTTCCAGAGCCAATTTCCAACTTTTCCAGTCAATATATTATAAACATTATAGTGTTAAGATTTCAACTTAATGTTCACAAAGACTCCTCTATATAGCTGTGGATGGTTGTAGAGGTGAGAGTACATGTAATACTGAATACATACCACAGGCTCCTCTATAAGCTGTGGATGGTTGTAGAGGTTGGAATATGTGGACAGAATAGATTCACAGTCGAACCTATCCTCCTGTTTTAACTCCAACCTGACCATCTCCTCCTCATCTTCTGAGCTCAAGAGCTGCTCTAGCCTCTTGAGTGTAACGTCTGTGTCTGGCTTGTGAGTGGCACGCTCACGCTCAAACTCCTCGGCACACTTGAGCACTTGGTCAGAGTCTATAGGAATATAGCCGTCTATCTCCTCACAGTCTAAGGCTCCAATCTCGGCATCATCATAGCCAGCAAACATCTGTGACATAGGTTAGTTTCAAAGTCACATAGCATCACAGTGTGTACAGGAATTTATTCAATATTTAAAATTCAAATGTAGGGCTTATTAATTTCAACATAGCAATAGTTTTTACCTTTTTGTTTGTTAAATCAAGAAACTCAACAAATTAGTTATATTAAATTTTTATTTTAGTATTTATTAACAAGTTTTAAGTTTCTACTTAATTACTACTAAATTTAAACCTGTATATTATTTTTTATTTGTATTAGTGGAAATAAAGTAAATAAAACGATAATAATCAATGTTGAAAGAATTTTTTTTAATACCTCATAGGGCTATCCACATATTTACAATAATGAACTAGGGCTGAGGAAGATATTATTTTGTAGGAAATGTCCCACATTTGCTTGGACAGAGGACATGTTGAATCCTTTATTTTACAATCCTAATATTCATTTTATCTTTGAATCTCAAATTTGACACCAACTCTTGTAAAAAGTTATGTTTGGGATGAACCACCAATAAGAAGAGACACTGAAATTTTTCAATATATAATTTTTATGAACTTTTACTTGTAGTATTAAAGTGTCTCAAAGATTATTTTAAGTTCAATATACCATTTTTGGGTTCATAATACAAGCAGGAAATAAAATAAAATTAAATATTTTCGCAAAATTGATTACTTGACCTTTTAAATGTGAACTGTGGTCAATTTTGTTGTTTTAAATGTGATTTAACCATAGCAATCCAATCAAAAAAACAAAGTTCCCTCAGCCTAGAATTTTGTTGTTTTAAATGTGATTTAATAGCAATCCAATCAAAAAAACAAAGTTCCCTCAGCTTAGAAAGTTTATTTGCCTCAACCAAAACACATTGGTGAAAGATAAGTTAAAACTAGCTATTATAATGACCATAATGTGACCAAATATAGAAGTATAAAAATAATCTATGCCTAAGAAAGCTATGTATTTTTTTAATCTTCTACTTATATTTGATTTGATCAGAAACCTTTGCTCAGTCGGTAACGTGTCTGCCTACTGAGCTAAGTGTACCAGGTTAGATTCTCGGCATGGCCGAAAAAATTATCATTGGTGAAATGTGGGTTTACCTTGATAAATTAATGTCCGGGGACTGGATGTTGTGCCTGTCCTAGTCTTAAGTAAGATTATAAAGCATATAAAGCTACAACAGTCCTAGCAACTCAGTAGTGGAAAACATGACTTCCGAATCCTGATATTTTGACTAATTTCCCATCTCGTTCTTGTCTCGAAATAAAAAAGTCATTCCCATCCATCCCTACTAATTAATATACATTATCCATTTCTAAAAGAATCGGAGTCAAACAGTAGAAAAATAAAGTTGTCGAAGACTTGGCGTACCAACTCCATAGCCTCGATTATGTCCATTATTTTTTTCGAAAATTCGAATTTGATATTCAAAGGTAAAGTGAAGATTTGGATTTGTAAAATAGTGGATTTCAACCCAAATCTAATAAAATGCATCCATTAAATGGATTTTTATTTTATTTTTGCAAACTATTAAACACACTTATGTAAACCACTCACATGTTCAAACCTGTTATCAAGCAGGCTGAGTTGGTCATTGCGGCGAATTACAGAACTGGACAGCGAATAGTTGGTAAAACGAGATTTGGTCTCTTCGTCAGCAAATGTGAACTGAGGGCCAGTCAAACTTGCAACATCGTCATCATCTTCCTCTTCATTGCTGTCAGCATTGGACGACACGTCCAGACATTCACGTTCCTCATCAGAGTCAGATATTCTATTAACAGACACATCTGAGTTATTAGTAGTCAAAACCTACTGGTAACTAATTATAATCAAGATGAGGGTGTGTGAAGACTTAAACTTAGACTTGACTTGTGTTAAAGCTTCAACTTTTAATTCGAAAAAATTTCCAACTTGGATAATTATGAAGCTTCACCAATCATTAATTAATAAATGTTTTGGTTATAAATATTGTTTTTCAATAGCAAACGTTGACGTTATAAACTGTTACACTACAAAATTAAATTATAAACGATATACATTGCAACTATCACTATTTTATTAATTGAATTTAAAATCTATATGAGTTATATCTTAAGTGTTTGAATGAACTATAAGATAATCCAAAGCAAATGCCAATCCAAATGTCAAAAGGAACTTTAGACCTCTATAAACTATATATTTACTTTAATAAACATAATTTACATTTTTATACTTTCAAATGAAACTTTACTAACTCGTCATCATAATTATCCCCAGTGTTGGCCAGCTGGATAAAATCATCTTCTAATTGGTTATCAGGGTTGTCAAAGTCAAAATCATCATCCAGTGCCGCCACGACATCTGGGTCCAAGTCCAACTGAGGTCCTGAAACATATAAAATAGAGCTCTTGGAAATATTACCAGCACATTGATTGAAGTTGTTATCTAAGATGAGTGAAATTCTATTTTTCTCATATCCAGATCAAA
This sequence comes from Timema monikensis, assembly GCA_902151445.1. Classification (NCBI taxonomy): domain Eukaryota; kingdom Metazoa; phylum Arthropoda; class Insecta; order Phasmatodea; family Timematidae; genus Timema; species Timema monikensis. The sequence goes on along the minus strand of CABFVZ010001428.1, from coordinate 48,397 downwards.
CATTTTCTTTTGGATGTAAATTTGATTCCTTAAATCTTTAAACATGAAAAAAGTTGAAAGCTAAATAAAAGAAAATTAAACTTTGTTTTTATTAGAAATTTAGCATTGCTAATAGAACAAATTTATTGTTAAATATTTGATGAAACTGAATATTGGTTGGTTTCCTTGCTTATTTGTCTTATTTATAAAGAACCAAAGAGGATACATTTTGGATGAATTAGTTGTGTTCATACAATTTTTTTACCAGAAATAAAACTAAATGTCAAATTTTTTTCAATACTATAAATTTAAATATTTAATTCTATTGATCACATCAAATCTGTGATTTTAAGTCAAAAGCTTCAAATGTGAATTTGAAAATGTTCCAATTATATTGAATTTCAAATCTAACTAATACTATTTTTATTCTTCCCACAGGCCATACACAACACAAAAACTTTAAAGAAAGTATAGGTTCTCGTTCTATTTAAGTCATAAACATTTTTAAATAAAAGACCTAATTAAGTATGTAAACTGATTAATTTCATCAGCAAGATTACACATACTTGTAAATCTCCTAAGGAATTCAAGACAGTGTCTTGATAAACAACATGTTTGTAAGTCAACTTACATAAAACAGGTTTCATTAAAATATCTTTTGACACTTTGTCAGACTTATTTAAAATATATGTGTGTTGAAATATTCAGGATTTTACTGTCTACATAGCTCAATTCGTGGCCTGCAGACTTAGGATTAAAAGGAAAATAAAAACTGTTCTTGAATGAAATTATAATTGAAAGCAGGATAAATCAAGATTGAAAGTAGTGAAGTCAACCCAACATCATAACTCAGTTGATATAATGTCTGTGTACTGAGTTAAGGGTCCCAAGTTCAATTCTTGACATGGCCAAAAATGTATCATTGGTGAAATGTGGGTTTACCCTTTCATAGTGATAAATTAACAGCGGTAGACTGGATGTTGTGCCTGTCCTAGTCTTAAGTTTAGTTCTTAAAGACTTTTCAGTGCATAGATGTAGCCTATATTTTTTAGTTTCCATTTGCAAAGTTTATGTTTAATTTAGTCATCTGCTTTCGTTACAAGTTTCGTTTCATATTTTTGGGTAATTTTTAAAAAATATGAAGTAATTTTTTAGAATTTTCAAGTCATTTTTTGATAATTTTAATTTTTTTGTTATTAAATTCCGAGCTCTGATTATAAGATAGGACCTATCATTATAAAGTGCAAGCCCATACAATTAATATTGAGCACGGCCGATCATGGAATGAATTATTAGGCATTTAGAAAACTGTTGGTTATAATAACTTGTGACCTAGGTATAAAAAAATGTATTAGATGTTAGCTGAGGGCTGAATTGAGAATCTAAGTATAAGAATGATTCATTAAATAAAATCGAGATTTTTCAGTAGACACAATTTATTATAAAAAAAACAACACAACTTGTGAATGTGAGGAATGCCAGGCCTCCACCGTGGTTCGGATTCCACGTTAAACTGTTAGGTCCTTCATTTCATCTCACAATCACCCTACCATTACACATTAGCGTAAGTGCGTATAACCCGAACGGGTAGTAAGACGCCGTGCTAGTAATAATATAAAAAAAACATGAAAAAGACATTATAATATTAAGTTATTCACCAATAAAACATAGCTTAATGAGATAAATGCAAATTTTTCATATCTTTCATACATTTTTTTAAGCAAAAACCACCTATAAATTTTCATCTGTGTGTTAAATAGAAATTGTTTATTCTTCCATAAGAATACATTTTTAACTACGGTATTTAAGAACTAAATTTTTTCCGTGGATAAATACCTATAGCTTGCAGCCGCATAAAAATATGTGAGAGGCCACAATTTAACCAAGACTGCTATTAACACATGATTGCACATATGGATACAAAATTATTTTGAACAGTTTTATGGTTGTTGTAGCCTATAGGTTTCAAGTTTAAAATGAATCCCTCAGAACAATAAAATAGCGGATTTTTTTTAAAGGTCAGCCAAAACTTTTCATACCAGATCGTGGGGCAGCCAAGTTGAGAAGACCAACATCTTCTTCTATTGTGGATGCAAATACAGATGAGGGCAACTGCAGTTTTACTCCCTGGAACAATAAATAAATAGGAATACATAGTTAACTATCTCAGGGTGGCTACAAAACATATTTTACAAAATTCCCTGCCATTTCCAGGTTTTCCAGGCAACATTTTCCAATTTTCCCTGACTATTTTTTCCCAGTTTTAATGGTGGATGATGACTTTTGTTTTATTTATCTATTAAATATAAATGGTTTTTATCAGTTATTATAGCGATTAAAATGTTATTTTATTTAGGTATTATTAACTTTTGTTTTAGTGTTTAGTTGCGAAATTGATGCGATATTTTAGACATATTTTTTAATTCCTTGACTTTCCTTTATTTTTTAGTTAAATTCCCTGACATTTCCCTGTTTTCCCTGTCTGTAGCCAGCATGTATCTGTCACACCAAAAAGATTAATTTCAAACTATGGGTGTGCAAGAGAGCATTAATTGGTAATGAAGCTAAAAGCACGAAATTAAGTTAAACATAGGTAGGCCCTATGTATTCAATTCAAAGTACGTTAACTTTTTTTTTTAGAAGCTTCATATTCATTAAAGCAGGATTTTTTTAAATCATAGGTAGTTAAAGCTGTCAAATATTCCAAATGTTAAGTTGACGTTGTTAAAGCTTCACATACCTCTATTAGAAACATATTAAATAGGTTATTTGGAAATAAGTTCTATTAAATTATGGTTTAAATTAAGAGAAATAGTCAGCACACTTATCTGAGTGATAATGGAGCAGAAATTGTTTAGATGAAACACAATAAAAAACACAAACACATTTTTAAGGACAATCTTTCACTGCCATCAACAACTTTTTCAGGTTAAGATCTAATAAACTGATGATTATGGTTTAGGTGCAAGTCCTGTACTATAAATAACAAATTTTACATCAAAAAGAGAAAATATATTGCGTTTATCCTGTATTAAATTAGCAATTTCCTAGTTTCCTCCCTTTTGTGATATTTTGTTTCCTCTTTTTAGAAAGTTGTGTTGCATATTTCACTCCCCCTTCTGATGAGTTCCGATAGAATGATACTTAGGACAAGGGATTAGGTGGTAAGAATCAGTTTTCTTCAAGGGGCAGCAATTAACTCTTTGTCCAGTGACAGCAATGTAAAGTGTGGACTGTATTCTTTTCTTCATTGACGAAGCCCTATTGTGTCAATCCCCTTTTATTTATTTACTTTCCTATTCCTTCTTCTATATTTAGTATTTCTATATGTTGACATTTTTTTTAATTAACACAATAACTGAACTTGAAATATATTCAATGTTGCTACCACTGTGCTATCGAGGATAATGCATGTTAAGTTATGTTAGATTCTTACCACTAGGTGTTATATTTAGCATGTATAGTGTAAGTTATGTTTTTTAACAAATCATCAGAACCAACTTCAATATAATGTTGTAGATATTTCAATGTTAAACAACATTTCATTAAAAAGTTGTAGCTAGTTCATTTAATTTATTTAAATGGGATGTTTTTGGTATTTCTGACCTGAATGAATCAAACTATTTGCAGTAAACTTATTACAAACCACCCTTAATTCAAACACATAACATTCACTCTTACTTTCTAAGTATATGGCAATAGGAACTCAAAAGTTCATTGCCACACTAGTTTTATTAAATTCATTTCACTACTTTGGGAAGCCTGGGGGTCCGGGGTTCAATCCTCTGTCTCGGCACAGATTTATATGATTGTCAAACCCTTCCTTCACCTCAGACAAGACGTGTATTAATCACAACTTGTGAATGTGAGGAATGCCAGACCTCCACTGTGGTTCGGATCCCACGTTAAACTGTAGGTCCTACATTTCATCTCACAATCACCCTACCATTACACATTAGCGTGAGTGCGTATAACCCGAACAGGTAGTAAGACGCGGTGCTAATAATCAATAATCATATCACTACCTACATCTAAGTCTACCATCTATTAATTCATCACTGTGAAAAGAGACCCCCCCCCCAATTTCACTAAAAATACTTTTTTAACCATGTCAGGAATTGAAGTGGGGACCCTTAGCTCAATAGGCAAACATACTACCGACCGAGTTTGGGAGTCAAACAAGTTGTAGTTAGTCAAGTGAGCTTAATCATTATTGTTATTTCCTTACTTCATGTTTAGTGATGTCTGTCCTCTTGATCTGAAACTTCTCGACGGATTCCCACTCCACTGCCGACTTTCTGATGTCGAACAAATGATTCAAATAGTTGTAGTCGTCATCAAAGAAAACACCAAATTTCCTTTCTTCTTCCTTGCGTTTTTCTATTTCATCCTGAAATATTAAAAAAACATTCCCAATAAGAAGGGTTTTTTTTCTTCCAAATTTCAAAGTGTAATTGTTCTTGAGCTTCTATAGTCTAGTTTATAATTGATGGTTTAGCTAAACAATTAAAGGTCAAAATTCAAATTTAAGAACCAAACCCTAGACTCCAGACAATTAAATGAGTGTATGAATGTATAATATAGCAAAAACTGTTACTGTAACATTTGAACATTTATTATTTCTATTTAATAGCAAACTAAGAATTAATGTTATTTAAGAATTATGTTTATCAAGTTATCTAATATTAAAATCTAAAGGTGAAATTAAGATTTGGATTGTAAAAGTGTGGGTTCAAACTTTTTTGTTTATCGATTAAAATTTGATTTAAATTTCTATGTTTTAAGCTAAAAACTGTGTCTTACCATATGTTTAGTCACATTGTGTTTGTAATGTATTTATTTTATATTTAAATACATTACTTTAATCATGGTACCAAACGCAATGCCTATGTAGTTCACAAACGGTAACACAGTTTTTGAATAAATATTGCATTAGGTTATACTTTCAAAAGGAATACAAATGTCTGCAAGCTGCCGATATCACTTGTAGTTAGGCTATATTTCTAATTAATATCAGCCTATCAGTATATCATAAGTTTCTGATATGTTTATAGGCCTATCTAGTCTAGAAACGAATTTTTGAACCCTGTTTCAAATTGACAAACATTATTTTAATTCTATTTGGTTTGTATTAACTAGTCACTGGAAAACTAGATAACACACTCAACTAGTGCTTTACTCTATATACCCACCAGTGTAGGTGTGATAAAAAGTTATTGTATGTGAATTAAAAATTAAATCTGAATTAAAATTTAAATCTCCTCTGAGCTTATATTGTTAGAAACACACCAGTGTGTGTAGGCTAAATTATAAACTGGAGGAACCGTATAACTGCTTTAGATCAGTGGTATTCAACCTGGGGTGTACAAAGACATAGATGGGCCGTTCCACACTGGGGCACAAGTGTGGACACTAATATTTGTGGTTAACACTTATATGGGACATTGGTGTCCGAAACTTGATTACCAACAAACTGAGTAGCATTTTACTGTTTGTTTTTAGCACTTCCAAAGAGAAATTGTAGGAAGAAAATATGTATAAAAAAACACACAAGAAACTCTGCTTGTCTCTGTCATCAGCTAGAGAAAGGATTGTTCTACACTTTACTTGAGGATTTGAATTCATCCTAAATGACAGGGCGACTTTCCATTTCACTTATAAAATCTTCTGTGTTAATTTAATCTGAACTCATGGTTAGAAATATAAAATCAGCAGTGTGCTTGACTTAAAATTAAACAACTGACTGCTTTCTGGTAATCGGCAGAACTACAAACAGTGTCTATCATTTATGTCCCAGTGTGAGTGCTCCAATGAACTTATGTATCTCAAGAGGTGACTCGCCCGGACACAGTGTCATAGCGCAGACAATGTGAACAGTTCACATAATGACAGTATCCCAGTGTGAAAAGTTCCATTCAATCTAAAGTATTTTAAGACCAGATACAAGCGTAAAAAGGCCCTTAGTGGGTAAGTAAAATTTAAAAAAATTATATATAGGCTAGGTTATAGAATATGTTTAACTTAAAAGGACATGAAATACAATTTTTTCTAGGTGGAGGAGGGGGAGGGGGGCGGATTTAAGAGTGGGCCAGGCCAGAAAATTTTGCTATAGTCTACCTTAAATCAATAAACATTTTTTATTTATATTTATGGACTCCTATGGGCAGGTTCAACAAATTCAAGGGGGGGTCTGGACACTCCTAAACCTTTGATAGCTTACACTAAGCACTAACAACTTTGAGGGTATAAAGGTGAGGAGAAATAATTTCTGGGGGCACGCGGATAAAAAAAAGGTTGAATACCAATGGTCTAGTTCACAAGTCTAAGGATGCTGTTCTTGTACCTTGCTTTGTTTCTCTCCTGTAGGTACCAGCACATGTTGCGGGGCCGTCTCATCAGTCACTAGGGGGTCTTGCTGACTGCGGTGGACAAGACTGAAAGTGATGGAATTCTTATGGTCAATAAATTTCTTCTTACCACGAGCTTTCGGCTAGAAGAGAAAACATTACACATTACATCACCACACGTGAAATTGTTACTTAACAACACAAATCTAAACTATGGATGAAATTTGATGCACCATACATCTGTGGTGGTCACTCATGACCCGAGGGAGAAAATATTGATACAGTTAGGTACAGTAACACTAAATAGGTAAAAATAATGTACTCCTTTCGCAGGTCCCAGTTACTTAAATAAAAGTAGGCCTACCTTATTTAATGGGTTATATCCTTTCTTACATAGCTAATATAAATTTAAATAAATTGATTTGATTGAATTATGGGAGCTTGTGGGCTGCTCTGCTTGATGTGACAGTTAAGGCCTACTAGTACATTTTTATTTCCCATTCAGTAGCAAACTTACCCTTTAAGACCAATTCACACACAATAACTCACTTTATTATTGTGTGTGCTTAAGGTACAGTAGGCCAAATAGTTAATCAGGGGCGGGGAAGGAATCGTTCCTAGGGAACTTTGTCTAAGAACCTTATCAAATAATTAACTGTATTTACTTAATATAATAGACAACTCAACAAAAAGTCCAGATGTAAACATGTTATCGTATAAGGACATGTGGTTTAAATCTATGATCATCTTAATATAATATGTAAACATATAGTACTACAAAAGTCAAATCGTTATTTGTAAATATTAAATGAGATTATAATTTATTAGCAAATGAAACAATAGCAAGGTTAAATCAAGTCGGCCGAGTAATTACTGCAATGAAGGTTACTACTAACTAAAATAATTCAACCCGCTGGGGTGGCTTCATAATCGAAGGCGCTACTCTCATAAAAGACTAGACTGCTGATGATGGGGAGATCAAGATTCATATCTAGTCTGGGTGTACTGAGGGTGGTTTTTACAAAATAGTTTTCCACTCTGCCTCAACACACTTTTCCTATAACTATAACATTCCTAATACCCAGAGCCATTAGCATAATTAGTGGGCTACATAAGCATATAATCCAAACAGGTAATAAGACACGGTTCTTGAAAAATATATAAATTATTATTATTTCGCCTTAAAATATAATTCCATTAATTTATTTTAATATTTGACTCCGTCACTTGGTTTTAAAATGGTCGCTATAACAGAGGGTTTTTTTAAGTTATTTTGAGTGAAGTATCATTGAATTCGCCGCATTTTTTGTGGGTCTAATTTGCTAGTAAAAATTTTGTGATTTTAGGGTTAGAAAAAAAATTGCCTAATTGGTATGGATCTTGGGGTTTCATCCCCCAGCTTGTGTATTATAGTATAGGTGAAACAATTCTAGCACATCTAATTAAATTTTCTAAATTAAGATTACTTGAGCACTCAAGAAAATGTGAGTTAATATTGAACACGCTTTAAATTAGGTTTGCCAATGCAGCTTTTTTAGTTTTATTTTGAGGTTCATTAATTATTACTGTGATAGTTGGAAAAATATACTAATTTACAAAACTAATTTTAAGCTTGACTTTTTGAAAGACTGTTTATAAATGTGCAGACGCCACTATGTCACAGCTGATATTTATTTATTTATGACAATATTCAAATGAAAGCTTACCATTATTTTGTTGATAAATAAACAAGTCTAGAATTGTTATTTCTTGGTATCTGCTTATTTTAAATAACTTAATGTTAGTATTTGTTATTTAGGTTATATACCACGTTATCGGTTGTTTGGTCAGAGACTATTATTATAATCTCTCACAGATCACATCAAAGATAAAAGTATACTACATTACTCCATTTATTTCTACATTATAACTGGATGGATGTAGCTGGAATTTTCAAGCTGTCGTTTGCATACTATTGTGTAGGAGAGAAGGAAACTTACGGGAAATATTTTTTTCTCTTACACACATATAAGGCATTGTGGAATTTTGACATCGTTTACTAATTAATTTAATTGAGTACATTAATGTGTGATCAGTTAAATGTAATAAATGTATGCGTTATAAAAGGTTTGAAGAGCACAACAAAGTTCGAAACTGGTATCTTTTTCCTTTAAATAAGTTTATGGAGGCTAAAATATACTATAATTTTTGAAGGAAGCTCGTCTTTGGAGATTTTTAATCTTATAGGTATCAGAATTCAACCGTATATTATTAATTTAGGTAGGATAAAATACAGTGCATAATATAGTTTCCACTCCATTTCTAGATGGCCGTTTATCCAATCAAAATACCACTACAAAGTAGGATTCTGGTACTAAATAAAGCCTTCCAGAGTGGGATTCGTACAAAAATTAAGGCATAGTAAATACCATGCTTCCTACAAGCCTATAACATAAATGATCATTTGAACTAAGACTTCTATACAAAGTTTGTCATTCACACAAATGTAATTAAGTTTTAAGATAGGTACTTTGTTTCATTATAATTATCGAACTTTCAATATAATATAGTTTCTGAAAGCAATATACAAGATAAGAGCCAACTTCAAATACATTGTAATACATTACTTCCTTCAAGCCTATAACCTAAATTATCGTTTTAAGGTAAGACAACTATACAAAGTCTGTCATTCAAACAAATGTAACCAAGATTTAAGATATCTTATTTCATTATATTTATCGAACTTTCAACATATGGTTTCTGAAACCAATATACAAGCTAATAGTTAACTTTAAATATATTGTAGTCTTGGCAGAATGTAAACAACATAGATAATGGCTACATATTTAAATATATTAAAGATTTTATTCGTATTTGCACAGTATTACCTGTAAAACTGAAGTGTATATCCTTTAATGTATATGTTTCTTAAGCCAAGTGTGGTATAATACTTGGCTAATTTCAAACCAAAACACTTTTATTCCCTAGAGGCATGCTTTCGCACAAGAATATTGAAATAACCCGTTAAATCTGTCACCTCACAATCAAGCAGACGACAAACTTTAGCGTCACGTTTTGGTCCTTGGCAAAGGGTGTATTTATGTGTATCCAGTATAGCATAGAGATCAGTGCATTACTCTAGCTCTCAAGCTAGTTATTTACTGTTTCAAAAAGCATGTTTTACTTCTAAAAAATAGACCTGATGGAAATTGATGAGAGGTGACTACATGCGTTGTAAATTTCCTGCGTCACTCCGAAAAACGCGGCAGTTTCGAAGTCTTACTGCCTGAGAATAGGGTTGGTTCCATTCTACTAGCAGGTACTTGTCGCTTTTCTCTGGCTTCACACGCGTTATATTACTGCCCACGGCTGTCTGCATCGACTACGTAGTTAATTTTAATGTTTAAGTTTAATTTTGAATTTTTACATAGTTTTGTAAGGTGTTTATTTGTTAATTTGTATAGTTTAGTTTATGCGCATTAATATTTAGACTAGGTAGATATGTATATAGTGTCAATCTTAAATATACCAAGTGCGTCATGGAATTTGACAGCGAACTCATAATAATTGAAGTTATGAGATATCCACAACTGTATGATAGTGTGGATAAAATTACAAAAATAGAAATGCCAAAATCGATGCAATATTAGAACAAACCTATAGACATATTATGAGAAACTTGCCATATTTTGCAGTTTTGTTCTGTTAATAAACAGCGCAGTGAAAAGATGCAGGAGAAGCTATCCAACAGCTGCGTAGCAGCCATTTTACTGCTGGTCTAAACACAGGAATTTTACTGCATGCGTAGCCAGCTTGAAATAGAAGCCATTCTAGCCGTGAAAACCCGCTCTTTTATGCAGTGAATTCACGCCTGTATAGCCCTGGCCTCACTCTTATGAAACAGAATTGCCAACTATCTCTTCTCTAAGACATAAAAAAAGAGGGTATTAGACCATAAACAGCTGATGAGTATTAAAAAATCATATATATTACGAATGGCAGAAAAATTATTTTGGTCTAACTAGATCAAATGGTCCTATTTATAATTTGACCATCAATACTGCTATTTGGTGTAGGTATAGCTGCTATCTATCTAACTAACAGATTTTTCACGTGTTTTATTAATTTAAAACCATATCGTATTAATTGTGATTAAAAAAATTACTATGTTAAATATTTCTAGTGAATGAAAATAAAAACGAAATAAGCAAGTAATTTAGATTACTTAATTCAAGCAAGTTTACTACTAAAAGTGCAAGCAACTTAAATTTTACAACCCATCAACTAATTATTTTACATTTATTTAACACTAATTCGTTCGGGTGTTACGCTTAAGTACTAATTATGTTACTGGGTTAGGGATTGGGAAGGTTGAATTTAGAGGAAGTGAGCTCGCATTTCATGGTGGAAGAGTGGAACTCCATTTAGGAAAAACCACCCCTAGTTCACCCGACCAAGATTCGAACCTTGACCTCCCTGTCCTCGGCAGTCTGGCTCATCACGAAACTAGTGTGTTAACCAACTACCTCACCGAGACGGGTGATAAACTGATAAATGAACGTTCAAAGTTGACTTCATGCTCAGAAACCAAAGATAACCCGACCTCTTCCTTTGTCTATGCCATAAACATGTCTCTTTATTGGGTAAAAAGTATAACTTATATTCGGTCTAATTAACTAAAAAATCCCTAATTACCAGTATATTATTATTATTATAACTCGTCTTTTATCATAAAGTAAAATACAAACTCACACTTTACCCCGAATATTTAAATTTACTTTATTCTGATTTATGTTTTGCTTGTTGTTATCCTTTTTAAATACTTATGCTTGTACTACTCTCAAATTATTTATTTATTATTTTTATCATCGATCATTAATAATTATTTCCTATTTTTTTTTAATTGTTCATAAGTATGTATCATTATTTAGCTATTATTTTGTTACTATATGTGCTTTTTAATGCTGGCCTGTCATAGGTCTCACTTCTGTTGGACAGCACTATGATAAATGAAAATTAAATTATTATTATATGAGAATATTTAATATATATAATATAATATAGTAAAATAACCACTAGTCGATGCTTAACGTGGACTTCATTATTATCTTTAATTATTGATTATTGAGTCAGTGAGGTTTATTTGTTTTTGTTTTGTAATATGGTTGTACTAGTAGATATAGTTATGGAATGGTTCTTATTGTTACATACCCGAAAGACACCGCGTGTAGGTGACAATACAATAGTCAATTTGTTATTTCCGGGCCAGGGGAGTTTGATTAGCAGGCTCACATTCTTATTGCCATATCATTATCCGGTCGGGGAATTTTTTATTGGCCGAGCCCTTTTATTACTGCCATCTGGTCAAGGAATTTTAATTGTCAGCCCCCTTTGCTCGCTGCCATGCCATATTCCTCGTGTGGCTGTCTATTTTGAAAGGACTTTCTTGTTTACAATGTTAGCCACCATTTCTTCCGGCACCATCCACCAGGCTGCTCTGTGAGCTCACGCTGGAGCCTATAGCTGGCCATGGGATAAGCAGTTTTCCCTTTCTTAAAGGACTTGCCCAGAGATTTAATGATGTTCATTACAAAGCATACTTTCAGGGGAAACTGGATTCTCTTGAACTCTATGGGGTAATCTGAAGTAATGAGGCAATGCAAGGTATGAATAATGTTTCCCCACAACTACACCTTGTGAAGATTGTAATATTACCTCACACTATTTTGTAGTTTGGTTTAATTATTTATAGCCGTAGGTGTGTGGTGGGTGCCCTTACCTAATCTCTTGCATTACCCTAATAGCATAATTTAAGGTTCGATTATAAATTAATGGGGAAAGTGTAGCTCCTTGTTTCTATTCATTATGTACTTAAAGAATCTGATAAGTGACATCCAATCTGTACGCTGCCACGCGTATCAGTCAAACATAAATCAATTAGCTTGACAAGTTTTTTGGCTAGCCCAAACTTAGCTAAAATTTAATATAATTTGTTTATGTCAACTGAATCATAGGCCTTTTAAAAACATATGTATATTGTATTCACACATAATTTAATTTTTTGCCAAGTAAAAATCTGATCCATTGTTGATCTATTTTGTCGAAATCCACATGGGGGATCACCAATTATTTCCTCTAAACATGGCGTCAATTCCATTAACATTATTTTAGATATAATTTTATAATATGTTGTTAGTAGTGAGATATCTCTATAGTTATTACACTATGTTTTGAAAATGGGTATTTAATACCTTCCTTCCATTCTTGTGGTATTAACTCATGGTTCCATATTGAACATAACAGTTTATGAATTTCTTATTCTAATATTTCACCACCTCCCTTTATTATTTCTGATGGAATTGAGTTAAAACCTGACGATTTATCTATATAAATACCAAATTTACTAACTCTATCTGATATATATTGTAGTCCAATTTTTCCTGCATACTCCAGCATATGACAAGAGGGGAATTATGATCGCCTGTTTTGCGTTACTAAACCAACCGCTATCGCAGCATCTCTTCATGAAGTGAATTCTACCACGTAGTTTATAAATCAATTTTGTTACAATATGATCTATCGATTAGTCTTTTCGTTGTAAAGCTTTATTTGTCTGTTCAATGCAATATAGAATTATATCCCATACAGAAACAGTACAGACAAATCTATAGCTAATGTGTAACAGCAAAACTTTTTACATTTGTTACAACTTACGGATATGATCAATTATTTACAATCGTTTTGAATCTTTTCTTTATTTCTGATTATTTTAAACAAAGCTAATTTATTTCTTTGCCCTTTTATGACCCCCTTATATCAAAAACATTTTAAGTAAGAATTTAAAAGACTTAATAAAAAAAATCCCATCGTGTTGTAGAAGACGAGAAAATATTAAATAATATATGCACAGTACCAATATAATTGCTCATTTATGGCGGGTAATTTAGCACCGCCTCATACTACCCGTTTGGGTTATACTCTAATGGTTTTAGGGGTTAGGAAGGTTATATTTAGAAGAAGTGTATTTGCATTTGCGTGTACGGAGAGTGGAAAACCATTTTATAGAAAACCAACCTTTGTACACACGACTGAGATTCGAACCTAGATATTTCCGTCATCGGCATTCTAGCTTACTACGAGAGTAGCGCTTTATACTCATGCTTTGGTGGCCGCGTGATCTAACGTACTATTCTAGAGTTTGACTAGACTGCCAAAGTCGGAGAGAACAAAGTTTGACCCCAGTCGGGTGCATTTCCTCTTAATTAAACTTTCCTCATCCCTAACCCATTAGTGTAATTAGTATATAGGCGTATAACGGATAGTAAGACGTAATGTTAAAAAAAAGTGCCTTAGACCATTCGACCACCAAAACGGGTTCTGGAACAATTGTTTTTGTAGCTTGGACACCATCTGTATCATAAGTCAAAATCAGCCTAGTTATTATTATTATTATTTTTAGCACCGCATCTTACTACCCGTTCGGGTTATACGCTTTAAGTACTAATTACGCTAATGGATTAGGACTTGGGAAGGTTGAATTAGAGGAAGTGAACCCTCATTTGCGTGGAGGTATAGTGGAAAACCATTTAGGAAAAACCACCCCCAGTTCACCCGACCGAGATTCGAACCTCGATCTCCCCGTCCTCAGCAGTCGAGCTCAACACGACTATCGCGTTAGCCAACTACGCCTCCGAGGCGGGTGTCAGCTTAGTTATCAGAGTAAACAATATTTTCAGCTGGGGTTGTTGAGTAACAAATGGCATAAACCACGACATAAACATAAATATTCGCCCCCGTCGTGCGCTTGGAGCGTCGATTGGGTCCTGCGATTCGTTCAGTCACAGATGTTGGTGAGCATAGTGCGTCCATCATTATCATTATTACATGAGGGTGTTGTATTTTAATCCATACATCCACAATCTAAACATATTTAACATTAATAACATGACGTGCAAACTTTTACTTACCTACGTAACGAGATCGTCGACTTCCTATCGCGAGCTATTGGACCCCTCGATACATTTATCGGAGTTGTACGAGACTCGTCGATTGAAAAATCGTTCAAAAGGAAATACGGGATCGCACTTTGCTCGTAAAGAGAGTCTTGTGTGGTGAACGACATGACGACTCTCTTTCGAAAGTTACGGAATCCCAGAGCAGAATGTTGGTCTGCTAGGGCCATTTGACGCATTTGGTTCACTGACATGTTAAATCCTTTGGCACTGTCGAGTGCAAGTTTAAAACCTATTTTGTGGGATGGTGGGTTGGAAGGTGAAAGGCGTGGCGTGGCTTCACAACCGACCAAAGTATCCTTCCGCGCCAACAAAAACAGATGTATCACGGAAATCGTAGATGGTGCTACTAGCTACCGGACAGGTCTTGTGGAAAAACATACGTTTGTAAATATCAGTTTTCTCGAAAATGAGTGAAATTTTTACGTTAATCTATTCAACACCCCTTCTAAGATAATTTATTGTAAACAATATTCCGTCTTAATTCATGTATTCATGAAGATGGCGGAGTATTACGATTCGTGCGTCCCCTGACGGCAGGTTTTATAGCCACTACGATGATATATGTCTTCAACTAAATTCTTATTTGTTCTCCATAATTTCACTACTGAACTTTCTACATCGCTATTTTGTTCTTGTCATATATTCCTAATATATTTCATTCCTGCCAGTGCTCGAATCCCGATTTTTTCCCCCCACAATATGTTACTAACCTAAAGGCTATTATGCCACAATGTTCACAGCTTGGAATTATAAATTATCTAGGTACCAGATAGGTAGGAATTTTTTTTTTATTCACAACTGCCACAATTAAAATATATATGCACAATGATTACTTGAGTCTTAGATGTTTTAAATTTCTTTGTACTTAACCATATGATTTTTTAAAGTTTTTTTTATTTCACTAAAAACTAAAATAACAACAAAAATTTAGGTAATAATATCTTTTATGATGGTTTTATTTGACAAACTTTCTTTTTACATTTATGTTCAACACTTCTGGTGAGATTGTTGGTTATTTTCAAGGCCATAATAAGTTATTATTATTATTATTATTATTATTATTATTAGCACCGCGTCTTACTACCCGTTCGGGTTATACGCACTTACGCTAATGTGTAATGGTAGGGTGATTGTGAGATGAAATGAAGGACCTACAGTTTAACGTGGAATCCGAACCACGGTGGCGGCCTGGCATTCCCCACATTCACAAGATGTCTTGTCAGAGGTGAAGGAAGGGTTTGGAAATCAGATAAATCTGTGCCGGGACCGAGGATTGAACCCCGGCCGCCAGCACAGAAGTCTGACACCTTACCCCTAGACAACCAGGTCACCTTATAAGTATCACTTAGCTCACTGGCGTCCATTCTTTTTATTACCCTTGTATTTAGTACTACACGACGGGATCCGACTGAGTATGCTCGATTTAATAATAGGGGTCTCCGTTTTCTCTCTCTCATCTCCCCCCCCCCTCATATCGTTACAGTATCGACGTTTATTAATGGTTTTATTTTCTTATTTTCTGTTATAAAGCCGGCAGTTTTCTATTGAAAAATGTAAATTTTATCGATGTCTGATCACTTTTAAAATTACAGAAGAAGTGTGTATATAAAAAGTATAACTTACATCAACATGGTTTTATTCTTGAACAAACCGTTTCCGAAAAGAAAATTGCAAAACCATAAACATTCTTGAAGATAACCGTTTGTTCCCATGGTTATTCTTTTACAAGCCAAATGAAAAAGGCCAATCGCCTTAACCACACAGCAGAGCACGGCAGGGAAATTTTAAAATAGAATGATATTGTATTACTTTATTTTCCATCCTGTTCCATTTCAGGGGATCCCTTCATCCTGGGCCTCGTGCCCGAGTACTTGTTGCACTTGCCTTGTTACGGAACTGAGGCGTGTAACCCGAACGGGTAGTAAGGCACTGTGCCAATAGAAAAGAAGAAATAATTATGTGAACTAATTATGTTTCAAAAAAACTTATAAATAAATATTTGTTTTCAGTTTTGTTTGAATAACACTACCGTAAAATATTGAAACCAACTCTTTCGATTGAGGAGTTCAGGACGAGATAGTATCAAGCCTAATTTTTTGTAAAAAAAATATATTGAAAATATGATCAAATTTTCAAATCTTATTTTGCAGCTACGGACAATTACTATAAACCGATACAATTGACATTGGACACTATAATATATTAAGATGTTGCTGAAACCAGTCAGCTCATCTTTTTTCTTTCTCAGACACCTCGGAGAGAAATAATTGTGATCGTAAAAATAAACCGGGAGATTTTGATAAATGTCGACGTTTCATGACCCCTTGAAACCAAAAAAGATGTTTTTGCAATGCCTGTCTGCACCTCGGGCTAGAGCCGAAACTATTTTACCGATCTAGCTAAAACTTGGTAGCTTGGGTTTTCATAAGGTCCCCTCAAGGGGTTTTTGGAATTGGATATCTAACCCTAAATTTAAGGGCATTTTACTGAAGGACAAAAAGAGAATAAATCGATTTTCTCGAAATTTTCTATAACGTTTTTGATTAAATTTTATATCTTAGCCCTGTTTATAATTATAAACAAAATGGCAACTCTCATTTTCTCATGAAAATTACTTTGAGGGTACCGTACTTAACATGGGAGAAATTTATCCAATTTTCATCATATACCCGAAACTAATAAATCATTTTAAAGTTTTATTACTACTATGGATAAAAGTTTTTTACTTGAAATATATTTGTATAAACCTAATAGCTTCTGAGCTACAAGCAAATATATATACACTACTTTTTAATTCAGGTCCTTGAAAATGAATTTGATTCTTTTGCTCTTTGGTGAACAAAGAGGTTTCTCTTCTCGCAATTTTTCTGTAACAATGTTACTAGTTCTAATGCCATAAAGTAAGTAAGTAACAGCTTATATTATTTAATTGATGATCTTTGGTGTAGTGTTTCTACAACAATGTGTATATCTATTATTTCAATTTACAAATCTTACGAGTTTTTTTTAGTAAATGTCTCTTTTAAGATAAAACTGGGGGAAAGACTAACCTCATAATTTATTTTCCGTGTGTTGGACAATAGACAGCAGTAATAAACAAAGAGGTATTGACTCAGTTTTGACGAAAATTAGGGTTGACACTAGTTTGTCCAAACCCCCTCGATTTATGTTTGGTCACGAAGTGTTTCGTTTCAACACAGTACTAATAATTTGATTAATCTCGTCTAATTTTGTTTGATACTCGCGTAAAAAGAGTTGTTATTAACTATTCAAAGTGTGGTTTATTAATGAATTACCGGTCACATCAACTTTGTCTAGTAACAATATGACAGTCGGTTGTTTGCGTAAAAGAAGTGATGGACAGGTACATGAATTAATTCATCGTCAAGAAAGATAAACATTTAACAAATATGACTAAATGGTAGGTATTTAAATCGATTTTCTAAACATTCTTAAGTATATTATTAACACAAGAAGAGGGACAAGAGTTTAAGGTACGAACGATACTGATATTGGGAATGTTGATTCTAATTACGTACTATTTAATCATAATAAAAACTGTATTTTACTAACAATTTTTGTTTATATTTGCTGCTAATAAAATTACTTTGAATAAGTCTATTTTTTGAATCTATATTATATATTTAGTGTGATATAATTATATTATATATATTTTAAGAAAAATGTATGTGGGAAACAATTCAGGAGCGTACTTTGTAACTTTACGCCTTTACTGCGTACATATAAACATAGTTTTGACTAGAATATTTATTATTAAATATTAAGTGTACTACTTAGAATTATTAATTCATTAGGTAACATTGCAAACAGGACAGTGTTGTCATTTTTTTTTTTTTGCGTCCTACTATCCATTCGGCTTATCTGCATATTTACGACTGTGGGTTAAGTAAGAATAAAGTAGAATTTAAATAAAATGTATCCACATTTGCGTGAAGATAAAATGGAAAGACTTTAAAAAAAATTCCTCAGTACCCAACCAGGATTGGAACCCCGATCTCCGTATCATCGGAAATTTAGTCTATTGCGAGAGTGACGCCCTCTAGAACAGCGGTGTTCAACCTTTTTTGGTGCGCGTACCTCCAGATATAATTTATCTTCAACTTTGAACACCCAGACATTATTTATTTTTTAACTTTGTACCCTCAAAATTGTTGGTACATAATTCAAGTTATGTATATTCTATAATATACATATAAAATTAATTTAAAACAAAAATATTTTAAATAATAGGTTTGAAATGATAACTTTATAACTATGTATATAGATAAATAGTTTTTAAATTTTATGTACCCCACTAAAATGTGAGTAGTGTACCCTCGGTGGTACGCGTACCCCAGGTTGAATAACACTTCCTTTGACAATGCTCAGAACATTATAATGTATAAATTCACACAATAATAATTGGTCTACATTTTCGGGAGAGACAAGCCTACAAATAACACGTATCTTTATTTTCGTACACACGGCGGAAAGTTTTGAAACATCTCGTTAAAAATTTAGGCTTTTATGTTACTTTTATGAAAACAAAAATTACTGAACCTTTTTATAGACTATAATTATAGATTCTTGAGATATATGTCTTCTTATTAAAAATATATTTGTAGATTATAGTGATAAAATGGTTTCTTAAAGAAGCTATCGATCATATTGTCCAGGCTAATTTTTTTAAAGTCTTTCTACACACATAATTATTATTTTTACTAAAATAACAATAAGTCAGTTATTTGTTGCAAAACATTTTATAGTGTTAGTCATAAGATTGTTCGATAAAGGCGAGTTCTTGACTATCATACTTGTATTAAGATTACTTTATATATTAAAAAAAACAAGTTATATTTTGCCTGCGACTATAATGTTGATGCCAAGTTGAGAGTTGAATTTTTACAATTCATCTTTGAGACATTCGAGCCAGCCCCATGATATATACAAGCAGGCAGGCGCCTTGTGAAATACAAGCGACACATACAATCGTCTCACTTTATACATACAAGCTGATCTCTTAACACATACAGAAAATCTCAGGTATTACAAAATTCTATATAATATAAATAACACTTTTAGGGAAAGGAGGGAGGGAGGGGTGGTGGAGGAGAATTCAAATTAGATATATTTTACTGGTTAACAAACTCAAAATTAAAAGAGAATAGTAAGAAACAGTGATATATGATAATAAATGGTTAATATTTACATGTTGTAGTCATTACAGTTTGTTTTCTTGTAACCAAAAAAATAATTATTACAGTTCATATTACGTGTTATACATCAGTTAAATGAAAGAAAATTTGATTAAAATCATTCAAATATAATCTAGAATTAGTGAAAATACTGTATCCCTCTATTCTGCCGGTTAATCCGTAAAAGTTTCAGTACTAATTAGTTCGTATTAACAAGGGTATAGTGTACCACTTGAGACATACAAGAATATTCTTTGAGAAATGTAAGCGTACCCGTAGGACACAAATAATTACTTCTTTAAACAAACGCGACTACAGTTTTTTTTTTTGAGAACCATTGTCTTAAGGTCCAACCCCCTGAGGATATAATATCCGTGGCTCTTTTTTACCCAGTGGAGTGACTCGTCCCAATGTGATATGAACAAGGATGACCTACTAATTAGTCCAAGGGATGATATCTCTTAGCTTGTATTATAAAACATGATAAACCCTTAATGAGGTTATAATAGTGCGTGCAATATCTTTGTACAAACATCACAGAACGATAAAATCAGCAATGCAACTGACTAGTCTCATGATTTTACCACGATAAATGTCGGTAAATACTGAGCACCCGAAGTTATCTCGCGTTATTTATTTGTAATGAACCTAGTTTTAAATTTATATCCGCTCTAAACAAGCTAAAAAATGTACTATAATTACACTATAGTATTATTTCAGAGGGGGGAGGGGAGGTTGTTAATAATTACGGAAAAAACAGTCGACAAACTTAGGGCACTTAACATGGTTTTATGTGTCATTAATTATTTAATATTAATTAACTGTTTACTTACCATTTACGGGTCAAATTTGTAAAGCAGTTATTTATTTTTTTACAGAAACCCAGGCAGTCCCCTCGATGGATCAAAGAATGTTTAATTTATTACTACTATTGCTATTTTGTTTAAATACTTACGCCTCAATTTTCGAATTATTAGAGAACCAAAAAAACAATGCCAACAATAAGATCCGACACACTTTAACACGGATGGTTCAGGAATTATTTTCACGTTATTTCTTCGAATCGCGCTGCGTTTCTATTATCACAGAAACGTCTGAGATATCCGTAAGTGGTGCTCGGACCAGTGCGTTGACTTTAAAAATTAGTTTTAGGAAAATCGAAGGCAGTGAAGCTCTTAACAAGGGTGCTACATTTCCTCGGATAAAGTATCAAACCGTGGACGAAATATTACTGGAATCTTTGAACGCGAGGTGTGAATGTTTCTTGATTCAAGTCCAAAATTGTGAGGAGTTCGTTAAACGAATTTTGAATATATCACGAAAAGCAACTCAAAGATTAAATAGAAAATACTTGTTCCTACCTAAAACGAAAGAATCAAGCTGTGTTAGTGTTTTATCAATGAAAGAAATGGATTTTATCCCAGATGTAGTGGTCGCTACCATAAAAAATACCACGATAGATTCGGATATCAAGATAGATTTGGTCACTCATCGATTTGTCGGAAAAGGGAACGAGTCGATAATGTTAGATGAATGGGATAGTGGAAGAGAATTCCATCGACGCGGGGACATATTCCCGGACAAGATTTCTAACCTTAAAGGTAAACAACTCGTTTATTCAAGTTTTCACTATCCTCCCTACGGCGTCGTGTTGAAGGGGAACAACACGATCACGTACGATGGAACGGAGACCAGGTTAAGCCTCGAGTTTGCTAGAATGCTCAACGCATCCTGGACGATCGTCATCGATGAAGAGAATGAATGGGGAGAGATCTTCGAGGACGAAACGGGTAACGGTATCTTGGGGAGCGTGGTGGAGGACAGGTCCGACGTAGGTTTTGGGGCCCTCTATCAGTGGCACCACGAGTACCTCCATCTGGATTTCTCGTTCCCATACATCCGGACTGGGGTAACGTGTCTCGCCCCTCGGCCCAGACGTCTGCCCGGCTGGATGTCCGTGGTGCTGCCCTTCTCCCCCAGTATGTGGGTCGGCGTGGGCATCTCTCTGGTGGTAGCCACGGCGGCGTATCATCTTGTCTTCAAGGCGTCCCTCAGACTGACAGGTACAGTCATATTCAGATAGGTAAGAACCAGGAGCGTGGCGAGTCGTGTTGCCACGGTAAGGAGGGATTGTAT
Organism: Timema monikensis; assembly: GCA_902151445.1. NCBI lineage: Eukaryota > Metazoa > Arthropoda > Insecta > Phasmatodea > Timematidae > Timema > Timema monikensis. Next base: position 26,746 of record CABFVZ010001428.1, on the reverse strand, counting down.
AATTTGTACCTGGCAACTGTTCTTTTTATTTTTTAGCACCATGTCTTGCTGCCCATTCAAACTGTACACATACGTAGTCCTTACTAGTTACGCTAGTGAGTTAGGGATGAGTAAGGTTGAATTTAGAGGAATTATATCCAAATTCGTGGAGAGGGGAAACCATTTAGGGAAAAAACACCCTCAGTACACTCAACCGGGAATCCAACTCCGATATTTCCATCATCGGCAGTCTTGTCTATTGCGAGAGTGATTCCTTAGACCATGCGATTACTGAAGCAGGCCTGGCAAATGTTCTTAGAACTCAGTAGAACAATAATTTACTAAAATACACCCCATGTGTTGAATGGGGAGAAAGTGTCACAGGTACACCTTATTTACCCTGAAAGGTAGCAGTCTTACCTTGGCGGAATATACCATGAACCTATCTAAAAAAAAATTTTGTCGACCTCAATGGTCTTGACCTCAAAAGTGCTTGTTTCAGGAGCCGATGTTCAAGAGTTCAAACACAGCTAGGGTTGGTGGAATTTTTCTTGAACGATAAAAATCCGTAACACAACTTTATTCGGAAAAAAATTAAAGCTGTCGGTCCCATGTCGATTGTGGCATGTAAAATATCTCTGGAGAGTATGCGAAAATACTTTTTCACCCAAAATTGGTATGTCCTTTCACTCTTGTTCATAGAGATTTCGTGTTTTGATATAATCAATCGGTTAAGAAAGTGCACGTTAAATAACTCAAATAAAAGTAAGGTATTTTATAGTGGAACTATACAAGATAAGTTGGTTACCTCTGAGGGTAAATGAAGGGCACAGTTTTAATAAGCTTTTGTACCCTTGGGCCCTGGCAACAACCCACGACACGACAATGGAAATGACTTTATGGATAGCTATACAAGTAACTAAAACAATTGCCAGCTCTTTATGCATTAAGTCATTTAATAATATAGTCAGCTTTGACCAATATCTTTGAAATAGTATTAATGATATAGTAAAATGGAATCACTATTGACAGCAAAAAAATAATGTATAATTTTATCTAAAAGTTATTTACTAACTTATTCTTACTATAGAATGGTTTGGGCCTAATTCAATGAAACTACATGGTACGGATTTGCTATGAACCGACAATACCGTTAACAGAGATTTAATTTTAAATATAGTTGAAAAACTACGCCAGAAATTAAGAATCGAGCCCGGGTCCTTTAGTGTGCTGAGGCCATAAGGTCTGGGTTTGATTACTGTATCCACGTTTAAAAAATATATATAAATCCAAACTAATTTTATGTACAGTACTTGTGTTGAATAAATAAAAATTTAAAAATTTCTTTGACCTCAATTGTCCTAGACGGTTGAATGAGAACTACACTACGTTTATATTAGCAGCGTAAAGTTAATAATATAAGCTACAGTGGCGGCTCATAGCTAAAATTAGTGGGGGTGCTGCTCCAGAAAATGTTTAGCCTCTGTTTTAAAATTATGTAAAAGGGGGGGGGG
>CABFVZ010001428.1:0-22312 GCA_902151445.1 Timema monikensis | reverse complement strand
TTTTTTTTTTTTTTTTTTTTTTTGCTATGCAGCCGGCAATTTTCTATTGAAAAATGTCAAAATTATTGATATTTTATCACTGTTAAAATTATAAAGGAGCTGTGTATATAAAAAGTATAACTTAATAAACATGCTTCTATTCTTGAACAAACCATTTCCTAAAAGAAAATTGCAAAACAATACAAATTCTTGAAGATAGCCGTTTGTTCCCACGGCACTGCATTTCCACACCAAATGAAAAGGGCCAATCGCCTTAATACTAGAACAGGCACAGCATCCAGTTCCCAGTCGTTAATTATTTATCACTGTGAAAGGGTAAACCCACATTTCACCAATTATAAAATAAATTCAACTATGTCAAGAATCGAACCCGAGACCCTTAGTTCTGTAGAAAGGCATTCTGCTGAATGACCTTAGGTGTCAGACTGCAAGTAATGGCCTGAAGTTTAAAATTAGCAACCCCTGTGCACGATTGTATGCACATTACCTCGAAGCCAGAATTAATTTTACGTGAAGAGATTTTTTTTTTTCTGATTGAAGCGAAGCGAAGCAAAGCATTGCCCGTGGTTACCATGCAATTCATTACCCAGGGAAACGCTGAGCACTTCTGCTAGTTGTGAATATTTATAAAATTTAACGGTTTTTCAGATCACATAAGTTAAAGTAAGAATGCATGATGCCATGATCACGATCAACTTAAAGTTAACTTAACGTGACTTCACGTAAAGGATCTCCTAGTGTTTTTAAATGGAAGCGATGCATTTAACTTAGCGCTACTTGAAAAGTATCACGTGATCTGGTCAGCCAATCACGTATACAGGGCTATTTATTAATTCATTTGTTGGTTTTATGACCAAGGTCTATTCTTAGCTTTAGTTCTAGTGATCAAACAATTAATTAAAATAAGCGCTTGAATCGTAACATAATAGAACGTTATAGAACAGACTCAATTCAAATATTGTAAGGAAGTTAAACCCACAAAGCTTTTATTATATAAAATGGAATAGTGTATTGCTTTAAAAAACGATACTTGTTATTAAAATATAAATAAACTAATTTAATCATGATTGTAAAAGTATTAAAATCTGCTCAAAACAGTTTAATGATGAATATCCATAATATCGGTAGAAAACAGTAAACATCCACAAATAATAAAACACTAATACTAACAGTACAAATCACAGATCAAAACACATACTCTAGAATGGAGATGTTTGGTTCGAGTTGTTACGTTAAGTTACGTGAATCGTGATCACACATCTGTTTTCTTAAGTTAAGTTAACTTTGAGTGAACGTTACGTTAAGTTAAAGTTAAGTTGATCGTGATCCCGGCATGAGAGTAAATATAGTAAAGTTTCAAGTTGTCAGATAAGGCTCTTTTTATGAAAATTGAACTGTACTTGACCCTGGTCATATTTTAACAAACTTGTTTTAAAATACATAAGACCCAATTCGGTGGCCAAAACGGTCTAAGGCGTCACTCTAAGTGTTAAACTGGCCTGCTGATGACCGGGACATAGGGGTTCGAATCCCGGTTGGGTCTATAGAAGATTTTTTTATTTAAACAGTTTCTTATTCTCCTTCCACGCAAATGCAGGTAAATTACCTCTAAAATACGCCCTTCATCATCCCTTACCCCATTAGAGTAATTATCAACTATACGTGCCTATAATCTTAACAGGTAATAAGACGTGGAGATCAAAAAACCGTAAGAGTTGAAAATTCTATGTTCATATTTGTTTCCATGAACTGCTATTTTAACTATTAAGCCAGACTATATTTGGTGATGGAAAGGTTTGAGGCTCCCATCGACACGGTGTCAGACCTGGCAGCCAGCAACATCCACTGGGCTGCAACCCACGAGGCGTGGGTGTTCTCTTTGAGGAATACCACGGATCCCATCACGAGCCACGTCTACCATCAGTTCCGGGTCATGAAGAAAGAGGAACTGGAAATATTATCTACCAAGGGTCAGATAGCCTTCTCCATCGAGAGACTGCCAGCAGGTAGGAACAAACATCTTCCTAATCATGAAGGAGGAGAAACTAGGGAGACTAACTGAGGGTTGGATAGCCTTCTCCATCGAGAGACTGCCAGCAGGTAGGAACACACATCTTCCTAATCATGAAGGAGGAGAAACTAGGGAGACTGAGAGTTGGACAGCCTTCACCATCGAGAGACTGCCAGCAGGTAGGAACAAACATCTTCCTAATCATGAAGGAGGAGAAACTAGGGAGACTAACTGAGAGTTGGATAGCCTTCCCCGTCGAGAGACTGCCAGCAGGTAGGAACACACACATATCTTGGTCTTGTCTTTCAGGATGGATCTACATCAGGTGATGAAATTGAACTCTTATGCTTGTATACACCGTTTACCCTAAAAAGTAGCAGTCATACCTCGACCGATTACACTATAGCTCTGGCTTATAAACTGCACCATAGTGTAACCCATCAAGGTAAAGTTGCAACCTTTCAGGTTATTCAGAGTGTGTATGAACGTATTATCTAAACGCGCAATTGATCTTGAACCCGCTGGGAAAAGGGTGGAAATTAGCGCTGATTATGTCTTTCGGTTGTTGCCTTGCTCAGGGAAACCTTCTATCCAGATTTGGAGTGTTTGGGCTGATATTGCTTTGTGAGCTACAGTTTGTCGTCTTAGAGCCTTATCCTCGCAGTAATAGTGTGATACTTATGAATCGGTGTGGTCTCTGTAAGATAACTAGCCCAAGGATTAGTAAATTTTCCCTCGTAATATATGACTATTTTATTCGTAAATTTGTGTATAAATGGGTCACATGGGAAGGAATAATTTCTTATTTTCTCTCATGAGATTTTAGAAGGTGAAGGTGTCCAGATATGCTTGTGCTATGTAAAGCATGCTTTGTTGGATTTTAATTACATTGTGATGATGAATAAAAAACCAACATATTTACAATAATGTACTGTGCACATCTATGAAATAAATGGGTAAATCCGATCGACATGGGATTCACGCCAATACCACGTGGCTGTTAATTCGCCATTGGAGGGATTTGGTTGGGATAATTAAAGGGTGGCAGGTAAAGATCAAATGAATGCCCATTCATTCCTTCTTTACGTGGTTACAATCGACCATTTTAAGATAATTGAGGATTGTGCTATTGGTTTGGGTGCTAGAGAATAGATATTACCATTATACATATCTCAGGGTAAGGATATTTGTCCTCAAGTAGGTGACACCCTTGGGTGCTTCAGTGGCTCTAGGTTTACTATAGTATTCACCCTAGCACTACTACTGATCTCTCACCAAACGATTGATTTTGGTAGGAAGCTTGTTCCGGAAGGTCTTATTTCTTATCAGAATCCTACTGTATAGTGGTATTTTGGTAGGATATAAAGCCTTCCAGAACGCTGGTGGGAAGTCCGTTCTGGAAGGCCTTTCACCCTAAACCCTGATTTTTTAAATAAGAAACCCACTTTCAACCACCAAGAGTGGTTGAAAGTCAGTGAAACTTGACATTCTACAAATATATCTCATTATTTTGCTTTATTAATCATAAAATTCATCTAAAACTTTATCAGAAGCTTCCAATAATACCTCCTTATGTAATACTGTTTAGTTCCTCCTTAAATCATTAATTAAACGGAGTAAGAATATAAATATAATTCTATTTTTTGCTCTTTCGTTATTGTGTCAACATGAGTTTTCACTTTTTAAATAACTAGATTCCTATACTGGGTATCATCGCTGAGGGAACTTCATTGTTACTTTTGAGAAACAGCTTTGTAATTCTCTAGTTTTAGAGTGTTCAATTTCCCCTAAAACGTTAGACAATTTTCGCAATGTTGGTTGGCTGAGGTTTCCAGTAGCTCATATTTATCCCAACACGACACTATCAGACATAGCTGAGAGTTAGAAGATTTGGCAACAGTTAACCGAGAGAGAGCAAAGAAAAAGCTTTTATCTATAAATCTTGATTCGCACGTTCACAGAATTAGAAAGCAGAATCTGCTTGAGTGAAGCAGCAATTCACACGCTGTATGTTGACCCATGATGCATTGCCATGCTAACTTAAAACAGCTGATTATCAAGATATTTTATTTTCTAGTGGATAAACATAAATCTTAGATCATTCTCCTGATAGATATTTTCAAATTATAATTCTGTGTTGTGGATCCAATACAACAATACACACGCTTTACATCAACGGGTTATTTCAAATCTACTCACAACGGCAAACGTATAAGTCTACTTGCTTCTGGCTGTGCAACGCATCCGTTGTAAAAATGCGTATGCGCACTGATTTGAGATGGTTGGTTCTGAGATTTGATTGGTTCTTTCTTGCTGAACATTTCAGGCAAAGCGGACAAAGTAGAGATGAGTTGAACTTCAGCGGAACAGCTCACGCCGATGAGGCGGAAATCTTGTGATTGGCTTAGAGCTAGTCACGTGACCACGTTTCTGTTCTGGGCTTCTTTTTAGGCGAACGTGTGAATCAACAATAAGACCTGCAGTTCCCTCAGCAATTATATTGAGTGTAGGTAGATCAAAATTTAACAAAATACTACCTTACAGTAGGATTCTGGTACGAAATAAGGATCGGACTGTCCATACAGTAGGATTCTGGTACAAAATAAGGCCTTCCATATCGGACTTTCCTTACAGTAGGATTCTGGTACGAAATAAGGCCTTCCATATCGAACTTTCTATACAGTAGGATTCTGGTACGAAATAAGGCCTTCCATATAGGACTTTCTATACAGTAGGATTCTGGTACGGAATAAGGCCTTCCATATCGGACTTTCTATACAGTAGGATTCTGGTACGAAATAAGGCCTTCCATATCGGACTTTCCTTACAGTAGGATTCTGGTACGAAATAAGGCCTTCCATATCGGATTTTTCTATAAAGTAGGATTCTGGTACGAAATAAGGCCTTCCATATCGGACTTTCTATAAAGTAGGATTCTGATATGAAATAAGGCCTTCCATATCGAACTTTCAATACAGTAGGATTCTGGTACGAAATAAGGCCTTCCATATCGGATTTTTCTTACAGTAGGATTCTGGTACGAAATAAGGCCTTCCATATCGGATTTTCTATACAGTAGGATTCTGATATGAAATAAGGCCTTCCATATCGAACTTTATGCCAAAATCATAGTATATATCTGCTTGTCTCAGGCCACTACGCTATTGGAAACTACATTGACGAAGAGGCCGTTTCTACTCTCCGGGTCATGAGTCAGGACCTGTATTGGGAGCAATGTGTGACGGTCGTCAGGAAAGGCTCTCCCTACCTGGACGCCCTCAACAAGCTGGTGCACCGCCTCCTGGATTCCGGCCTGTTGCTGTATTGGGAGGGTGCGGTGGTAAGGCGCTTCCTGCCCAACAGGGTTCAGCGCGCCGTCCGCCAGAGCAGCGCCACCGTCTCCCAATCCGGGCCGACGAAGCTCGTGTTGGAACACGTGGAAGGTGCCTACATAATCCTCGGAATTGGTCTGGCCTTGTCCGTGCTCGTATTTGCCAGGGAGATGATGACTTGTGATAAGTACTCGATGAAGACTTGTAAAACTGACGAATCTAAAAAGGCAAGACGAAACCTTCAGGTCCGCAGAGGGAGGTGGGTTCAAAAGTGACCGAGAGAAGCTCAAATAAAATAATGAAATAGACAGTTAGCGCTTACATTAATTTTTTTTTCGAACACCACGTTCAGGATATACGCATATTTATTAATTACGCTAGTAAGTTAGAGATAAGGTTGAATTTAGAAGAAGTGTACCCACATTTACGTGGAAAACTAGTTTGTAAAACCACCTTCAGTACACCCAACCGGGATTCGAACCCCGAGATCCCTGTCATCGGCAGTCTATTCTAACACGAGAGTGATGAATTAGATTTTACGGCCATAGAAGCAGGTAAATTTTAATATTAATTCAATAAATGTCACTAAAATAAAACTAAACATTACAGTGTACACATGGTCTTATTCTATCCTTATTTTTTTTAAATCGAAAAGTAATATTTATATATAATTAACTATGTTAAATATGAACGTTAAACGATATTTAGATTCAACCATCATATTTTTATAACTTTGTTTCACTCAGGGGGTGCAGTTTATTAATATTATGCATAATAAAACATGATATGCGAATTTTAAGTCTCACCTAGGGTGCATGAAATCCTAACATCGTCCTTAGGTAAGATTTCTACCTTGCAGCGTAAACGAAGTGTACTTTTGAGTTGTACCATTTTTTATTAAACACCCCAGGGAAATATTAAATCATTTAACTGTAAGATTTATCTGCTAAGAAAATAAATGTAGCAATAGAATTAAAATAATATACATAATCAAATCAGCCTAATGTTTCCAATAATTCTATCTGCATAACAATTACTGAAAATATAATCCGGATTCTTGGATTCTTCGCAGCTCAAACCCCACAATTTGTATACACCAATGTCTAGGGAATTATTTATTTCCGAACTACACTACTATTATTGTAGTATGTAGCTTAAGTAGGTTTTGTTAGAGGAAACTTTTAGAAAATACAAACATACTTATTTGTGTCATTAGTGATATAATTTTTAATACGTTATTATACTTATTTCACATTTATTGATATTATCTATGAAAATCGACAACTGAAGATCAATAGACCTGATATATGAATGTATGATAATTGGTCTAAGTAAGTTATACAGTTTTTAACTGCCAAAAAAGTTTCTTCCTACCTAAATCAACCCATGGATATTTTAAAAGGCAGAAAAAAATTGTGATACATTTTCTTTGATGTCTATAACATTAAATAAATCATTACTAGATTATTTTAGTACCATAAGGCCTGTCCCCTCTTTCACATATGCACTTAAATAGAATATAAGCCGTTCTTGCATCGTAAAATGTGTTTAGTGCATTCTGTTCCTCATTATTACACATGGAAAATTCTCTTTCAGAATTTGAAGGTCTAGTTATGTTTATAAAGTATAGGTCTATAATAATATATGTTGTTGAAAGTGCATGGAGTTGCCCTTCACACAACTGATCTAATGAATGGTAACACTTTTAGGCGAGTAATTAAAAAACACACACCTTCAACTTACTTATTCACTTGTGTGCGGTTATTCTTTAACCATGCATACAATGATTTTAGGTAGGAAGGGATAACTGATCAGCCTCTTTTTCCTACCAGAATCATACTATAGAATATGATTTTGCTATGAAAAAAGGCCTTTCAGACAGTCATTCTCACTGTTTACTCATCTATTTACTGTGTGAGTGTAAATGTTATATCGGTGATTTCTTATCAAGTTACAGCCAGAATAACTTTTGAGTAGAAATAAAGAAATAGTATGAACTATTGAACTAGATCAAATAGAATAAATGGTGCAAAAGCTCACAATACATATTTAAACTTATAGCATTTTACAAAAATAATTTATATTGAGCTTCCATATTTTGTACGCATGTATTTTATTGATAACACAAATATGTTTGTAATAAAGCTTGAATTAAAAATATAAAATAATTAAACATGATTATTGATGTTGTAGTACCACTTTATAAATAAACCAACTATATATGATAATAGCGTGAATATTAATCTTAATATAGGCCTAAAAATTAAAATCTAAAATTATTGACTTGACTAAATTAAATGGTACGGTACACCGCACAGACTTTCTATACCTAAAAATGGAGGCATTTACTTAAAAGTCGTAAGATATGTGAAACAAAATAATTTACATTGCTGCTGAAAAATAATGGGGAAAAAGAGCATCACATTCTACCGAAGAGCATAAATAGAATAAAATACTCTATTTACAGAGACACCGGACCATTTTTTTTTTTGGGAGGGAGGGGATAGAATGCCATTATTTCTAGTTTATGTTAGATTGAGTAAAACACAAGGGAAGGGGAAATGTTAGGGGGGCTAAAATGGATTTATGTATAGTTTACGCTAGGTTGAGTAAAGACACGGGGGTGGCGGCAAAATGACACTATGTATAGGTAAAGCTATGGTGAGTAAAGACACGGGGGTGGCGGCAAAATGACACTATGTATAGGTAAAGCTATGGTGAGTAAAGACACAGGGGTGGCGGCAAAATTTCACTATGTATAGGTAAAGCTATTGTGAGTAAAGACACAGGGGTGGCGGCAAAATGACACTATGTATAGGTAAAGCTATTATGATTAAAGGCACGGGGGTGGCGGCAAAATGACACTATGTATAGGTAAAGCTAGGGTGAGTAAAGAACATATGTACAGCATATGAAATACTTTGTAGCAATCTTTAAAAAATGTCATGTTTTATATTTTTATGAGTTCGAAAATTAATAACATATTGACATATTGTGGTGACTGGCGGGAATTTTTTTGGCTATTTTTCGAACTCACTTTGCTTTACCAAATATATCTATATATGTATATAAACACACAGTTCTACATTGGTTCACAATGCTTGCAGTCTTTTTAAGCTATTATTATTATTATTATTATTATTATTGTTATTATTATTACTATCATTATCATCACGTCTTACTACCCGTTCGGGTTACACGCACTTACGCTAATGTTTAATGGTGGGGTAATTGTGAGATGAAATGGAGGACCTACAGTTTAACGTGGAACCCGAACCACGGTGGAGGCCTGGCATTCCACACATTCACAGGTGGTGATTAATACACGTTATGTCAGAAGTGAAGAAAGGGTTTGGTAATAAGATAAATCTGTACCGGGAGCGAGGATTGAAACCCGGACCCCCAGCACACAAAAGTCCGATACCTTGACCCTAGACCACCAGGTTTCCTCTTCTTAAGCTAACTCAATGTTTTCAATAGACTAAACCTTCACAAATGGATTCTAAGACTACGAAATTGGTTTTTAGCGACAATGTTTTAGGGGATAATCAAACTTATATCGTTTTCCCACAAACAATATGTATAAAGGTGGAAAAAAATCAAACAGGCCAGTCTCTATGACTATAAACAAATTACGTGGCCTTATTGCACAGGCTATACAAAGCACAAACCCCGAAAATGATATTTGTCTAATATGGGCACCTTTTATGGGTGGTGCATCTGTCATTGTGGAGAACAAATGTAATTGATTTAAGATTGTCGCTGCAATGGAAGTAAGCGAACGCTTGTATAATTTAATGTGTGTATAACAAGCGAAGCCCACCAGATGACAAAGTTCACTGGTTACGGATATAAGATGTATCAAGTATCACATTCATAAATTTCAAAAATGACACCTGGACATGGCAGACCCGGATTAATGCAGGTGCCAAGTGTGTCATGACCAGGGGCCCCCCACCCACCTGGCAAATAAATCACTTTGACTTGTCATATTTATTTGGTGCTAATATTATAATTCAATATTTTTATGTTTTTTCGTAAAATTTATCCCAAACCATTTCTAGAAACTCCCTAATATAAGGGGATTGTTAGCCTGATATTACGTGGAGTCAGACAGCCCGTGCTTAAAAATTAACGCAACCTTTGATTTTGGCAAACCGGAAATGCTACATTTGTGCAGACGGTACCGTCGACTTTCGACAGAAAAATAAACATTGTTTTCCTATTGACAATAATTTCTGAGGTAAAATAATAACATTATTAATATTGAAGAGTTAAATAAATGTGGCGTAAGAAACACTCAAAAAAATTGTAACCCCCCCCCCCTTCATATGGTTTGATAGGTTCGAATTACAATAAATAAAAGGTAGGTTAGTTACAAGAGAGTTTATTTTATTCTACAAACAACTAGCAGACATACAAGAGCGAGGCACTCTAGGAAAGTCGAGTGACTGGCCGATAAGGGCCGAAGTAAACAATAAAATAAAGGGGCAAGGCCCCAAGTCNAGGCCCCAAGTCGTTAAGAGAAAACAGAACGACTAATACCAACGTAGTCATAATTAAATTGACCCTCGCAGAAGGCGACTAACCTAGCAGGAAAGTTAAATACAAGTAATATGTATAGGTCTACACGACCTGGCGATGCCGACACTACATTGACATAAGTATGAAGTTTTATAATAGACTGCCATCATAAGGCGTGACAGGGAAAATGATTTACCTAAACCTAACCTGTTACAATAGTTCCTAATCAAATTAGTTCAATCTAATTATTATTATTTTTAATGACCAATGTGCTGGGTGCACGGGCTCGCGCCCCCCGAGTTGAGTAACAATTTAAAAGGAATCACAATCGTAACAAATCTTTAACTTTTAGCAAGCAGAACAACTATTTTAAATAAGTTACACGTTAAACAGAAATAATTAGCGCCCCAAGATGGCGCCATGCTAAAGTTCCAACCCGTCCGTGAGGCGGACACAACGTTAAGTACAAAGAAAACAGCTAGCGCATAAACCATAATGGCTGACAGGCAAATCCTGCAGTCTCAGAGAAATATAGCTATTAGTAATCATGATTTATATTTAAAGTCGAAACTTAAATTTTGAACAATTTAACCCAAACATAATTTAGAAAACGTCGAACAACGACCTACGTCTAAATCTAAGACAAGTGTCTCACCTAATCGAGTGCAGAGAAATGAGTGACATCACTACACAGTCCAGCCGTTATATACTGTACAAAGTCAATCACGTGTTCACAAACGGCGGGAATCACACTGGGACGAAGGGAGAGGGGTGTACGTTGCTTCGACAGAATTCTCGATTATTCTCGTGATAATTTCAAATCACGCGCCGGTGGATGAGTCTTGTTTCACTCGAACACAACCGTCGGCGCATACGGGTTAGCGCATCTTGATGTTCAATTGTCCGAGTCTTGCTCTAATCGGGCCTCGAGCCACGGGCGGTCAGTAAGCCGCGTGATGTTGAGTGGAGTTGAGTGTGCGTGTTCCATGAAGTCGAGATCCAGCCCAGTCAAAGGGGACCAGATCAGGTGAGCCAGATCGCCCATGTTTACATTATGTCTGTGACAACGTCACAAAATGTTTAGGAATTATTTTTTTACTATAAAGTACTAATACTATTACTATTTTATCTGAAGATGGCGGACTGCGTAAAATGCAATTACATTGAAATAGTATATATAATGTCCAATATTATTATAGTATTGACTATTAATTCACAGTATTATAATCCACTCAGTATATAATGGACTGTATAGTTTAATAGTTACCATAGTATTAATAATTAATATGTTAATAACAAAATTCACGGTACTCACCACGATTGCTTTACGTATGCAAAAAAGTTTGTCTCTAAATAAAATTATCCATGTATGATGTATATGTAAGATTCATAATCATTCATTGGGGAATTAACTTCTGAGGACCCCAATTTCTATTTGGCACAGGGCCCCCAAAAGTGTTAATCCTGGCTTGAGATCCGGGAATCTAACCCAGGACACTCAACGTTAGCCAATGCTCTAACACCTTAGAATTTGTGGGTGGTATGAAATGACGTTAGTGAATGCTTAATGGACCGATAATATGGTCCTAAGCACACTACCGCTCCATCTTTTAACCCATGATGACGCAAGTGAACCCACGCTAGTGTCAACAAAGCATCCACATGGATTTTTATCGATCAAGAAAATGCCGTTGACCTATGCTGGGTTTGAACCCACAAACATCCGGTCCTGAGACGAACACTTTACACCAAGATCGCCAAAGTCAACACTTTCTCTGTGTGAGAAGGTAATATTAATGAGTCCTTTAAACTGCTGGGGGCTCCCATTCGCTTAGGCAGCTCTTCATACAGCCGTGTATTGCTGTGTCATATACACTCACACCCTTATTACTAGAAACCAGATGTCTCTTCTATTGCGCTTACAGAATTATCTAACAGACTCAAAAAGGAATATTTATCGGTTCTGGTTATTGTTACAGTTCTTCCAAATAGATTTTTAAGATTCCAGTTATGGTTCCGGTTAGATAAATATTAGGGACGTGACCCTTGAATTCTTAATGATATTCAAGATTCGACGAGAAAATATCAAATCCCTATAAAAAAAAAAAAATTGAAATTTGTTTTAGAACCCTGTTGCTACTTATCGGGGGTTCAGAACCGATTTAATTTTATGAAAAACCCAACAAACTATCCCCAGACCAGTAACTCGACACTTAACTCAGTATGAATGTTATGTTGAATGGATTAAAAGATTATTTTTTTAATATTTAGTTTTTATTTCCATTTTTTATTCTTCCATAATATTTTTATTTCCTATGAGATCCATAATTTTTTTCAAGATTCAATATTCGGGATTTTAAAGTTAAATAAAGATTAGTATTCGCAAAATTGTGGGTTCAACCAAACTTTAATAAAAAGATTAGGTTAAAGAAAAAAAGAGCATAAAAATGCTATTATTTATAAAATAAACTTAAGAATCTTTAATACCCGTTGTAAGGATTCTTTTATCAAGAATCCCACGTCTGGTGGGATGGGGAACAATGAACCAAAGAGCAAATTTGGCTGACAACAAAAGTAATAGTAAGCAACATAAAAAAAAAGATCACCCAGGTGTGTGAGAAGATTTCATAGCACATGTGAATGCATCGAGTTTAAGATTATGAAATTATTCATTAATTTGAAATAAATTAAGGGTGGGAACTTTTGATTAAAATTATTACGAAATGAAAAATCTATTTCATTACACCGTTCGGGTTGTACGTGTATCTACTAATTACACTAATAGTTTTCGGGATTAATTATGTTATATTTATAGGAATTTGCTTGTAAAACCATTTTGGAAAAAACACCCTCAGTGCACCCCACCTGACCTATATTCGAACCTTGATCTCCCCGTCATCGTCAGTATAGTCTACTGCGAGAGTAGCGTGTCAGACCCCGCGATCACAGAAACGAGTCGTATGTAATTAAAATATTCAATAGCTTCTTAGGACTTTTAAAGTGTATTCAGTGATATTTCTTTCCTTTTTTTTTTGTTGTTTTCCTACATATCAAACGTCAAAGTGCTGTAAGAAAGTTCTAAAATTTATTAATAAGGTCAAGAAAGTAACAAAAGACGATGTTTTGAAAGTAAACCATGCAAGTCACTGATTAAATTATTGATGAATAAAAGTTCGTGCCCTTTACCTTACTAACGCATGAATCATATTAAGATATGCTCAAAGTATAGATATTTTAAGGATCACCTCAATGGCAAGATCCTTTTTTTTTTCTTTATAAACATCGCATTAAGTACTTTGATAATGAAACCTCAAACGTAATAAACGATCGTATCACATTAAATTCTTAATATTTATTCCTTTTGTATTTATTTATAAGCCTGACATGTTTCAAACAAAATTATTATTGTGATCGTGACGTAAGAAATAAGTCGCGTGCCTCTGGTAAGTCGTGATCGTTATCTCCCTCATGAACATGCGCATAGCCAACGACCAACAGGGGTGGCCACAATTTGCGGCCGCATGCGCTATGGATTTCGGTCGACGCTACACCGAAATCATCTTTCCAAATGTTGCGAAAAGTTATTGATGAATATTACCAGTGGTGTACCCAGAAATTTACTTTGGGGTGATAGGATGGAAGATTCAATCAAGTTTATAGCAAGAATGAAGTTTCACGATAAAGGGGGGAGGGGATTAGAGACACCACCCTCTAACCGATAGAGTCAAAGAAAATGTAGGAATATTAAAGCTGGTAGCTCAGGGAAACTATTTAAATATTGTAAGTTCTATGAATAGATTTATTTTTTACTTTATATTAGGAAAATGTGGTAAAAAAAACTTAAATGCAATACATTTATAAAATATCCATGAATAAAATGTATAACATGTTAAATAAGTAGTTTTATTTCAAATTCTAGAACTATTTTGATAAACAAAATATCTTTATAAATGATTAATTTCTGTTCGGGTTATACTATTATGTATTAATTACGTTAATGGTTTTAGGGATTAGGAAGGTTAATTTAGAGGAAGTGTATCCACATTTACATGGAGGGAGAGTAGAAAACTATTTTGGTAAAACCACCCTCAGTACACCCAACAAAGATTCGAACCCCTATATCACCATCATCTGATGTCTAGTTTAACACGAGAGTAACACATTAGACCATGCGGCCACCGAAGCGGGTTAGCGGCTAATTAAAGTTTTCAGATGGGATTTTACAAATCTCACAGAAATTAAAATTTTTAATAATGTTTTATCCCATTAGTAAATATTAATAATAAATATTATTATTTGAGAACAAATTTAATTCGTCATATGCTGTGTTTGAGGCCATGGATATCGACCTAAAATTCCTCGTACGCACTCTGGTGAAGGCTTATTTTATGGTTGGTCAACCCTGTCATGTGTGCGTGTGAGTATATTTGAGTGTGTTTAGTGTTATACAAGGACTGATGACAAAAGAATTATTTATGTTGTACAGCGAATGCTTGATTACGAATAGAAAACTTGGTCTTATGGGACAAACCATATGTGATGCGTTGAATGTATCGATGGAAGAATCTTTCACCTATCAACACAACACCTTCCTTTGCGATAGTCACGATATAGACTCATATGTGAATCATACACGAGAGTTACTAAAGAGTGTATTATAGCTATCAATCGTAGTTAAAATAATTAAACACGTTTGTTAATTCGTGAAAATGAAAGTGTATACTACTAATACATTTAAGAAATAGTCACGTTCAAGAGATTATGATTTGGCAGAATACATTTTCAGCAAATGTAACAGTTTGATGAATTAAAAATAACTATTATTTAAACAAAGTATGATATGATTGTAAATAAGATTAAAGATTAGTTTAAACATAAATACATATTATTATTTCAAGAAAAAAATCTAAAAATCCACTCACGTTGCTGATTATGTTTATAAATCATCTAATCATACTATTATTCATACAAGCAAATTATTTCAAGATGTATAACTCATCAGTGATTATAAGAAAAGTATATTCATATCATGATGAAATCAATAAAAATATTTGGCGTATGTCTGAAGAAATAGCTTCTAGATATTTCGGCAATTATCAGTGTGTCGCTGTGTTTGCTGATAAGGTGCATAGTCGAGTAAAACTGGGTGTGCCCACAATCTGGGTAAGAACCCCCTTGGAAAAGAAGAAAGATACAGACCATTATATTCTTAAAGCACTCAATGCAACTTGCGATGCGTTTATCATACAACTTTCGGAACCGGAAACATTTATCAGAAAACTCCTCAATTTTTATAAGAAAGTTACCCAAAGAAGGAACAGAAAAGTCCTCCTTTTACCTAAAGCGGCGAACAAGGATGCTCTAAATAGTGACAACGTTTTAAGAATGAAGGAATTGACCTTTTTACCTGACTTGGTGGTGGCTAAACTCAACACATCATCGGAAAGAGAAACAAATTTTACGATACAATTATTTACTCACAAATATGTTGGAAAAGAAGATAGTGAAAGCCCCGTCCTACTTGATGTTTGGTCACACGGGAAGTTTTTATCGGGTAGAAACCTATTATTCCCTGATAAGTTGTCCAACCTGATGGGTAAACCGTTGAAATACGCGACCTTCACGTACCCCCCTTACGCCATCACGCAAGAAGAGGCTAACCCTCCCGTGTACGACGGAACGGAGGTTAGGATAGCCTTAGAATTCTCTAAGATGTGCAACGGGACGTCCGAGTTCATCGTAGATTCCGTCAACGAGTTCGGCGAGGTTTGGGAGAACGATACGGGTAACGGGATCTTAGGGAACGTCGTGGAGGATAGGGCTTATTTCGGGTTCGGATCCCTCGACCTTTGGCTGTACGAGTACCAACATCTGGACCTGACCTACCCTTACATCCGCACCGCCGTCACTTGTTTGGCACCGCAACCCTTGCGTCTGCCCGGTTGGATGACGGTCATCTTGCCCTTCTCCTCGGAGATGTGGTGGTGTCTGGCGCTCTTCACTGTGCTTGCTATAGTGACCCACTACCTGATAGACAAGGTCTCTATCGCATTATTAAAAGGTAGTTGTATTTTTTAACCCGCTGTGGTGGTCGCATGGTCTACTCTAAGGGGTCACTCTTGCAATAGACTAAACTAGCTATGACGGGGAGATATTGGTTAGATCCCAGTCAGGTGTACCGAGGGGGATTTTTCCTAAAAGGTTTCCCATTCTTTCTCCACGCAAATGTAAGTACACTTAATTTAAATTCAATCTTCCTCATCCCTAACCCATTAGTGTAGATAATACATATATTTATAACCTGAGCAGGTAGTAAGACTCGATGGTAAAACATAGAATGTATTTTGTAACAAATATATTGTAACGAAGGTGTGACCTTAGGGGTCGTGGGCCGTTCACAAAACACCGTGTGAACCACGAGTTCTTTTAAGGATATCGGGGAACGCTGATAAATAAACAAGATCGAAAATGCATGCAGGATATTCAACGTTTTGATTATTAAAAATATAACAACACAAGCATTGATATAATTAAATTAACTACAATTTAAAAAAGTGACTGAATTAAATAATGAAGAGTATTAATTAAGTCTGTAAGTTAATAAGAGAATGACAACACATAAAATGTAATTAAAATAAACAAATTAATAACCATAAACCACATAATAACTCTTAAAAAATTTAAGACAGTCACTAAAATGTTAATTACTAACACAGTTCACAATAACAATCAATGTCTAGATTACCTGTGTCATTCAGGTACTACTTACACACAGGCCAGGACTATGCAAATAAATTGTTACCTTCTTGACTTCTTCCTCCCTAATCATTTAGCATTCAATATATACTCCATTCACGGTAGGAATTACTCTCTGAAAGGTCTTTTTTCCTACCAATATCCTACTATATAATAGATTTATGGTAGGGAAAAAGGCCTTTACAACCAGTTCCTGTGATAAATGCAGTAAAGTCCGGCCTCATGGTGTAGTGGTCAGTGCATCTAGCTACGAACCTTAAGGTCCGGGGTTTGATTCTCGGCTGCCACCTTGAGTACTTTTATCTTAAGGGAAATTATCCCAACGTTTACCAGAGTTTGGTAAATATGGCTTAATTTAGTTTTAAATACCTTTTCATACGATAGGTATTTTGTCACGTGAATTTTATCCGCTGAGATAAATTGAGTCAAAGGTGAGCGTTCAAACAGAGAAAGAAAATATCACGCGGTAAAATTCTCGCACCACCAGCCTAGAACAGTCGAGATTATTGGTCGTGCGACATATCCACTATGAGATACATTGAGTCAAATGTATGCTTTCAGACGAGAGGGAGTAGATCGTGCGATTTTTCTATTGTTGGAGCTCTTGAGATAGAACGTATCGATAGTTTGTAATAAAAAATGTCTGAGAGTGAGTGTCCAACAATTCTAAGGTTGTTTTAATAAAATATTCCACCTAAAAGTATTTCAACAAATGCAAATAGATCAACAGTTTCTCATAGCCTTAATAAACTCTGTACAAGATACACACACACACACACACACACACACACAAACACACATAATATATATATATATGTGTGTGTGTGTGTACATAAATACACATATGTGTGTATAACTATCATGGATATATAATTTAAGTTACATTGCCCTTAGATACACAAATTGAAATTAGGCCTTCAATGTACAGTACATGCTTAAGACACAAAAATATTATTTATGGACTTTTAAATAATTACATCAATTAAGTTAGCAAGCAAAGTTCCCTACCTTCCTTACCTTAACGTAGCTACCACTTTTTCTGATGGTGAAATTACATTTCTCATATTTGTAGCAGCTTTCAGTAAACTTGGTGATAAAACAATGCAGCAATTCGTCAAATACTGCCACAGACATGCGAAAATATTTGAAAAAACTTATCGTCATAACTGGCGTAGTCTAGCAAAATTTAAACTAAAATCACCTTCAAGTAATCTACAATTTTATTGATTACTAGACCCCTTCCCCGTAAAAAAAATATTGTAAAGAATCCTGTAAAACAAAGCTTCAAATCATTCATCATGTCAATATAAAACAAAACTTTTTTTTACTTATTTAAAAAAAATACAGTCCTACCATCACTGTATAGCCCCCTCCCTCTTTTTATCCTCCCTCCTATTTTCATATCATTCCTCTTTCCTCACCCCTACCCCCACCCCCTTCACCAACCTCACTTTACCTTCAACAACTTTTTTTTACAACGACTATATAATATACTATCGACATTTTTATGAGGAATAAATTAAATTTTCAAAATAAAATATAGCCTATGTTACTCGCTTATAATGTAGCTTTATATTGGTGAAATGATTTTTAAAATAGGTCTAGTAGTTTTTGAGTTTATTCATTACAAACAAAAAAACAAAAAATCAAATCTTTCCTCTTTATAATATTAGTATAGAAGTATAGACTAGTATAGATATAGATATAGATAGGGTAAACCTAGAACCACCTTCTATTTTTTTTCTTTTGGTTACTCTGCGAAACGAAAGATATATATAGCCATCTTAGGGTTTACGTTGTCGGCTATGGTGTATCCTACACCAGGTTTAAAGTGCTATTGAAAATTAATGGATAGGCAACAAGAGGGTTCTTTTATCTCATCTGAAAGGAACGTCAGAATTGATCACGCGAGCTTTTATTCTCGCGATAAAATATCTCAACACTTTCATAATAACTATCATTACATCATCTAATTGCGGGTACGACGTGTAAACGACCTCCATAGGTGTACCCAGAGCAACGTTCTGTTCCACCAGAGAGGCGAATTGTCTACATAACAGGCGACCGAACTGGATGCCATGTCTCTTCCGGTCAGTACAGCCATACGCCTAGAAAAAAATATATATAAAAAATTTGACTAAAAGCGTCGGCATTTGGGTGGGTTTGGCAGATTGCTGTTCAATAGTAGTACCTTCTGGCTCAATGAGGAAAGCAACCTCGTTCTTCATTTCCCTAGTAGACCTCTTCAGTGCTGCCTAGGTTAACAGCTGACGGTGAAACTGTTGAGGATCCGACCAACCTTCGGGTTGAAAACCATCCATACATATATACATACACAATATATTGTAATAAACATACGCATGTGTATTGTATTTAAGAACACGTCTCACTCCACGGGTAACAGCTGATTTAGGTAAGTAACACTAATTGAACAAGACGTTGCATCATTTCGCAGTTTTCTGTATTTTACTTTTTAAAAAAATCGTGTAATTGAGACCAATGAAATAATTTTACAGAATTTTCAAAAATACAATAAAATTGAGGGAAACAATTATTGAATAATTAAAAAAACTATTTTACCTATTTATATATAGATGTTATAAAACTAATACTGTACGTAGCCGCATTTCGATATGTCTTATGGTTCGAACGTAATCTTGCATCTAGTTTCTTGGTTAATCGGTTGAGAGGTTAGTCTTCAAAGGGCAAGTTTGAAACTGAATGGTAAGAAACCATTTACCATTAGGCCACCACCCTAGTAGCAAGCACCCCAGGAGTAGGACTTCTTGTGTAAAGAAATAAGTTTTGAAAATAAAGGCAATAAAGTCTACTACTATGGTGAGTTTATCTTTGCGACCATTTCACATTTCATGATCTTAAGAAAGTTTTAAGAGAATGGTGAATTTCTGGATTGAATTTGAATTTTATATATTTTTTTAAATAAAAAAAATCACTTGTATTTTCTTGTTTTGCCGTTTGGTTTCCACAGGGCCAGTAGAAGAACAAGACCTTGCAAAGGGAGCTAGTTTTGGGGAGAGCACTTTGTTGATCGTGGGACTACTGCTCCTTCAAACTCCGGACGACGATATCCGACATAGCGGTGTTAGAGGTCCAAACAGGCACGTGGTCAACTGGTTGCACGTCATGTTCATGTTGGTGACAGCGAGCTATGCTGGTGGCCTTGCCTCCGTGCTGACATTGCCCAGGTACTTGTAACACAACTAATGAATCGTTCATGATGATAATGGCTAATCTATAATCAGTTGCATTCGTCCTTGTGAGACGTGATGTGTTCGTTTTCTGCTCAAACAAAGACTGGCTTTAATTAAATCTCTCTAGGCGTAATACCAACTAATATAAAATTATCATAGTCATATTAAAGCTTACAAATAGGAATTAAATATTTAAAAAATTTGGTTAAATAATTTGTTATTATTACAAAAATAATAAAATCGAAAATCTCTTATATATTTTTCACGAACTGTTAGCCTAGAACAAATAACTATATGTTTTATTTGAGTACAGTAATGCACCTGCATACGATATTAAGAAATCTCCTTCTGACAAGTTGGTCCAAAATTTCCGACATGTAACTGTCTTTGTTGTTAAAGACAGATAATATTGTGAGTCTGTTTCCGCCCAGGGGGTGTGACTGATTGTAGTCAAATTTTCATAGAAAGAACCTTTTAGAACATGCAAACATACTTTTTTTTTTGTGGGCAGCATTCATAATTTTTTACTATTTTACTAGTGTTTTTTGTTTTCAATATTATTAATAATAATAATAATAATATCGTCCAACAGCCTAGCTCAGTAGGTAACGTGCCTCTCTCTTCTGAGTTAAAAGAGTCCCAGGTTCAATTGTTGGCCAGGCCAAAATATTAATAATTGGTGAAATGTCGGTTTCCCTTTTAAAAATGATGAATTAATGGTTGGGAGTTGGATGTTGTGTCTGTTCTAGATTTAAATTAGCTTATAGTCGTGTGGGGATATAATCAGTCGGTTCAAAAAGTGAGCGTTAAGTATCTCAAATAAATAAAATTAGTATATATATATATTAAAGCAATCACATGAGTTTACGCAGAAATACGTGGAAGTATTTCTTGTTTAGCTCCACGTCTTACTACCCTTTCGGGTTGTACTTATACGCGCATTTGCGTGGAAGGAGAGTGGAAAAATATGTAGGAAAAAACCTTTAGTACACACATGACTGGGATTCGAACCCCTTTCTCCCCATTGTCGGCAGTCGAGACTAACTGACCACTACGTGAGAAGTAAATCTAGTAGCTTTTGTCTGTTAGAAAAGGTTCTTGTTATGAAAATTGGATTGTAGAAGAGCACCAGTTACTGTCATAACGTGCTACCTACAGGTACTGGCCCCCGATAGACACGATGGCGGATCTCGCGGCGAGCAACGTGCCCTGGGCCGCCACGCACGAGGCCTGGGCCTACGTCCTCAGAGGCGCCACGGATTACGTCACCAGCCACGTGTACAAGAAGTTCCACGTGTACAAGAAGGAGGAGCTGAGGAGAAGATCCACCTCGAGGGACTTGGCGTTCGCCATCGAACGCCTTCCGGCAGGTTCGGACGTACTTCCAGCAATGTCATCTAACCTGCCTCGGTGGCCGCGTGGTCTAACGTGCTAATCACGTGTTGGACAAGACTGCTGAAGACGGGGAGATTGGGGTTCGATCCCGGTCAGGTGCACCGAGTTATTATTTTCTTAGATGGTTTTTAACTCTTCCTCCACGCAAATGTGGTTCCAATTCCTCCAAATTAAGCCTTTTTAATCCCTAATTCATTAGTGTAATAATTAGTACATAGGCGTATAACCTGAACAGGTAGTAAGACGTGGCACTAAAAAGAAGTCGTCTACTACTGGGCTTGGTTGAAACTATAATTTGTTTGATTACGTTTATTTGGTATAGGACATCACTATCTCAATAGATTCGACTGCCGATGACAGAGAAATCGGGGTTCAATTCCTGGTTGGATGAACTGAGGATGGCTTTCCCTAAATAGTTTCCCACTCTTCCTCCACGAAAATGCAGCTACATATACTTTAAATTCAACCTTCCTCATCCCTAACACATTAGAGTGACTAGTACATTGTGTACAGCCCAAACGGATAAGAAAAAGTGTATATCTATTTATCTATCGTTACATTTACTAATGGATCATTCGCGTTGGTGTTCACTCAAACTAAACGTCAAGCTCATATAGTTTGATTTGATGATGATCTGAAGGTTTGGGTTCGAATCGCACTTGAGTATACTTAGGTGTCCCTCCATGGAATGATTCTTCAATCTTCCTTTAAGGAAAATGCATGTACACTTCCTCTAAAATCTACGTTTTTTATCCCTAAATGATTAATTGGATTAAAAGCGTGTATAGCCCAAACGAGCGGTAAGACGTGGAATAAAAAATGTGTCATTATAAAAAAAAACATCCGTACCATTGGGGATGTAAAAAAAAAAAGAAGAGGAGTTTGGATTGGTTTTCATGTGACAGAAAGGTCGGGTTTGAATCCCGACTGGGTGTACTGACTGAGGTTTTTGTTAAAAGATTTCCCATTCTTCCTCCAAGTAAATGTACGTTTATTTCCTTTAAAATCTACCTTCCTTATTCCTATCCCATTTATTATTATTATTATTATTATTATTATTATTATTATTATTATTATTATTA
>CABFVZ010001427.1:36480-195318 GCA_902151445.1 Timema monikensis | reverse complement strand
AGGGAAAGTGGGGTTAGTGAAGGGGGCGGGGGATAAGGGTGAGGAAAGAGGAATGAGATGAAAATAGGAGGGAGGATAAAAAGAGGGAGGGGGCTATACAGTGATGGTAGGACTGTATTTTCAAAAGAAATCAGTAAAAAAAAGTTTAGTTTTTATATTGACATGCTTGATGATTTGAAGCTTTGTTTTACAGGATTCTTTACAATATTTTTTACGGGGAAGGGGGCTAGTACTTAATAATTTCAGACCATGCTTGTCTAGCCACTTCCCCTGCGCCAAATTAAACCAACATCTCCTTATGGCTGTGAACTCATTTAAACAATTGAACCTGCGCCTAATTATAGCTACTAGGATAATATTTATTTATAGCTTGCAATAAAACACATACTTATTAAGTATTTATCAACATTTAATGTTTTGACAGTTGACCATAAGCTACACATGAATGATATGAATGATACGTTCAAACAAATATAGGTAAATATGCTAATTATTACAATTCAAGATAATTATGTCTTTTTCCTCAAAGGTATGTAGAAAGGCACGATATATTAATATTTTAAAACAGTCGTTCAAATTCTTTTATAAAGAAAACATACAAAAAATGTGTTAACACCTAACTTTTTTTTCTGATACTCTCTAAGTAATGTCACAACATAAATACGCATAATTGTTATATATCACAATGCGTGTCTTTACTATTATCCTAAATAATTATGCCAACCACAGATAATTATGTCTTTAAACAAACATCATTGCTTACAAACATGACAAAACAAACAATACTTTGGATGTAAGTATAAAATGTAATAGGATATTCCAAACGTCATTATACATTTAACAATATTCTGGGTTTAGTTATGAATGAATTGCTACAATATTTAAATTTAAAAAAAACCAGATTGACACTGACAACATTAAAAATAAATTGCTTCAATATTCATATAACCAAAGAAGGCACTGAAAGTTGGACACTCCTCATTCTCTCTCCAATCCATACCTTTTTTTTCTTTACTTATGTAAAGATACTGGTGGTAACACTGTCTCAAAATACTAAATAGCAATGAAAGATAGTCGAGGTACACATTTAAAAATGCTGTTTATTTATATACGTGTACTTGTGTTTCACACAATTGGCTCAAGTGTTTTTTTGTACCATCGTTGGAGGTTTTAGATTCGCGACACTTTATATTTCTTTGTACAGTTATTTAAAAATCCTAATATTATCTTGTAAAAATATAAACTTCTCTAGTGTCAAGGTATTGAAATAGGTTTTGACCAAAAGCTAACATTATAATATATTACTTCTCAAATTCGAATAGGCCTATAAGTGGAGTACATTTCAATAATTAATTAGTCCATCAAAATTGAATTTTTGTGTTGACTTAAATAAATGGTCACCGCACAATTCCATGAAATACCTAGTCTGCAAAGTAAGCTGACGTGCTAAAATATAGGTTTGATCCTCGATTGGATATTCTTGGAGTTGCTTGTTTCACTAAACTCTATCCCAGTGAAGGTTGCCATGTTTTACTACTAACCATCATTTCTTCCTTATTATTTAACAGGGGTGACAATATCATGGCTCACGCGATCCAATGATATGGCTCTTATTACGTTCCTAAAATAATATTTCTTTATGATAGCTAATTTACATATAAGAGATAAAAACCACTAAGAAATTCGAGAATTTCTTATACTCCTACAAGCACACCAAAAAGATTCATATCCAATGATATTTATTCTGACATAGGCCTTTATGAATGTGAATAATGGGTAATAATGTTTCTTGTTGATATAAATAATAATTTAATTTCATAGTTTACCATCTATCATAAACAATACGTCAGAAAATTTGGTATACATTATTGTTTCTTGATGCTTTACAAGTGTCCGTATTAGCAGTGAACGCCTCTTAAGGTGGCTGTCTCGGTTAACGAGAAAGTATCAATCGGTTTCTGGCCACACAGTTTAAAATACAATGGTCTGTGTCATCTTCTCAAACTACTTATTTATTATGTCTAAGTTTATACTCCGTTTTCTCCTTCAAATACAACCCCACTTTGTTATGTCAAAAAGGAAGAGAGAAAATAATTCTACAAAACATGTTATCTTGTGGTAAAGAGGAAAGCTCACTGCTAGTTCTCAAACATCTTAAAATTTTTATGTTGTGAGCATATACAAAATAACTGTATTTATTAGGGGAAGGCTAAGTCTAGAGCCCCTTTTAATCAAACCTAGTCTCAAATCTACACAAATTTGCTTAAAAAGTAATTGAAAATTATCCAATGTCACATTTTACACATTTATTAATTTTAATAAAACTTAAAATATAGGGTTTTTAAAGAAAGAAAAAGAGTCCTGTTGAATCCTTCTACTTTATTTTGGCTTGGACACCATTTTGAAAAAAGGCATCACAGAATTAAATATGGCTTTAGAACTAAACATCTGCGCGGAAATTTCTAGCTTACTGAGGCGGCACCCTTAATG
The DNA here is from genome assembly GCA_902151445.1 of Timema monikensis. Classification (NCBI taxonomy): domain Eukaryota; kingdom Metazoa; phylum Arthropoda; class Insecta; order Phasmatodea; family Timematidae; genus Timema; species Timema monikensis. The sequence goes on along the minus strand of CABFVZ010001427.1, from coordinate 192,828 downwards.
TTAGGTTGTTGACTTGTTAGGTCAGTTCACACAAGCTCATTGAAATGTTAATCACTCGAAATAGACCAATATTTATATTTAATGAACTTAAGTATTGGTTACAGAGACTCACAATAATATGTTATGCTAAAAAGAGAAATAGATCTTTAAGCACTATTATTTAATTTTGGAAGACTTTTGTTCCAGAGCCTGATTCCAAATCTCCAATATTCCCTCCAGTTTTGAGGCTCAGATCCACAGAGTCACCTATATGGTCACCCTTGTTAAATGAGATAATTTAGGTATGGTGTGTCCTTTAATGGTACGGAAACAAACTAGTCATAAACTTCACAGCTGTGTACAGTGTACATCTAGATATTGTCGAAAATGTGCTTCTTAAAAACATTAGGTGTGTACATGTGAGATAGCAAACTAGGAGTCTCGATACAACATAACGTGTAGTCGTAAGATTGGGTTCAATTATATGTACGTTGTTTTACAAATAAATAAAAGGACGTATGGCACTTTATCAAAGCTAAAGCTTGGGTAAATTTAGTTATACCAATTCAATGTGGTATTTAATAATTAGATCATTTAGGAATATTTTATTAAATTACAATAATTAGACTACGTCTGTCTCAATAGTCTCAGAACATTTTATAATTAGATGTGTAGTAGGAACTTACACAATTGTAATCTAGCAAACGAGAAATTTATTTACATGAAACTTCATTTATGATGCATTTTATTTTTGGTCATCCCGCTACTCATTAGCTCAGTTAGTTATAATTTTGATCTAGAATGGGTCTGTTTCTAACTCAAGGAGTTCATAAGCTGCCATCACTCAGATTGTGTAGTGATAAATAATTATAATTCTTGACCATTAAACAGTTGCGACTTTCTTACAGGACCGATGTAAATGAAATATAAGTAAAATGTTAATTGAACTTTTGTTTTTAACACCCTTTGAAATATTGTATTACGATTGTAAACCAAAATAATTATTAAAAAAAATTAAATACAGTACACTGTTGTTAAAAATTGAGATGCAGTCTTATGCAGGTCATAACGATGGTGCACAATTGACGATGACGTTAAATGTTCGCGTGGTTATAAGGCCTCTTTTTTTATTCTGGCGACAGGCAATGATCGTTCACAATGGTGCACAATTGGTGGCAACGCCAAAACTAGTAGCTAAAGAAGCACTTGTCGATTGTCCCGCTTGCCTTTGATGACTTTACGATGGTGAAAACCGTTATCTTCCAGACAGTACATAATCGGAGTTGACACCGAAACCAGTAGCTAACAAAGCAGTTGCCGATTTTCAGCGTGGCTATAAGGCCGTAGTCTGTCCCGCCAGCCCATGGTGACCGTTCATGACGGCGAGCGCCGCCGTATTGTGGACGGCACCGGGTCCGGAACCGTAGCTCTGAAGGTACATGTAGTAGTTGTAGTTCTGCGTGGGGTCCCCAGTCATCTGACCCCCTGGGGAGTGGTGTTGCCCTCCCGAAGGACAGGTCGTGGAGGTCGCCCGTAATCCGGCGGCGGCCGCTGCCGCCGCAGCAGCGTGATGGTGCGCCGCCGCTGCATTTGCGAGGATGTCAGTGACCGAGTGCGAGCTTGGCCAACAAGGGGGAGGACCCCTAGGGCTCATCATGTGAGGGCCTGGTGGAGAAGGAGGACCACCCATTCCTGTCAGTTTGCCGTTTTGGTGGGGCATTGAGCCGGCCGCAGATGGGTACGGGTAGGTCGGGTATATTGAATTGTAGAGATGTGGATGATGGGCTGCACCAGATGGGTGGTGGACCAGACTGCCAATCTTATTCCTCAGGATGCGACTGATGGAGCTCACCGAGGGAACGTTGAACTTGTCACAGACTCCATCAGAGAGGAGGCGGTCGCGGATCTCCCACGCGAAGATTCCAGGGTCCTTCTGCTTCAGGTCCTTGATGTACGCGACCACCTGTTAATAGAACGCAACTGGATCAATAAACAAGAGGATGATACAAACCCGCGTCAGTGGACACGTGAACTAAGTGTCATGCTCACCTAGTCTGATTTTCAGAGGTAATAAGAGAAGGTTGAGGTTAGACACGCAGCTGGGTACAAGGAGGTTATTTAAAAGTGGTTTGCTCTTATTCCTTTATGCAAATGTGGATTCTTATCCTATAAAATTTGCCTTCCTCACTATCCCATTTGCACTAGTTATTCTGATATTCTGGACTAGTAATAAGACACAGGTGTGGTGTAAACTAAAGTAATTTAATTTAATGGACATTTACTGACGAGAATACGGGATAGCAGTTTTATCCGCATCAACCTACATTTTCAGATGATCATTAAAAAAAGCCTTTAGCTGTATATTTATACAAAAATCACAAGACGTCGGAACTATTGTTGGATTCTACTTAAAACAATGTGATTTGGACGCAAGAAAGTTGATGAGGACTAGTTTATTTTATTTGTAAGCCACCCTTGTTACTTCCGAGATGCACCATGCTAGCAAATTGTTCATGCGGCCATTTTTTTATAATCAACTATGACAGAAATTATGGTCAAACCTTTCATACCTTACAAATGATCGCATTAACTATTTTTATATTAACACTGACGGGACAGGAATGGAGATGGCAGAACTTAAAGGAAATGTATCCGAATACACATAGACAAGGTGTGAGAAATCATTATGGGAAAACATTCGGCTGAGATTCAATCCCCAATCTCGCTGTCACCAGTAAACCAGACCAGTTGAGCTTAAAGTTTGACCCGTGTTTCCACCAAATTTGGCTCTCGTGATGACACAATATTTAAGATTTCTGTATATTACTAGAACCTAACGTACTAAATAGTGATCCATACCTTGGGCGTGGTGACGCGAGGTTTGCTGCCACCGATGGCTCCTGGTAGGATAGAGCCGGTCTCGTGGTAGCGTGCCAGTATCTTGGACACACACCCGTGGGATACCCTCAACTGACGGGAGATGTCGCAAGGTCGGATACCAAGCTGGGCCAGCTCTACTATCCTCATCCTGACTGCGTTGGGTAGGGGTCGACCATTGACAAACACTCCTCCTAGTTGGTTCACCTCGCCGTACTGCTGGCACTGACTGTCTGGAAACACATAAACAACATCCTCAGTGTATATAACTTTAGAGCGGAGGCTCTGAACATTTTTACGATTACAGACACCAATATATTGCCAAATATGTCCCTCCATATACCCTTCGCTAGACTCAAAATAATAATAATAATAATTACCAGTCCTATTAGGCACCAGTGTGGCCTCAAAATATATCGATAGCTTAGGTTTACTTAGCATTTGGATATCTAGGAACAGAATAGCTAAATGAAAATAATAAGGATTGTATCGTATTTATTTATATAAAAACTGCAAATCACAAATAATACAATTCGTATTGATAAAAATGATAGTTTATTATAATCCAACAACAACCTTTTTTCTAAAATTGTTGAGAGATAGAATCCAATATACCCATTATTTGGTTCCCATACCTCCTAGGGGTACGGTTAGCTCCGGTTAAAAAGAGAGACGAAACTTTATCTCCCTATCAGGGCCGGCGCAACTGGAGGTTAAGCACATGCATTTGCACAGGGTGGCAAAATCCGTGTCCAAAATATAATATGATTACCAGTGGAAATTTATGTTGATGCAAAGCCATGATCAACATTCTGAAGTAACCAGTAAAGGACGTCACAGTTGTAATGACAGAAGGCTTGACCAAGCCCAGGTACTGTGTTTAGTGAGATTTCGCAGTAAAATTACCATTTAATATTTACTGCCACTTCTCATTCCTGTCATCTTTAAGTTTAATTACCTCTCAACCTACGCAAACACTCCCTGTTTCTACATTTGGTTTTACCCGCAGGTCAGGGCAACATCCACCATGTTACAAGTTCTATTGTTTGTGCAAAATTGTTCACTATTTGATAATGGACTTACAAGGAAAGTCAGAGACTATGATATGAAGAAGGAGAGGGGTGGCCAAACTTGTATCACCGGTCCTGCTCTCTAGCTCACCCCTGTTTGTAGTCACAGCCTAAACAACATCCTTAGGGTTTAGTCATCAAGCAAATAATGACGAATGGTTATTTTGAGAGATTTAGGGATTGAAGGGCTCCAACAACTGGATGCGACACATCTTTCAGTTTTTCAGTAACGACTGTTTAGCACTCCGGGAAACGTTAGATTCCTTGTTATAGATAAAAAAAATATAGGCTACTAGGGCTTTCTTAAATGAAAAATAGTTACATCAAATACTACAGGAATATTCTCATTCACATACTGAACAAATTACCACCTCATATAAAAATATCTCAGTGACACTACGTCTCATATAAAAGTAGCACAGTAGCACTAAACCACATATAAAAGTAATTTAGCGGTGCTAATTTTCATAAAAATTACCTCAATGGAGTTAGATTTTAAATAAAAATACCTCAGTGACACTACGTCTCATATAAAAGTAGCACAGTAGCACTAAACCACACATAAAAGTAATTTAGCGGTGCTAATTTTCATAAAAATTACCTCAATGGAGTTAGATTTTAAATAAAAATACCTCAGTGGCACTAAGTCTCATATAAAAGTAAAATAGTTGTGATAATTTAGATAAAAATTACCTCAATGATACCAGCTTTAGTGTAAAACACCTTAGTGACACTAAGTCTCATATAAAAGTAATATAATTGTGCTAATTTGAATAAAAATTACCTCAATGACACCAAATCTAGTATAAAACAGTTTAGTGACACTACGTATCATATAAAAGTAATATAGTTGTGCTAATTTGGATAAAAATTACCTCAATGACATCAGATCTAGTATAAAACACCATAGTGACACTAATTCTAATATAAAATTAATCTAGATGTGGTAATTTGGATAAAAAATACCCAATAATGCCAGATCTATTATAAAACACTTCAGTGACGCTAAGTTTCATATAAAATTACCTCAGTGCTGCTAAGTCTAATATGAAACAACCTCGGTTGCGCTATTAGGTAATACTATTCCAAACAACTATGTGCAGTCATTTTAGTTAATGTATTGTGAATAGCAAATTATGACAATAAATTCGGAAAAAGGCTCCTTGACGCTGAACAAACTGTTAGTTACGCGATAAACATATCAACCAAATCCTAGAACGTAAATTTATCACTTATTGAAAAGGAACAACCCCATTTTCACAAGGATGGTCATATTTCTACCACTGACAATTTATTTACTAAGTAAGGCCTATGTTGAGCTTGAGTTCAATTTTCAAAGAAAGTTATTTTTATAAAATACAAACGTTTTTGTACTAAATATTTTTTTAACATTATTGATAGTATCTCTCAAAAGCTACATTTGCAGATCACACGAATTAACATATAAATAAGGGAAAGAATGTCTAAGAGCTTTCATGATTATGTCAGACAGTGCTGGATTTAGACATGGTTAGGTTCTAAGCTATATAAATCTTGGATGTCCTTTGTTAAAAAATTAAACCAGTTGACTAGGAAGTCTAGCAAAAATTGACAACATTATACTGGTATGCCTTTTAATTATTTAATAGCAAGATATTTAAAGTGAAAATTACTATTTATTTTCAAATGAATGTATTTATTGATTACATTATAATCGTTTGGTTTCCTTGATCTCTATCATAGACTATAATATACAGTTGTATAACAATTGGAAACAGTACATAAATGTAAATTTTTGAGGTTCCTGCGGATTGTGGGCTTACTTAACATAGATCACTGGTCAGTTAAAGTGCTTGGAAAGTCTGCTGACAAAAGATGGCTAATGCACCTAAGAAATTAGGTCGAGAACGGCCATGGCCAAGGAAGCTTTCGACAAGAAGCGGTTACTGCTGACCAGCAAGTTGAGTTTGTAACTGAAGAATAATCTGATGAAATGCTACATTTGGAACATCGCGCTGTATAGAGCAGAAACTTGGACACTTAGGAAGGTGGAAAATAAATACTTGGAGAGCTTTAAAATGTTATGTTTTGTTAGAGAAGAATTGAGAAGGTCATGTGGGTATACAGGGTTACAAATAAAGAAGTCCTAAAAAGAGTGGGTGAGAAGAGAACCATTTTGAATGTGATTCTTTGGTACAAAGCAAACAGAATCGGACACATCCTTAGAAGTAACTGAAAAACTGTATTCTGCACGTCGTCATGGAGGTTATGATTGAAGTATAGAGGAGCTTAGGAAGCAGAAGGACTCGAATATTAGATGACTTGAAGTAAAGAAAAAAATTCTGGTAGCTAAAAAGGAGGCAGAGGACAGGGTGCAATGGCGGTCTATTGTAAGTTTACTGACAGAAAGAATGAACCTGTCGTAAGACAGAACACATAATAATAATAACAATAATAATATGAAAACTATAATGTGTAAGACAGCTCATGATATTATTTTTTTCACCAGGAGAATTCATATCACTCCAATTTTTTTTTTTTCAAAGGTTGTTCCCATTAAAATGAAAAACAGAACAAGGGGAAAAAAATCATAAAAGACGTAAACAAAGGCGCCATTGGAGAATATTTTACGATGCCGCTGGAGAGGCGAGAGGCTATCGGGAATTATGTCGCCTTCCTTGTGTGAGATGAAGTATTCACTGGAACATCGATCTAAGTCACATTCTTCAAATTCTGATAATATAAACACATCGGTAGCCGCAGAATCTAAAAGTCAGAGGTTGTCAGCCTGTGGTACGCATATATCTGGAGCATGTTCATTAAGGATACGCAAAAAATAAACTGGTAATAGCGATATTTTATTCCTCCAAATTAACCAAATATTAACCTAGTACAAATAAAATGGTCCTTAAAAAAAGCCGAGAATTTTCATGAGCTATCATCTTTCATCAGTAATTAAGTTTTATGCTTTTTAATCGAATATTAACTTTAACTATCATTCGTGATTAATTAATATCTCTTCTTAAACAACGGGGAAAATAAATTGTATCTAAGTGACAAAAAGTTTTTAAAGTTTTTACTCAGTTTAAATAGGTATGATATGTGAAATGATTTCTATAGTTTGATATATAAAGAGATAATAACCTAATTATCATACAATAGTGTTTAATCAAAATGTTAAACTCCCTAATCTTAGTAATTAGTTTGAACATTACACTGATAAGACTAGAGAATAGAGAGGTTTTCAAATAATTAAAGTATGAATTTATTCAAAAAACCTACACTCTTGGCGTAATATACTAGATTGCTGACACGGGAATTTAAAAGTTTCATATTCCAGCTGGGTGTAAATTATTTAGGGTAATTTCCCATATTCCCTCCATGTAAATAGGAGTAGTCCTACGCCTCGCCTGAATTCGTACACCAACCTCCCCACCCATCACTGGTAATTTAATCTATTACGAGAGCAATGCCTTAAACCGTGCGGCCACCTATGTACAGTAACTTCCTGGCCCCTTCACCTTCTGTGTAAAAAAAACCCGCAGACAGTCAAAATGGGTGGTAAGACGCGGTACCGAAACAAAATGCTGGCTGCAAATATCACGTTCTAGTTGTCCTCGTTAGACACTTGTTTCAGGAATGACACTTTGAAAATGTACAGCATAGGGCAAAAAGTGTTAACACATTTAATAACACTTTATATTTACTATTTTAACTACTATAATTCATCAAACTGTCAAAGTGAGTGTCTTACACAATATGTAATCTCAATAATTTAAAGTAAAAAGAGTGAAAGTAACACTTTCAGTGAAGAAAAGTCAATGTAGCGATAAATATTATGTTAAAATCAAAACATATATAATATTTTCCTTATTAGTTTGAAACGTGTTTTAGTTTACTAGCTAAGATATTTATGTTCCGTTCATAAATTGTCTTCCTTAAAAAGTACACAAGATGACTATTTATAGCCATTGACTTCACAAAGTTCATTGAGACATGACATAGAATGATATGGCTCTCAAAATATTATTGATTTCAAAAAATTATACCAGGTTGGAAAAGGTTTTATTTTATTTTGATTTTGTTCATGTTGGCGTGCCACAAGAATCATGTTCCCGTGCCTCCAATACGTGCCATAGTTTTGCCATCCTTGCTATGGGACTACTTGTAAATGGTTTCCTCCAATTCAATAAATGAACTTGTTCTAGGGAAGGGAACATTTTACTAGTGCAGTCCTATCTAGATTTGCATGTCTTGATAACAACCCACCACCAACATCCTAGAACTTATTTGGTGCTTATTGTGGCTTAAGGTCTTGTTTTGTTCTTTTAGCACCATGTATTACATCCCGTTTGGGTTATAAGCTTTCATATTAATTACGCTAGTGGTTTTAGGGATTAGGAAGGCTATATTTGCGTAGAGGGAGAGTGGAAAACCCCCCTTGGTACACCCGACCAAGATTAAAACCTCAATTTATCCCCACCATCGGCAGTCTAGTCTGTGAGAGTAGCGCGTTAGGCCACATGGTCACTGAAGCGGGTAGATATCTTATTGAAGATGCCATTTTTCAAATTTTAAATTATGCTTATTTTAAGATTTCCCATCAAATACTGTGTTTTTGTTGGACAGTAATTTTTTTATTTATTTTATAGTCCTAGGTATTTCCCATTCTGCCTTTATTGTGCACCTACTCTTAACTAACCGTATTTAATTACATTAATGAAATAAGAATGAGGAAGGTATAATTTGATAAGACATTTGTTCGCATTTTTGTAAAAGGAAAATGGATAACCATTTAAGAAATATCATCCTCAATACATCCGTCTGGGATCGATCCCTGACTTTACCATAATCACTAACCCAGCCATGACAAGCTTGATGTTTAGTCTGCGTGCCCACCGATGCTGGTGGTAGCCCACTAATCAAAACGTTTTAACTTTTAACAAATTTCAAAAGAGAGGAAGGAGCCTATCGAATGTGACTTGAAATGTTTTTCCAGCCAAAGTTAAAGTTGTCGGACAGGGGTCAGTGTCCCAAGGATTGGAATGAGGGTGTTTGGAGGAGGTTTGGGAGGCGTAAGGAAAGAGTAGAGGAAGGGTCGTAATACCGTGACCTGAGTTTGTTAGATGGGACCGGTAGGAGGAGTCACACAAGCAATTAAATGCGGTCCGCGGTAGCTTCAACTTTGAGGGGGTCATTGAAAAAGGGTCTCAAACTGTCCGCCAAAACTACCGACTGGTGGGTAGCCTGACAGAGATGTCCAGAGACAGGGTTGGACAAAGGGGCGTTATCTCACTTTTGAAAACCTCAAATTGGACAACCTAATAATATAAAAATATCCTTTGAATTATTTTTTTCTAGGCTCATTTAATGAACACTTTATGAACCGACTGACGATATCATTACACGATTTACAAGCTAACTTAAATATTACTTGAATAGGTGGGAGCTCGGAATAAATATTATACTCAGACCAAACCGGGAACTAATGTTGCTTTATACTAAATAGATTTCCTGTAAATGCGGGTACACATCTTCTTAATTTTTAATTCCTCATACCTACCCAAAAAGTATAATTATGTGAATAGCCTGAATGGGTAGTAAGACGTGGTACAAATATATTTATATGGCCCATCATCGTTGAAATGACCCCATAAGGTTGTATCCACCCCTGGAAGCAATCTTGCTTCGTCCTGGCTTTGTCGGCTCAGTATTGAAGAGAACCCAGAATCTCAGCTATGGACCACAATTCTACTAGTCACGCGTGTAAAAACAAAGTTACCAAATTCAGTTCTGATATTTTTTATTAGTGATGGTCATGACTGGGCTACTAATGGCGGGGATCGTTTATAAGTTCAGGTTGCCCAAACCTCTCTATTAAATGTGAGTTTGAAGGATTCTATAGAGAAGTGTATCGCTTGGAAACCCTTTTATGTGGTATGCCCAACCTTCAAATTAATTCTTCTGTTCAAACGGCAGTGATAAAAATTCATGTCCCTTCCACCCATACCTCCATTTCTTGTACACCCGGACATTCATGTCTTGTACACCCGGACCTTCATGTCCCATACCCCCTGACCTTTGTGTCCCATACACCCTGACCTTCATGTCCCATACACCCTGACCTTCATGTCCCATACCCCTTGACCTTTGTGTCCCATACACCCTGACCTTCATGTTATACCCCCTGACCTTTGTGTCCCATACCCCCTGACCTTCATGTCCCATACACCCTGACCTTCATGTCCCATACCCCCTGACCTTTGTGTCCCATACACCCTGACCTTCATGTCCCATACACCCTGACCTTCATGTCCCATACACCCTGACCTTCATGTCCCATACACCCTGACCTTCATGTTTCCTACACCCTGACCTTTGTGTCCCATACCCCCTGACCTTTATGTCCCATACACACGGAAACTTCATGCCCCATACATTTGGAGCTTTTTTGTGTCCACGGTATATTATTACCCATCCGTATTAGGGATTGGAAAGTCTAATTTAGAGTAAATGGGCCCAAATGTGCTATAAGAGAGAGGAAGAAAACCATTTAGGAAGAACAACTAATAGTACACTGACCTGGATTCTAACCTGACCTATCTAAAGTAGGAAAATCAGACTAGACGTCCTTTTCCTTAAAATGGAGACACTTACTTTCAACTCATAAGATATGTGAAACGAAATAATAGGCCTAGAGGCCTGCATTGTTATAGAAATAAATTATTTTCTATGCATTTTCAAATACCCCTTTCCAAAAAATTTGTTAAGAAAATATATTTGTCTATAACTTGGAAATTTAGCAATATGACAACTTTTAATGAAAAGTTATTCTTTATCTCAAAAATGGCGCAGATTTGATAAACAAATATTGGAGATATCCACTTATGTAAAGTACCATCTATTTCATTTTTCCAGGGAAATAAAATACGCCCTTTTGTTTGTAATTTTTCTCAAAATCTTTGTAGTTGATTTTGACAAAATTGTTATTTTTTTTCCTTTTGCCTTTAAGTAAAACTAGATAATCTTTATCTTTATGGTTGGATAGATAATTTCAAAAAATACTTTGGAGAAACTTATAAAAACCCTAGATACCAAGTTTTAGCCCGATCGGTAAAATGGTTTCTGCTCCAGGCTGAGTAATAGACAAATGGAATTGTGAAAACTACTTTTTCAGATTCATGGAATCACGAAACTTCGTCATCCATCAAAATCGCGAGCGCATTTTTTTTACCATCACAATAATTTATCTCTTAGAGGTGTCGAAAGAAAGTAAAAAAAATAGTTTATCTGAACCCTTATAGGGCCCTTACACTATCAGTCAGACTATCAGTATTAATTATTACTTTATTAATACTGACAGTTTGACTGATCGTGCAGGGACCCTATCAGTGGCACTACTGTAAAACTTTTCTCTTTAAAATAGTTACAAACGTTTTCTTTTGTAATACATTTATCGCCGGTTTTTTGTATTGATTGATTATTTATGTCGTTATCTTAAGTTTAATAAACAGCCTTGTTAATTTCATGAACATTTGACGATGTCAAATGCCCTTTGAGAATGTGGTCGGTGAATCGATAACCATGACTGATACATGAAATATCTTTGGATTATGACTGAGTTACAACCACGATAAGATGGCCCGTCGTTAAATCGCCAACCATCAATCGCACTTACATCTCTTCCTAAAAACTTGATTTGTTTCTAGACACACGATTGATGGTGTGTAGACAAAATGTATGCATGTGATGTATTATTAAAATAAAATCTTAGAATAACAGATATTCGCATTAATGTTTAAAAGAGTAAACTGTACATTATCTTAGTATAATTTACGTTAGTAGGCAAATGTATGGACGCTATTATGACAGGATTCCCACAATGTCATTAAAATATAATTAAGATTTCTGAAGAAAAAAAGTCTTGCACAAAAATCATAAAATGCCTAAAATATCGTTGGACTTAACAAACTCTGTGATTTGGTCAGGTAAAAACGTTTATCTAGGCGATTTTTCGCCTGGTTACGACGATTTAGATATATTGAATTAGTAAAATAACTTTAAAGAAATTCGTGATGGCGTTTTATATTTTAAACTATTGTCTTACGATCGAAATTAGGAATACAGCTTGCACGAGTCCAACTATTAAGAACATTAGATATTTAAGTTGAATGGTGGTCTAATTACCCAGCTGGGCTACCCACTTATAATTATACTAATCGGGTGAGGATGACAAAAGTATAACTTTGAAAGATACACGTTCTTTCGAGGAGTGAGAGTAGAATTTTGTTTGTGTATTTGCACCTCAATTACTTCATCTCAGTCAAACCAGATGAGCTTGGTAATATACCACGAACCCACCGATGTGGGTAGCTAAACATAATTTACAAATGTTTTTATTATTATTATTATTATTATTATTATTTAGCACCGCGTCTTACTACCCGTTCGGGTTATACGCTTTAAGTACTAATTACGCTAATTAATTAGGAATCGGGAAGGTTGAATTAGAGAAAGTGAGCCCGCATTTGCGTGGAGGGAGAGTGGAAAACCATTTAGGAAAAACAACCCCTAGTTCACCCGACCGAGATTCAAACCTCGATCTCCCCGTCCTCAGCAGTCGAGCTCAACACGACTAGCGCGTTAGCCAACTACGCCACCAAGGCGGGTTACAAATGTTTGCTTTTTGGCATTTATATTTTTTTTAAGTACAAAATAGTATAGTTAATAATACAATACGCCATTTTTCATAATAGTAAGTTTACCAACAAATTTATTAACAACTTATTCCAATGGGTAGGTAAAAGAAGGATAATTTATAGGGAGTGCACCAGCATTAGCTTTGACAGAGTGGAGGGAAGAATACCCCAATGTTGAATCGCATGTTAAAACACACTTCTAGCAGGCTTAAACATGGCCACAATTTGAATCTCGACATTTATGCAGCCAGCCAACTGGTTTCGGTTAAAAACCCAACCTAAAACACAAGTCACAAAAAAATATTTCCGTGAGCATATTCAAGATATACAACTAATATCAACAAGGAAGTTAATTACATTCAGACCAAAGAGGTTTAAAATACCGCCAAAATATTGAAGATCATAAGAAACTTTTTTTTTTTAATTTACTTTAAGTGACAGTTTTGGTTACATTCCACTAAACACTTAGTAATAATAAATAGGTCAGATGTACCAAGCTGTTATATTTGTTCTAATTTGTGGAAACTCATAGTGACCTAATTAATAAACGGTTTGGCAAATTTCCTAATATTTGATATTTATTATTGTCTTTAAAATAGATTCCAATCTTCATTGAAAGAGCCTTTTAGAAATAACTTTTTTTTGGGCCAGATTTGATGATTTTTACTTTATTATTTGTGTTATTTTATAGGTGGTATTAGTTATATCTATTAACTGACAGCTGCACATCACATGATTTGACGTATGAATATTTGAAAGCATTTAAGACCGGCTTCGGTAGTTGCTTAGTCAATATTTTACAGCGTCACAATAGGCTAGAACAGAGGTATTCAATATTTTTTGTTCCCATAACCCCCAAATATTAAACTTTATATTATTTAATATTATATTAAACTTTGTACCCTCAAAATGGTTGTTGGTACGCAATGCACGTTTTATATATATATATATATATATATATATTACTAATTAATTTATATCCAAATTAATAAAATAAGTTACATCCAAGCCATGTAAAATAAAATAAGCTTTAAATGAGAAATATGTGTAAGTATAGTCCTATTTAAATGTTTTTTTTGTAAATAACTTATATATATATATGTAGGCCTATTTAATTTTACGTACCCTAATCTGTCTTTGCGTACCCCCAGGTTTAATGCCATTGGGCTAGACTGCCGATGACGGGGAGATCAATGTTTGAATCTCTTTCGGGTGTACTAAGGCAAACTTTTTCTAAATGGTTTTCCCACCTCACTCTCAAAGCAAATGCATGTACACCTTCTCTAAATCCAGTCTTACTCATTCCAAAATTAGTACATATGCGTATAGCCTAAACGGGTATTTAGACAAGGTGCTTTAAGAAAGGATTTTAAAAAACTTTTTAAACTGTATTCCTATGAATGTTGGACTAAATTGGAATGTGTAAACGCGAAAAAGGATTAATCTAATTACTTTACGCTAAACAATTGATAAAAAATATATATATTTTAAATAGATTGTTCAATATAGTTTGCATTATAGAGTAGATAGATAGATAGATAGATAGATAGATAGATAGATATATAACCAATCCATCTCCATTCTCCAAGCACTGCAAAGTCACTCGTAACATACCTCTGACGGATAGGTCTATCTCTATTAATATTATTGTTATTTTCTGTTTATTAGAAATCCCGTAACAGACAGTTATTTGTGAAAGTAGATGCGAACAAGTTCCTTTGATTAATGTTCCCTTGTTTTTATATTTGATTTAGTAGGTGTAATGTCGTCTCTTGAAAGTAGACCGAGGCCCGTGGTTATTTCTGGGATGTGATTCGGAAATAGATACAGTACTTCTAGACTGCAGAAATGCAGTCTCTTCCCAATGATGCCAACATTTATCTTGGATGTGGTATAATTTGAGCCATTGTATTTACTCAGACTTATTAATTCTAGATAATGCATGCGTATCCACTACTTTTGTTCCCAATATGAACAATATTACTCTGGCGTTACGCCATTTTGAGGACTGTTTTGCAGGTTAATATAAATGTGTTGCTTGGGATTGTTTTTGTTCTTTTTTAATTCTTTGAATGGAATTTTCTTTGGATCACGTATTACTTCCCATTCATCAACTTTGCTAACACTTATGAGGTAAGGATGAGGAAAGAAAACATTTGTAGAAATACATCGTAATTTGTGTGTGTGGGAACAATGGTAAACAGACGAGATTAGAAACCCAAGCTCTCCGTCACGGTAATATATTAGATTGTCAGAATAGTGCCTTTGAACATTTGACCCCGATGGTGGTGACTACTTTGTAAAGGACAGAACTAAATTAAATTCGAGTCTAGCCCCGCAAACTATTCAACCACTGCAACTTTTAGTTTTATTGATATGAGCCAACTTTATGTATGTAATTGGAGGCTCTACTCTGGTGACCCTCCGAATCAAGGCAAGCGTCTTGGAGTTCTCACCCCTCTAAGGACCGACTGGTTTGGTCAACCCTACTCTGGGACATAGCCTAGGGTGCCTGGTGTGTGGGTGTGGGAAGCAGGGTGGAGGAATTGGTCATTTCCCTCATTATTTTGTGTCCATGGGCCCTCTGCCTCGCTATATTAACCACACACTGGTCCACCACTAAACCCAAGCATTATAGCTAAACTATTGGGTAAGCCCCACCTGAAGCATAGAACAGATAAATAAAATAACCTTCTGCAGTGGTGGCAGCGTGGTCTGAGTAACTAGTCTCTCATTGAACTCACCCGTAGCTGACAAAGAGTTGTCGAGGTTCAAATCCTGGCTGAAAGCACGAGGGGTGGTTTTCAACACATTCTCTCTGTGCGGTTTTTCTGTCTTATCTCCGCGTTAATGCAGGTGCACTTACTCCAAACTACACTCCTTATCCTTAGATTTCTTGTTAATAATACTGATTCAAAACATAAGACTACTAATTAATATATATATCATATTTAGTTGAGATTTATGATTTGGACCATGGGAGCAGATAATGATATATCAGATCCTCAACCTTAAGGAAGGAAGTTTCACTGCGTTCCTTGAGCCAGGTTGAGTCCATCAACACTGGGGTTCGCTAGTGTTAATGCTCAGTGATGAAAGCACTTCCAAACGTGCTGTTGTTAAACGACTCCCTTTTAACGTGTTAATCATAAAGCGACCATTGTAATTGTGATGTTCAGCCTGCGGAAGCTCTTTGTGATGTAGAATAATTATGTGAAGCGAGGGTTGGGTTGCGCTACATAGCTTTGTGAAAGCCGGCCGATTGACTCAAGAGATGGATATTTGTGTCCTCTCTCTAGTGCAACCATGTTTAAAATGAAAATTTTCTTTTAATGTCCTTTGGTTATACCTAGCGATACCCGTGTTAAAGGACTCAAACTCTCCTATGGAGATGGTGGTTGGTGTATGTGTGTCTGTGACCAGGGGTATTCAACCCACGGCCCGCTGACTATTGAAAAGCAATAAATAATTTCAAGAGAAATAATGACAAATAAAATTTTATTCACATATTATAAGTTATTTTACTAACGATTTTTACTTTTTACCTGAAGAAAACTATTACGTTTCAGAGAACATACTTCACGAGAAGTCCAAAATTTCACCTGTTGGAGATAGGCCTGCTCCTTAGTGTGAGTATAAGTGTTAAATAATGAGCTAATACGAACACTTTACCATTGACACGTTGGCCCTTGGATATAAAATGGTTGAAGACCCTTGATTTAGACTATGATCTTTTGGCCGTTGGTAAAAATTTGTTTTTACGTGGCTTACAGTACATTTGGTCTATCTATAAATTACATTAACTATTCTAAGGAACCAGGAGGAGAAGGATTATTTGTAAGTATGGCTAGTGATGGTATCATGGTTTAACACTTGGGGAAATCTAAAATAGCTATCCAATGAGTTCATCATACTTTGCAATGTACAATTCTTGGCACTAGAGCTGGTAATGCTTAACTAACTGTGTTGTAAATTAAGTTAGTTCGTAAGTGTATTATTAGCACCGCGTCTTACTACCCATTCGAGTTATATACACTTACGCTAATGTGTAATGGTAGGGTGAATGTAATATGAAAGGGAGGACCTACAGTTTAACGTGGAATCCGAACCACGGTAGAGGCCTGGCATTCCCCACATTCACAAGATGTCTTGTCAGAGGTGAAGGAAGTGTTTAGTAATCAGATAAATCTGTACCGGGACCAAGGATTGAGCCCCGAACCCCCAACACAGAAGTCTGACACTTTACCCCATGACCACCAGGTCAATTTAGTTTGTAAGTGATGTGTTTATTTAAGCTATATTAACAAGTTAAAAATTAAATACAGGTCATTTGGACAAAGACGCCAGTCTTGTCTTGTTTGTTTCGGTGAAGACAAGGAGGTTGGTGCTCGAATAATCAAATCCCGGCCAAATATATTGAAGAGGTCATCTAAAAAAGTTTCTCACTGTCCTCCCTACAAATGTGGGTAAAATTAGTCTAAGTTCTACCTTTCTTATCCCTATTACATTAGTACAAACATTTGAATATTCTTTATGGGTATAAAGATTCATTGCAAGAGAAAAAATTTAACTAAATTTCAAATAAAATACAAGGAAACTACTAAGTCTTTAAATTACCAAATTCATAAAGGTTTTGCCTTGGCAACAATATTTTATTACTTCATAAAATATTTATTTATCTCTTGTATTTTATTTAGTTATTTGATGTTATAAAAGTGCATTTTCTGAACCGACTGATTATGTCAGGACACGAGAATTTCTATGAGCGAAAGCAAAGAGTCTACTAATTTTCCCGTAAAGGTATTTTCACCTAATTTCCGGGGTTCTTTTACATGCCACAATCGACGGCCTTACTTCCCCTCCGAAGGAAGTAGTGCTACGGATTTTTATATCTCAATAAAATCCAGTAAACCCCAGCTGGTTTTGAACACACTAAAACCGGGTCCTGAGGCGAGCACTTTACCCCAAGACCACCAAGGTCGACATTAAAATAATAATAATAATATCTAGCACCACGTCTTACTACCCGCTCGGGTTATACTCTTAGGTACTAATTACGTTAATGGATTAGGAATTGGGAAGGTTGAATTATAGGAAGTGAACCCGTATTTGCGTGGAGGGAGAGTGGAAAACCATTTAGTAAAACCCACCCCCAGTTCACCCGACTGAGATTTGAACCTCGATCTCCGTCCTCAGCAGTCGAGCTCAACACGACAAGCGCGTTAGCCAACTACGCCACCGAGGTGGGTGACATTAAAATAAAAGAGTAAAATAGTCAGTAAACAATAACTATCACCATAAATTTTTTTGTGTTTATCTGAAAAGTTTGGCGAGAAATAAATTTTACTGAAATTATAAATAATTCATATATCTAAAGCCAGATAATTAAAATAGACACAATTTTTCATTGTTTGGCCAGATTTAAATGATCAAGTGCCCTTTGTAATAGCCTAGTGAAACGCTATTGTTTGATAAAAAAAACTTCCTTTCTTTAAAAAACGGACACAAATAAAAATAAATGTCTGCAACTCAAAAATGAACTCATTTTGTTTTCTCCTTTCTTTTTTTTTTCTCTCCCTCAAAGCAAAGCGATTTAAATACCTACGATCCCATTTCAAAGAAACCCGCGGAAGAGTCGGCACGGTGGTTACAAAAAGGAGGTGTTGGGTGACAGAGTCCCCCTCCTCTCCCCTATCCTTGCCTGCCACACCCCCTCTTCAACATCCCCGAAGTTAGAAACACTACTTGGGGCTGTTTTAGCTGACTTTTCAAGGGGGGACACGTCTGATGAGGACTTCGGCTGCTTCTACAGACCAATAATTCTACCACCCATTTCCTCTGCATATCACTTTATCTATACTCCAGTTTTATCTACCTACAATTATATTATTGTTTATCGGGTGACCTGGTGGTCTAAGGGTAAGGTGTCAGACTTCTATGCTGGTGGCCGGGGTTCAATCCTCTGTCCCGGCGAAGATTTATCTGATTACCAAACCCTTCCTTCACCTCTAACAATACATCTTGTGAATGTGAGGAATGCCAGGTCTCCACCATGGTTCGGATTCCACGTTAAACCGTAGGTCCTCCATTTCATCTCACAATCACCCTACCATTACACATTAGCGTAAGTGCATATAACCCGAATGGGTAGTAAGACGCGGTGATAATAATAATAATGATATTATTATCTATTGATTATTTTACAGCACAATTTTTTTAATTTCCGATTTTCATATGAATGAAAATTTGGAGCACCTTTTCAAAAATACAAACATCATTTTTTGTGGTAACATTGATAATATATTATAATATTATTAGTCTTATTCCTTAGCTCAGACAGTAACATGTTTGTCTGTTGAACTAAGGATCTCGGGTTCGATCCCTGTCATGGCCGGAAAAATTATCATTGGTGTAATGTGGGTTTCACCTTTCACAGTGATGAATTAACGGCCGGGGGCTGGATGTTGTGTCTCTTATAGATTTAAGTTAATTTATAAGGTGTGTGCTAATATAATCAGTTGGTTCATAAAGTGCAAGCTAACCTCAAATAAGTGAAAATGAAAATTAGTATTATTTTATAGACATTAGTAGTAAAAAATCAAAAGTGACAGTTAAAGATCACATGGCTTGACGTATGAATACGTGAAAGTGGTTATAGTAACATTTTATAACTGTCAGGTATGTCAAATGTTAAGAAAATTGGGATGTACATAGATAGCATTTATACTATCTACCTTTCGTGCGTAACTCAGCAGATAAACTTTTACTGAAATAACTATGGTAGCTATCATGAAATAACTAGAAAAGTACCTATATGCTATCAAATATATGACGTGCATACACATGGTTATTGTATTTATTTTAGGTATTTAACGTGCACTTTCTGAACAGACTGATTATTTCAGCACACGAGCATTTATATGAGCGAAAGTGAAAAGTCCTACCAATTTTGCCGGGAAAGGTGTTTTCACACACCTCCCATGGTTCTTTTACATGCTACAATCGACAATGGACCGACGACTTTACTTCCCCTCCTAAGGAAGTTGTGCTACGGATTTTTATCGCTCAAGGAAAATCCATCGACGCCGGCTGAGTTTAAACCCATGAACATCGCCAACACCACCAAGGTCAACCTCACTGTATTAATCCTGGTTTTGGGAATACAATTTTGCTTGACACTGGTCAGCGCTTCTACTCCGTGGAAGTTCCGTTTCTTCAGCCAATACAGTGCGCCTCTCCGTAAATATGAGAAAGCAAGAATTTAGAGAAATTGTATGTGCATTCGCGTGGAGGGAGAGTGGAAAATTAAGAGAAAATACCATAAAAATTCCCAGCCAGATTTCTAATTTCGATCTTTACACCACAAAATAAAATTAGCTTGATGCCTAAGTCAAAGTACCCACCGATTCGCTTACGAACTATTCACGTTTCTTTATTTTCGTGAATATTGAGATGTATCAACTTGCACCTTATTAGCAGGTCGTTATATGAGAATCCTATTCAGCGGTGTCCAAGAAGCCCTAAGAGTTGTATTAGCATTGCTCTTGGGTTGCTGCTAACGTATAATTCAGATCTCCAATCCATGATGATTGTTCAAATAGGACTTATAGCTCTCACTTTCTAATTATCTACCCGAACTACTGTGGGTGTACTTACCTCTCTCTCCTCTTTTCCTATTAGATTAATTTTTAAATAACAAGTATGTAAAAAGGAATCAAATTAATCATTAGTTATCTCTTTCTATTACCTGCACTGGTGATCAACCATATAAACATGACAATCTCGTCTGGTTAGATTTGCCGATGACGGGGAGGCAGAGGTCCATTTACAGGCTGGGCCTAGGCCTAGAACGGTTTCCAAATCTTCCTCCGTGCCAATCAAGGTATATTTCCCCTACATTTCACCTGTTCTTCTTTACACAATCAGTATAAATACACGAGTAATCCGAATGGGAAGTGAGACGTGAATCAGGTGAATCAAAAAGTCGTTTCATAAGGAATCCATTGTTTTAAAAATGTTGGATGTGCAAAGCCTTACAGAAACCATGTGGGATAATGTAGCGGCATATCTTGAACTCATTACTGAAAATGTGACAGCTCCAAAGATCATAAAAATTAAATAAAAACACAAACATAAGAGTCGGTTTCGTTGAAAGGTCTTTCTGAAGTCACCGAATCGTGGATAACGGCTTCCTGAAGATAATCACGTGTTTGCAATTCTTGTTATACCAGAACTATAGCCACATGGAAGGCTGTGTTAACATATCTGGGTAAATGGCTATTAACTTTTATTACTAATGATTAGTGATAGTTAAAGTAGGCCTAAGGCAGGGGAATTCAACCCGCGTCCTACCGAATTATTTTTTTGGAGCCCCAATACATATTTTTTAACTTAACGAATTTTATAGCTACAATTTAAAAATCTACATCGTTTCTTTAAAACTCCATATCACTAAGGAATAATTCCTAAAAAATGTTAATTTTTTAAGCTTTTATTAAAAACAAGCTGGCATAGGACCACAATCAAACTATACTGACCAAGCGGCCGCCGCTGTTAGCTATGATGGTGCCAACATTTACCAATAAAGGGTGTAATGCATGTGCTCAGCACAACGAACCCTCCAGCCGCTAATCTCAGTTTTCTAGATCGGAGATGTTACTTATTTATTCAAGTAGCCATACTAAGCTATAGTTATTAGTGACCTGAATGTTACACAATAATTAAAATAGGAAATAAGGATGTTTTATGAAATTGTACTAATAAAACTTGACCTTAAATATATTATTTATCATTTTTAAAATCTTAAACTAATTTGTTTTGTTAATAGAATTAGGATTAGGCCTATATAAAAATATAAATACATTAACACTATAAACTTATTCAAGTTTAAGGTTTATATCAAATGTATAAAACTATAAAGGGGGAATATGTGATCGTTAATCCCTATGACGATTAAAATTGATCCGTAGTTCAATAAAGAACTATGCAGTAATACAAAATTTAAAATTAACTTGTTATTTAATTTATATGAGGGCATTTAAAGTGCACATTCTAAAATCCTAGCTATCTCATCGCATGACTTCCAGCCTAGCCTACCCATGATACCACTTTGCTACAGATGTGTGAGAGAGGACCATATGTTTGAAGGCATTTCTATAAAATACAAGTAGTACGATGGAAAAATAGATAACCCCTCTTGAATTTGAAATCATTGTTGAATTAGTGTTGAATTATCACTCTAACTTAGTTTTAATATATTATTCCCCTAAAAATAAACTCGTGTATTTATTTCGTTAAGTAATAATAAGTAAATAAGTTTAAGTTAGGTAATTAGAATCTATATTGAACTAATTTTGAGTAAACTGATTTAGTTAAGTAAAAATTTAAGTTTCAGTTGTATTCGTATTTTTGGATAGTTAAAAAAAGCTTCAAACTTTTATTTCCTATTAGTCACTGATACCTTTACTGGTAGAATATTAAATTTGATAATTTTAACTAAACGTATTATTAGTTTTATTTTTCAGGGCAAAACCTGATTATAAGCTATTGGTCATTAGATATGGTGCATAAAACTGAGATTAACGGCCGTAGAGTTGGTTGTGTTGACCACATGACACCCTCTGTCCACAAATGTTGGCACTATCATAGCTAATGGTGGCGGCCCCTTGGTTCGTGTAACTCACTTGCGAACTCATGACATATAATTTTTTATTCACTTTTATTATGGTAGCATTCTATTATAAATAAATTTAGGAATATAAATATTAAACTACTAAGAAACTGGCCAAACTGGTTTTACATCTAAGCATTGTTTGTAAAGATGCCAGCTTGTTATATTTGGATAGGTTTGATTTGATCTATTCTGTATTAGACTTACTATGTAGCTCTTATAATATTATTTATAAATAAATTAACTCAATATGTAATGGCTGATTAAATTATTATTATTATTAGCACCGCGTCTTACTACCCGTTCGGGTTGTACGCACTTACGCTAATGTGTAATGTTAGGGTGATTGTGAGATGAAATGAAGGACCTACAGTTTAACGTGGAATCCGAACCACGGTGGCGACCTGGCATTCCACACATTCACAAGATAGGCTGATTAAAAAATAGACTATTTTTTTAATTTAGATAATATCAGATACAAATTTAATTAGTTAGATTGGTGTCAAAAATATTTTAAAACACCAAAATTTGAAAGAAAAAAAACGCAGCAACACCCTTTTGCAATAGACACATATGTCTACTAAAAAATAAATAATACTATGGATTCCATCTTGTTTTTACCTAGCCTATGTAAATAAGGAATATTTATCAATGTCGTACTCAGTTTAAAACAAAACAGTATTTTATATTTGATAAAGGTCGAGTACTATTAGTTAGTCAAGCACCGTGATCATATATAAAGATTAATTAACATAAAGTTTTATTTTTAAATAAATCGATTTTTTTAGACTTTACAGAACAGCACATGTATTTATACAGACACAAATAAGACAAATAATATACAATAAACTTTTTTTTTAGATTGGAGGATAAAAAATAATCCTCAGAATATTGAAGCCAAAGCACTTTCTGTTTCACAACGCTCTCTTTATTTTTCATGTAAATAAAAAAAGTGTGAAATGCGAAATAATTTGAATATATTTTACACTATAGCATATCTAATAATGGTAAATTAAATGTAAATAGTTTCTATTTATTGAATGGTATATGTTGCTAAACATTATTTGAGCCTTTTTGAAAATGTAAAGTAGATCTTAAATAATCAGCAATAGATTTTTTTTTTTAATAATGTTTAGCTAGAACATATATAAATTGGCATCCTATGTCAAAAATAACATCTTAAAACAATATATCTTGGCATTTGAAAATATGGAAGAGTATTGTTATAGTGCCAAGAAAGTGGGTATCTGACAAAAAGTAGCCGAAACTATTTTAATGTTTTCATACTGTCTGTAGCGGTCACTTTGTCAAATCCCCAGTATATTGTGAGAGTGACGCCTAAGACCTTATGGCCACCGAGGCAGGCTATGTGAACTAATTTAATATCTATTTTCAAGTTGAGAATACTCAAAGATCAACCTTTTATATACGATGTAGCGGTAGATTCTTAAGTGATCTACTGAAAATTTCCGTACCATCGAATGGTTGCTAACCCCTGTTCTACACCTTGAAAAGAGATTTATTCTGTACTAAATAAGAACCATAAAATTCATTTTGCCCTAATTATATTACTGTCGAATAGCTGTAATCACATGATTTAACTAACCTGTTCTATTAAACGTTTTGTAAGGCATTGTTTAGTACGATAATGTTATGGTTAAGCTTTTGAATTTATAGTTAATTTATAATTTCACATTGTCTTGGGGAGATGCAATGAATTTTCAATGCTATTATGTAATTTGTCTTATTCATCAGCATTGCTGCTTCTATGACAAAATACAATGATTCCAGTGTATTAATTAAACTTAGATAATTGGTTTATATAATGTTAGCACTGGTATTTTTTTCATCGTTCATTACTATTACTGTATACTACCCGCATTTTGTTACACTAATAGGTAGGGATGATAAGGGAAAACTCAAGAGTAAATGTATCCGCTTTTGAGTTGAAGGAAAGAAATACATCATTTAATAAGAAAATTGCTCGGTGAACCGCGTAGCGGTAGAGACTTTCTTATTCCTTTACCTTAAAATTGCAAATATTCACTTAAAACTCGTAAGATATGTAAATGAAATTAAACATTGTGTCAGAATTTAAAAATTGAGCATCACATTCTACCAGAAAGCATAAATGAAACAATATAGCAGGGCACCCTACTTGAATGAACCCCCAGAAAAATTAAACTTAAAAAAAAAATGTCAATCCTGGGAACCAGATCCTGTCAGGTAGTACACCTTCTTAAATCATTATAGTCATATGTGCTTGGTTTAAGAGAGTATGCGCAGTTCATTGTCTTCAAATCAGATGAACTCTACAACAATATTTAAAAATTGAAAGGGAATTTATTGACGAAATCAAAATGATAATGAAAAGAAAACTCCCCGATGGAAGGCGAATTTCTGGAAGATAATAGTTCCAAATTGAAACATATTTTGTAATCTTGGATAAACTTTTTGCAGAGCTCGAAGGAGAAAATAATGCATACTCTGAAGTGTGCAACAAATTAGGATTTTTAACTCAAGACACAGAAAAAGTTCAAGTAAATAAAGAACAGAAAAAAAACAAGAAATGAGAAATGAAAGGACTAGATAAATTCATCGAAACATATTTTCACGACATTGAACTATTGATGAATGATGAATGGTTGCAGTTTAAAGCATATATGGAACAAAAAAAAATTTCACATATTTGTGAGATATTTAACGTGCACTTTCTGGGCCAACTGATTATATCAGCACATTTATATGTTAACTTTTATCTAGAGCCAACAACAGCCAGCCCCCAACCGCTAATTTATTACTGGGAAAAGGTAACCCCACATTTCACCAATGAGCATTTTTTATTCGATGACAGGAAACTAATCCGGGACCCTAATCTCAGAGATGGACACGCTAACGACTGAGATAAGGTGAATTATATGAACAAAAGTGGTTTATTCGATGTGTTCCCCGATGTATAAATTGCTTTTAAGATTAGATCACACCATCTCTGTGACTTTCTGTTCAGCAAAACGGTATTTAATTAGCAGTTTCCCTCCATGCAAGTGCGGATATATTTCCTATATTGTACCTTCGTTATCACTTCCCCATTAGTGAACTTAGATTAGGTTACCCCGGACGAATTAGATGTGGAGGGTGAAAACACAAACAGAAATAGGACAGTGGGCTACAAACTACCACCTAAAGATAAAACGTAAAAACATAAAAGTCAGTCTACAGTGTAACAGATAAAAATCGAAACATGACCTCTTGGGTGTTCAAAATGCTCACCCAACTCGTCCAGTTAATAAGTCATCTCCTTTGTTGTTGGTTTATCCCTTAAAAAGAAATCATAATAAATCACTAAGTTTATTAGACAAGCTAAATAACCAAAAAGAAAAGTCCCTTTAAAATCATTAACTCATTCTATAAGCTTGGAACTACAAAGTTGAATATTTACTAACAATTTTTCAACACTAAAAAGAGAGTCTATTTCTTTTCGAAATACTGAACATTTCGAATTAGACATCTGGACATAATAATTGGAATTGAACTACCATTGATGCAATATTTAGGCTATTGTAATTAAGGAAGCTGCCTAACGGAAAGCTTAGATGCATTGCTGACGTCCAAAACAGCTCTATTTAAGGGGGCCGCTTAGGTAAGCGACAAATTGCCGCACAGACGTTTAGCTCTAACGCAATATTTAGTTCTACGATGCGTTATTTCAAAATATGATTCATGCCAAAATGAGGTAGATATATTCCACCAGGGTTCTTTTTAAGTAACAACCGTAAAGCATGAATTTAATAGTAACAAATTAGTGAAAATGTGACATTTACTCATTTTCAACAACTTTTTAAGTATATTTGAGGAGCTATGAGACTAGTTTTGTTGAAAAAGGGATCTAGATTTATCCTCCCTCTAATGATTACAGTATTTTTTTGATAGGCTCCTAACAGAAGATTTTAAGATTTTTGAGAACTAGCAGTGAGCTATTTTCTTTACTTTGAATTAGGAAGTTTCGTGGTTATCTTTCCCCTTCTTTCTTATCGACATGACAAAGAATGGTTTCAGGTGAAAGGTGAAAGGGAGTAAATGCTTAGCCAGAATAGAGAAGTAGTTCAAGAAAACGACACAGACTATTGTATTTTAAGACCTGGTCTGGCAGCTATTTATACTTTCTAGCTGACGGAGGAGACCACCTTAATTTAAGAAGTGGTTGGTTATTTCAAAATATGGTTCGAGCCAAAATGTAGGTGAAAGTTATCAACAATTCCCAATATTATGAAGAACAGATTCTTATAAATTATAATTTAAAGAAATTAATATGTGAAATTATCATAATATTCTCTACGATTTTTTATGTGAAATGTCTCAGCACTGAGATTTAGACAAATATCTATCCATGGTATCAAACAAATAAAATCACTACAGAACATTCTTAGATAATTGATGATTATTTAAGTGGAATACTTCATAACTGCTTCATTTAAAAAAAATCATAATGAGAGTAAAATTCTCATCAAGTAGTTTACATCTTTTAAAAACATATGGTCCCTGTACTAAAATATTCTTGCTGAGTCGCTGACAGAGAACCGTCTTAAAATTCAAGATATGAAAGTGACTTCAGCAAACAGCAATGGCATCGTAAATTTTGTTTCCATTAGTCTAGCTCAGCACAATTATGTCCAAGCTTTTTCTTTCTTTATTTTCTTTGCTTAGCCTAATAAATTACCTAGTTCGTGTTTGAAAGCATTGAGAAATTAAGCTTAGGAGTGCGCTTTAGCCAAGGAGACTCATTTTTATATTTATTTGATTACAAATTAATTCAAAATAGATTTTAAAAACCATCAACTAACTCTAAAATAATAATTATATATATATATATATATATATATTAGTAGCTGTGATGGCCTGCTTAACTTAACACAGCATCAGCTACCATAAAACATCTTCACCTTAACGCCAAGGTTAAATCCGTACACACATAATGATTTATGTTTTGTATTGTCTGCTAGATTTATAGTCGATCTTTCTATCCAAAATCCAAGGAGAAGGGATGAGTTTCTATATGTTTAGCCACGAAAAAAACAACTCTTCTTAAAATAACTAAATGAGCAACTGCCCAAAGACGGTCATAAACTCGAGGCTTTTGTTTATACTCAATAATCCTATCGAAGACAATGACAAACACGTTTTTAGAGCCTCGAAATTATAACATGAGGATTTTCTGGTGTTTGGTCTCTTTGTAGCTGCAGTTCAAGAGGCAACTCTCAGAATTTTCCGCTTGGTAAACGAATAACAAAAGAATTTGTTGGCATATATTTATGTATGTAAGAATTATAAATCATTCGCTGTGTTTCTCATTCTTATGTATCAAACATTAAAAGCACGCTCTTTTAATTAAAGGAATACCAAAAAAGTTTGTGTTCGTGGCACAAATAGTCGTAATGTGGTCTAATTAATAAAAGCCAAAATTATAAAAAAAACTCCTCCGACATGAATCAGAAACAAAAAATTATTATTCTTGTTTTATCATATATATACTTGCATTTTTTTTAGTAATAAAACTATCCAAGACGTCAAACTAATCTACTAGTATATAAATGTTGCTGGGTTTACTCAAGGTATTTTTTTCCTGAATGGTTTTCCACACAAATGCAGGTACGTTTCCTCTAAAAAGTTACCTTCCTCATACCTACACCATTAGTGTAAATGTTCTGAAATCTTGAATGGGTATTAGGATGCGGTGCACCAAAACAAATAATCCAAAGTCGTCAGATAAAAGGGAAAAGAGGAAGAATAGATTGTGAATGTATCTGTTAAAATGTTTGCATTATAAATAGTTATATAGATTTGTTCTTCTAAAATAAATCAACCAATAATAGTTAACAAATGAATTGTTTAAAAAAATTAATATAGCTATAAAGATTTGGTTCAAAATTTGTATCGGGAGACTGCTATACTTTATAAATAATAATGTAGTTTTATGTATCTAGCATATATTAATTTAAGAGTAATTTACTTACGGCAAACTATAGATTTTTTTTTTGTAATTGAACTTTAAGATTTAATTCAAAACGAGAATATGGGTGTAGTTTTCATAATATATGAGACCATTTTTTATTTTTTACAAATAAAAAGTTTTAGGTTAGTTTAGTAAATAATCAATTTTGGAAATTTGAATTTTTTAAATTGTATTTGAACAATTTGGTTTAAAATTTATATATCAAAAGTGTTATTGTGATAAACAAGATGATGTGTTTGTTTTTATGAGAAAAACATACTTAAGGGTATTTTACTTAAAACCTATGTTTGAAAATAATCTTCGAATCAATAATACACAATAAGAGAGAGTTTGTGCTATTGTGTCGTACTATTTATTAAAATTAATCAAAAATTTTGTCTGAAGAAATAAAATTAAGATTTTTTTTCTGTGTGTATTAAGCAATGAATAGCTTCCCGGGTATTTCTACCAGTTTATGATCAATTAAATAGAATTGACTATGCATATTTGTTTAGGATGGTGTTGTTTAAATTTAAAAACTATAAAATTCAAACAAAAGGTCTAAATTTAGAAAAAATACCTAAAACATAGTTTATTAAGAAAATATTTGAGCTGTCACTTTTAAGAATAGGGCGAATTATTTTGACGCAATTTTATAAAGAGTAATTTACTATTGTACACAAATTAGTTTTGATATTTTAAATTATTTTTAGCTAGTATATGATTAAATCAATTATGAAGATAAAGCTGCTCTGCTGAATCGATTCTTAAATACATTATTTTATTACAACTCACAGACAAGAGATCGTAAATATCCTTAATATTCACTCATTTATTCTGTGTTCTCAGTTTAGGTTTTCACACTATTCGTAAGGCTAGACTGAAATCAAAATATACGTTTTTTAGGGTAGTTAACATACATTTTCTGATTCAACTGATTATATACATGACTTACAAATTAACTTAATTTTATAGTAGTTAATGCACACATTGCCAGCCTATTAGTTTATCACTGCTAAGAGGATAACCTCAATTTCACCAATGCAATGATATGTTTTTTGGCACTACTTGTGACCTTTTGTTCAATAGGCACACGTAGGGCCTATTACCACCGAGCCAAGGTGTCGGAAATTTGAAAATAAGTGGTGCAACACAATCGTACTTACGTTCTCAAATAGTATTTTATAATAAGACACATTCAAAAAAAAAATCTTATCATTAAGCTATCCTTAAATAATTTTGCTACCATTCAATACATTATTTTGGGAACTATATGAAACATTTTTCAGATATATACTATGAACCAAATCACTTTTGCCGTTAAAAATATACGGCCTAAATTTAATTATTTTAAAAAACAATTTTCAGTAAATTTACCAAGAGATATAGTTAGTAAAAAAAACGCTAAAGTATACTTTCATGTTCTTATAAAACAAAATTTGCAGAACAAAATTTTAAACCAATTATGAAATATTTAAAATTTTTAAAAATCACTTTTTATTAAACTCGTTAATCTTAGAGTTAGAATCCAATTCACGATTTCACTTCGATATATGACCGGCCATCATCAAAATATCAAGTTTTAACAAACTTCGTCAAAATATTTCGTCCGTGGTGCAGAGTGCGACTATAATACTTATAATTATATAGGGGGACAGACAGTTAGCTAGGACCTCAGATAGAACAATGGTAAAAACAATATTTTTTAGATGCTATTATTATTGTTGTTATTATTATTCTAGTTATTGTTGTTGTTCTTATTATTAAATGTTCTGTCTTACGACGGGTTCAGTCCCCTTGTCAGTGAACTTAAACCGCCAATGCACCCTGTTCTAAATTCTTCCTAACAAATTCATACCTCATTCGTGTAAATATGCGGACATCCCGTACGGTTAGTAAGACGTAGTGGACCTAAAATAGAAGCTGGTTCTCTTTAAGGCCTTGAGAAAATAAAATTGGGGGTAGGAGTGTTATTTGATTGTTAGTTTGTTAATTTTAAAAACTTTCCTTCTAATCCCATATTGTTCCAAACATTCTTCCACCAAATTTAACTTACTTAAAATGGATGGTAAACATCATAAGCGAAAAAATTTATTTTACAATAGTATATTAGTTCCCCAAACATTTATTTAAATGGTTCATAAACAAGTGTTTATTTTAGATATATGTTTAATACACTGGTTATTATTTAGGTTTACGAGCTAACATTTCCATAGATTAAATTCACGATTATTATTAATATTTTGTCTACTGTAAAAATAACTGTTTAATGTATATAATATATATTAATAATATAATATAATAATGATGAAGTGTAAGGTTGTTTATAGTAAAAGAGGGGGGGATATTAAAAAAGGGCATCTATCTATTTATCAACTTTAAATCCAGTGACGTCATTAAAAAATAGTATATAAAATAGATGATAAAAGAATGTTGGATTAGCTCAGATTTAAAATGAATACAATACTTTGTGTTCAAAACCAACATTTACATTTAACAACAACAAAACTTACTATCTCGGGGTAAAACTTAAAATAATAATAATGCATAAAATCGAACACGAGACTTTCCCAGGACCTCTGGGTCATGTTGAGAAAAAAAATTTACCTTTACTGTACCTAGTCAACAATGGATTAACCTTGGGTACAACAATACCGGCCTCCAAGGTCAGCATCCCTGGGAACTGCTTGCTGGTGAGTCATAGCTAAATATGTGTTTTAGAGCAATAGTAACAAGATCGATTATACCGAATGATGGTGATAATAATATAAATAAAATACTTAGCAACGAATTTGGCTTTGAAAAAAATTAATAAGTTTAGTTTTACTTTGATAAATAATTGTCAACCTAAGATTTTACCCTGCCTAACAGACGTCTGCTAAATAAATTTAAAATACATTTCGTAATTTAAATAACAGTTCAGTAAGTTTATGTACTAATAAAAAAATCTTAAGTTCAGTCTTTGTGGGTAATTATTATTGAAATAATAATAAAAATAATATAATTTTTTTAGATACCCTAATTAATAGATGTCCTTTATGAGTTTAACAGTTAAACTAAAGGAAAAAAAGAACATAAGACATTGCATTCGTGTCTAAGGAGTGACTCTGGCCAAAAGATTATTTCCAGAGCCATTGTTAAAAAATGTTAGTTTGAGAAAAAAAATATTACTTTAGAAGAAAATAACATGAAGGCTTGAAATCGTAGTGGAAAAGGCTTATAAGAATATATCATCTGCGTAGTGAGGTCGAAGCTGTGTCGAAATTAAAACTTAAAAAGATTTTTTTTATATATCACCTCAAAAGATGTTCTGGGAGGTCATCGTCGAAACTGCGAGTTGGTCCAAAACTCTAGAAGTCCAAGAATCGTCATTACAGAGGGCCACCATTGGTCTAAAGTTGTCGTCGCGTCTCTGATAGTCATTTAGATGAACATTTAAAGACTATTTTTTATAAAATAACTGCTAAAATTTAAATTTTTGTTGCACTGAAAATAATGTGTTATCTTCTCTTTCTCTCCAAGACGTCAGTCCCACTTCTTTCTTCCAATTCCCGCCTCTCAGCATTTCGTAGAGGTCCAAAAATCTCGCGGATTTAAGTTCTAAATTTTAAATATCTATAAATATGTGAAATTAAAGTAGAAACAAGGAATATCTGGGAGGAAAGAAATAATAACTAAGAAGCTTGATAAAACTGAATCGTTAACTAAATGGATGCAGAATCTGATATATGACAGTTTTACATATGATCATTGTTTGTAAATAGACTCAATTTCTTCTCTTTTTTACTCGCAGGCCTTTTAAACTTAAAATGTACGAGACTGGATGACGTATCTGTGTCGTCACGCCTTCTACCAAGACTACAGACCATTTCTTTCTTTCTCCTGTAGCATCGGCCATTATGATTCTCGTAGAATCTCGTAGAAGACGTTAAAAATAAAATTTCAACTGATCAGTATTGTTTTAAAATATGGACGGAATATTTGGACAAAAACCCGGTAAATAAGTATATTTCTTGTTCTGATAAAAGTATTGTTATTATTATCTTGTGTTGTCTTCGAAGCATTGCAATGTCCGTTGAAAACAATAAGTTTAAAAATAAATATAACGAGAATTAATTAAATGTAGTATGACATCTGACTGCATGGCGTGTTAGTTGCGTCAAAATAAATAAACACTTAATAACAAATTAAAACTAAATAAAAATATATATCGACAGAGTTAAAATTCTTACACTACGGTTAAAATATTTAAGAGCTCAATTACGCAAGATGTAGTTAGTAGGATTATGGACACCAGAAGCTATCACTGCATGTACTCTAATTAGAGCAAGTCAAGCTATAGTGGATAATTTGAACAATGTCATTAAAATTAGATGTGAACACACTAATTATTAATTAGTTCTCCAAATGAAAATGTTATCTTTTTTATTATATCACTATTGAATGTTATTAGAGTAGAACATAATCCATCTCTTGATGATTGTGAAAGGAAAATTTTGACTATGGTCATGGAATAAAAGAGTAAAAGGTTTTCCACCGCGAATATCTATTGGTAAAATTTCGAATAGCCGAGTTTATACCAAGGCTGTGTTTGTATTTGTGTCTTTTTTAAATTATATTTTAAAGAATCAAATAGCCAAAGCTATTATTTATGCTTTTAGTGAGGATTGCTTCATCTATATATCATATTCTGTAAATTGAAAAATGACACCAGGACATGAGAATCTAACCCAGGACCTTTGACTTAGTACGCCATTGCTCTGACCACTGAGCTATATAGGAATCGTCTCAGTGTCATCGATTCCCGTGCTGTCCTGTGATGTCATTTTTCAGAATTTATCTAGATGGAGTAATCCTCACTAAAAGCATAAATAATAGCTTTGGCTATTTTATTCTTAAATATGCAATCCCTTACAATTATAATAATTGTACAAATGGCTGCAATAAGCCAACTACCGAGTCGAAGGTGGCTGCGTTATCTGATAGCTCATGATCATAATAAAATCGCACATTTGTAGCCAACGATTTCCGCACGTCCATCATAGACTATGCCTTAAAATATGAATGAAGAATGACCCCAGTAACTGGATGACTCCTGGATAGCTCAGTATTAGAGCATTGGCGTACTAAGTCAAAGGTCCCGGGTACGAATCCTGTGTCCAGGTGTCAATTTTCAGATTATTATTTTTTAATTCACTTTCAATAATATTAGTCCATCAGCACCAGCTATTACACTAATATCACCTATATTTGCATTGATAGAGCCCTTAGCCATAATAACATTACCTGCTATCACAGTAATAGCGCCTGGGAACGCATTACTGGCACGTGGAATCACAGTAACACTGCCATTGTCATGCTTCCTTGAGTGGCATAGTTCAAAGAACTAACGGTCAATATAGGAAATAAGGATAGTTTGTTATTAATAAGAGCCAGTGCTAATGGCCAGGATGGTTGGATTTCTGGTGACCGTGATTTTCAAGTCTGAGTACCAGCTGAATGTATTAAGGGAGCGTTGTCCACAGTGGCGGCTCGTGTATAGGCACTGAGGAACTGCAGCACCCCATATTTCCACTTGATATTATCGATAACATTTAATATAATGAGTCCTTTTTTCTTTAATTCTTTCTTTATTTGTGTAGTACATTATATATCCCTTAAGCTTAATGTCAGTACTTCAGTAGCCATCCCCTAGTTTATGAAAAATATACAAAAATCTTTGTATATAACTGTGCGCTTCACAGTGCCAGCGACGTGGTGTTTGACTGTTGTGCGCATGCGCATATAGGAGGGGGTGGGGAGGAAGGTGGGACTTCCAGGTAGAGAGAGCACTATTGCTCTCGCAGTGCCGGCTCTGGCATGATGATGAAAGGAAGTTTTTTTTTACTCAGCGTGTGTTGTGCTTAATAACCGTGCACCATATTCTTGAATGTGATAAAGTGTAGAAGAGTGTAAAATTAGATTATTATTTTGCTTCCAGCTATTTTATTTTATTCTCTTTTTTTTTCGGTTCTTTTATTTAACAGAAATACTAAAAGCGCTTGCAGTACTCTCAATGGAGAAATATTTCCTCAATTGTCATCCAGAGATCAAGGAGTAAATTATTGAACTTTTTGCGCAAATTAAAACAAGAAAAATGGATTTCATTTTTAAATGAATAGATCGAGCTTGAACTGTAACAATTTAAGTTAAAGTAAGTAAAAAATGTTGGTTTTTTTTTGCTAAGATTTTATCAAGTCCCTGAATAAATTTTCTTTTTATACATGTTTTTTTTTTTTGTTTTTTTTTTCCTTTTACACAATTTTAAAACAAAGGCTAAACATTTTCTGGAGCAGCACCCCCACTAATTTTAGCTACGAGCCGCCGCCACTGGTTGTCCACTTATAATGTAGCACTGTGGTCTCTATACGCTAATGTAGGTGCAATTTTTCTAAGATTTGACGGTGATTTACTGTTGATTGATTTTTGAAAATTTGATTTTTCTTAAAAATGTTTGTATCATTTTTATTCAAGATACATATCAAACGGGTATTTCTTAAGATTAACAAAATTATATGTTTGTTTCTATGTGAAAAACCACTTAACCACTGGTCTAAGGTGTCACGCT
Source organism: Timema monikensis (assembly GCA_902151445.1). Classification (NCBI taxonomy): domain Eukaryota; kingdom Metazoa; phylum Arthropoda; class Insecta; order Phasmatodea; family Timematidae; genus Timema; species Timema monikensis. The sequence goes on along the minus strand of CABFVZ010001427.1, from coordinate 157,958 downwards.
TGTAATACACTGGCCTGCTGATGACGGGGAGATCAGCGTTACATCCTGGTAGGGTATACCGAGGTTGCTTTTCCATAAAGGAGTCTCCATTTTCGTTCCAAGCAAATGGGGGTAGATTACCTATAAAATGCTTCCTTACTCATCCTTACCCCATTAGAGTAATTATAATATATGCTTATAACCTGAACAAGATGAGCTCGACTGCCTCGACTCGTAATTTCTATTACCGGAAACGGGTTTATCAAATTAAATATAAGAAGATGATTTATATATAAACTCTTAGACTCAAATAAATGCAAGCATACTTAAGTTTTTTTTTCTAAATTTTGGTTGATTTCCTCCATGAATTCTCTCTGATGTTAACATTGCTAAAGTTTTTGTCATTTTTATCGTAAATAAATGTGTAACCTTAAACTAAAGTAATAATTAGTTTTTCCTAATCCAGTGCAGCTACAAACAAAACCAACAAACTTGAACACCTGCACGCAAGCTATAGAATGTTTACACAACCTCACTCGACAATAACACCAAGTGATATGCCGAATGCCCTCTAAACTGGCCGGAAGCAACCGAGTACACAACACTTCACACATTGACGCTGTCAAATCGAGGCCAGTTTTCTTCTAGATTAATTATTTTGCTTCGATTAGACTCGTCTAGGTGTGAGCTGGTCCATTTAAATATGTGAAAATAATATTTTAATAGTTGCCGCCCTTCGATTCGATTCTATTAGGTGAGAGCAGGTCTCTAAGGCTGCTATTCCGAGATGCTCGGTGGGAATTGTTTCACCTCAAATACGGTTATCCATCCCTTCTTTAGACAAATTTTTGCTATAATTCCTGTTATTTGCTCCATGTATGTTCCTGCATTTTCCACCTTATTTATATATTAAATGTCCAAGCTTAGTACGAGAGCTTTCATTTTTGCCTCTTGCCTCACTACATGTCCTCGTTTAATTATAATAATAGGTTGGGGATGAGAAAAGTATAATTTAGAAGAATTGATACAGCATTTGCTTGGAGAGAGAGTGGATATCTGCAATTATATATAGGCCTAACTTATGGCAATTCGTCACATCGTACAACCGAAATAGATGTGAACCCCAGCCTCCCCGTTTATGGTAGCCAAGTGCAGTTCCTAGCGCCTTAGACCCTTCGGCCACTAATGCGAGTTTTAAGGTTTCCATCCTGTAAAGAGAGACAGGGATGTTAATATTCGATACTTCCGCACATTTAACATGATATTTCTACGACCCAAATATGCCAACCAGAGGTTAAGAAGTTGACACTGACTCTGAGGGGAAGGAGGTATAGAAGGAAATGGTAGCTAAGAAGAGAGAAAGAGTGATAAACCTATGCACAAAAGGAAGTTCAAAAAGGGCAGTAGACACATGATATATGGATGTTTTTATGGAGTCGGCTCACTGCCTGATAATCGCTACAAAAGTAATGCTATTAAATTTAAAAAAAAAATACATTTTATAAAACAGCAAACTAAAGTGTGAGACCTATGCAAACAAAAGTATAAAGTGAGAATTTTCTATGACTTGCATCGGTAGGCAAAAGGGCTAAAGCATAAACTTCATCTGGTCTTGTTTGCCACAGACGGGAAATTCGGAGCTTTAATATCGGCAGGGTGGTATTTCCTAAGCGATCTACCACTCTCCCACCACGAAAATGCGAGCAAATTTCTTCTTAATTCTACCTTCCTCATACCCACCCCATTATTGTAAATGTGAAAATAGCCAAGACGGGTAGTAAGACGTGGAGCACGCAAAAAAAGGAAATATAGTGTAGTACACACTCAATCATAAGGACGATGATCGATTCCTGCCGAACGTTGAAGGTATTTAAACAGGTGAATGGTGAAACATTTCCTGAAGACCCCCTAGCTTTTACAGTAATTTATTTTTCCTATAGAACGTGAATAGATTCCTGTTGGTTGACAAGGATGCCCGGAGTTTTAACCAAACCAATTTTCATTAAATAAGATGAAACCGTGATCACCAAATAAGTGCCCAAAAACTTCAAATTTTAAAAATATACAAGAGTAAGCTAGAATTTCAGAAACTGATGAATTCTTTCGGCAGTAATTTCTTGGTTTCTATAGAGCCGATTTATTTTTAAATAAAAGCATTTACTTAAAGGATTATCAAGTTTACATATCTTTAATGATAAAGTCAAGATTTATGCGTAATTTACGTTAGTATGTGAATGTATATAGACGCTATAAATACAGTGTTTCCGATGTCATAATAAAGTTGTTAAGATCTCTTAAAAAAAAAGTCGTAAACTGTAGATTTGTAAAAAAATAATCATAAAACATCTGAAACTACGCTGATCTTTGTCACAAACCCCACTATTGGGGTAGTCAAGAAAGGTGACGTGAGTGTCTTTACAATTTCATATAAAGAGAAATATTGTAATCGTGAAAATTTTTGATCACAATATTCGTGCACCAGAACCAAAAAATAACAAGATTTTGCATTTCTGTCTGTCCCCATGTTTGTACGTCTCTTTGTCCGTCCCTGGCCTCAGATTTGAAATAGTTTGATATATTTTGTTCATAAAATATTTGTATATACTATATAAGGCTATATCTCGGAATCTTTCTTTAAATTTGAGCCGATCTCTTAAATTACTGACAAGTGATATTTTTAATTCCAAATTTTTCGAAAATAGCTCTTGAGATTTGATTTAAAATGGAATCCAATGAAACAAAGCTATGATTTTACTATACCCTGAGTTTTATAGGAAGCCTGTTTTTTAAAGCTAAAAAAGCTACTAGATCTACTTTAATGTATTCATCCGTCAATTCATGGGATATGCAGCCGTCACATTTGCTTATCAATAACTATAAAATAACACTAATAATATAGTAAAATGTTATCAATATTGGCAACAAATAAATACATTTGTATTTTCTAAATCGGTCTTCCTATGAAAATCAGGGTATAAGAACTCCAACATGAGTCTAGTCTAAACATTGTTAGGTACCTCCAGAGCGAGGCTAGTCTAAACATTGCTAGGTACTCCAACGCGAGGCTAGTCTAAACATGTTTCATAAAATCTCTCATCACTCATCAATCTTTCCTACAACTATAAATCTTTGCTTTGAATTTTATTCCCGTTTATAAGGCTGATAACTTTTTAAGATCGTATTTCACGTTATGGCCCCATACGAGCCTTGAAATAGCAGCAATAGAAGAAGAGGACCTACATTAAGCAAAGAAACAGGACCAAAAAAAGGAGCGTAAACAACGATTCATTACCCGGAAATCTTTCCGAGTTGTACTGAGAAAAAAAAAATATATATATAGTGGCCTTTTTTTCCAGTTTAAGTTAATTAGACCATAGCCCATAAAGGTAAGCACGCGAATCAAACGTTAAACTCATATAGTCTATTTTTCTAGGAACGGGGTTTCGGAGATCGAATCCCAACTGGTTGCACTGAGGATAGTTTTTCCTAAATAATTTCCCACACTTCCTTTACGTAAATGCGTACTTTACCGTACTCCTTCCTATCTTATTAGTGTAAGGTAAATACGGATATCACGGCTAGGTAGTAAGGCTTGGTGCTTAGACACTAACATAATCTCCAAGTTAATATAGTTAATACTACTACAAGTAACTTATGTCGCGTATGTAATTTAGTGATCAACGACGCGAAAAGCTGAACTTAAAGCCTTTTTATGGTAAATGTCTTCCACTATCTCCTATTCTTTCTTCCAATTGATGTTATATTATCCCTTTTACAGGTAAATGCTGATGCATTATCCTTCAAACTAACCTTTTTATCCTATCTTAGATTTGCTAATCGAATAAGTGGATAAATGACACCTGTACACGAGAATAGAACCCATGTTCAAGTGTCATTTTTCAATGTATTCGATTATAATTGATATGCGGCTCATTTACATAATTACACTCATTCATCCCACAAGCTCTGCCTTTCATACACACAATCAGTACCGGGTAGTGAGACGTGATGGCAACAAAAATTAAAATATTAGCCTGAAAATATAGTTTAAATTTAACATAGTGTCTTTAAAATATTATATATTTGAACATCTCAAAAATATATATTGATTAGCCGTCATAGTTATCATTTTGTGAAAAATAAAACATTAATAATAAACCTTTTTTAATCAGTGTAGCTTAAAGAATGTTTATGTCACGTTTAGAATAAAAATGTGACATCATAAACGTTTTATCCCTTCTTATGACCAACACTATGATTATATTATAATAATTTAAATAAATAATTCAACACAATTGAAAATAGCATACTTAATAATATATTATCGTACTTAACAAAATTTTCATAAACCAATAATTAGTAAACAACCCCTTGATAAGTTTTTCACATAAAAATTAATATATAATTTTGTTAATCTTAAGAAATACCTGTTAGATATGTATTTTGAATAAAAATGATACAAACATTTTTAAGAAAAATCAAATTTTCAAAACTCAATCAACAGTAAATCACCCTCAAATATGTATTTAAAAAAAATCATACTAATACATAATGGCTATAGTTATTTTTTTTTAATAGTTGAATTTTCAAAAACAATTTGTATGATACACTTAGTCTTAAGGATAGAATAAAAAAGTTGGCATTGAGGTATGACAATATAACATCTAAATATCGAGTCTGAATGAAAATCATTAAGCCGTTTTGTCCGTAGTGTCAGGTACAAATAGAGAATCACAGGGATATGTAGGTTTATAAGACCCTCCTTTTTGAATTTGGGGGCACACAAAACGTCAAGATATATCCTAATCTCCAGGCCATAAGTTCTAACGATCACAATACTTCCTCTATATGAGAAATTAAAAAAATTGTTTTTACAGTACCTACATTAATTTATAAATTCACGATAAAAAAATATATAGCCAGGTTTTACGGTTAAAGTCGTATTGTAGGCCTCTTTTTTGTGACTTGGACTGTACGTTTAACACAAAGGTTTTTATTAAAATAATAATCTAGGATGTAATAAGGATGATTAGGATAATTTGGAGAAGTTGCACCTGCTTTATCTGTGAGAAAGTATGGGAATACCAGAGTGGGGGGTGGGGGGACCGATTACTCTAACTTGTTAAACAATAAAAGCAAACAGAATACTTTCAAATTATTTAATATGATCTTTTAAATGTAGTACTATATCTAAAGGGGACTTAAATTAACCAAGAGCAATATACATATTTCAAATAAATATAAAATAAATCTATAGTTGATCAATATTCACAAAAATCTCATATATTTATCCAACATCTGTTGCAGCTGTCATCACCTGTCAAAAGTGACAGCTGCAAAGCATACGTATACATGCCAGTATATTGATATAGTTTGTAACTGTAAAATAAATTATTTCCTCTGGCAAAAAGGTTATCCTATTTATATAGTGCCAAGGTCCTTAATATGGCCATAAAGTCCTTCCAATGGCGATAAGGTACTTCCTATTCTGATAAGTTTATTCCTATGTCAATAATGTCCTTCCTATATCTTTGAGGTACTTCCTAAGTCAATTAGGTCCTTCCTATAGTGATTAAAGTCGTTTCTGTTGTGATAAAGTCCTTTCTAATACAACAATGTCCTCAATAAGGTGATAGGGTCCTTCCGGTTCTAATAAGGTAATTCCTAATGGGATAAGGTCCTACGTTGATAGAGTATTTTCTATAGCGTATTCCTATGGTTAGCTGACTCTGTTTATGAGCCAGTCCTCATATCCAAGAGTTAGTCCTGTTTAAAGGGTTGGGAGTTTTCTGCTTTTGCCTCGGATTAAGCTAGTAAAATCATATATGCCTACTGATTTATCCACGTGTTTATAACTTATACATAAACTGCCCAAATAAATTTTAAAAAACATAAAGAAGTGTACATCACAAAACTTGAAAAAATAAAGCCTAAAATAAAGGTCTGTGTGTATTTTAAAATAATACTAGGCACACATAATTTTAGGACAGATTTAACTTGTAAATTACTCACGTGGTTATTTATCACGCGAGAAAAACATTTAATACGGTTCAAAACTGTTGGCTTTAGTAACACAATTATTTTATTAAAGAAAATTGTTTTTTACAAGTTTATAAATTTTATGTACACTAAAAATTAATATCGTCCCAATTAAACTTTGCGATGGTTATGTTCTACAAACACATTGCTCAACTCTGTTCATATCCTCTCTATTTTTATTTAAATTGGCATCTGACACTGATTTGAGCTGATTCGGTTGGTTAAACCGTTTAGGTTCGTTAATTAGGTCTCGAGGCGTGCAACGCGAAGCGAGGCTGCCTCAACATTTTTTTTTTAATATCTAAAATTTTTATGTGAACATTATAAAGAAAGGCAATTTCAGCCCTCCACAAACAAAATAATTTAACCTAGGACAACAGCACTTGGTTCTAACCCCCAAGCTTGATAACCAAATTTTATAAATTCCTATTAGCTTAAAATTTTAGCGTGAAAAAAGTCTCGTTTTACAAGAATAGGCACTACCAAATATTTTACCAGGACCCCTAACAAATTTGATGAGATGTCTTCATTCGGTGACAAAAACAGGAACAATTTTTTTTACTTTCTCGCTCTCTTACAGATAGAGAAAATATTGTTATCGTAAAAAAAATTGAACTCGAGATTTTTATGAATCTTGACGTTTCATGACTCCCTGAATCCGAAAAATGTTTTTTTGAATTTCCATCTGTCTGTCTGTACCTCCAACTAGAGCCTAAATTATTTTACCGAGCGAGCTAAAACTTGGTATCTAGGGTCTTAATAAGTTTGCCACGAGGGCTTTTGGAATAGGGTATTTAACCCTAAAACTAAGGGTGGCTTACTGAAAGGCAAAAAGAGAAAGAAATCAATTTATCAAAATCAGCTGTAACGATTTTGATTAAATTTCATTTGAAAACATTTCTAAATATTCTAAACAAAATGGCTACTCTCAATATTTCGGCAAAATGACTTTAAGGGCTCCAATCTGATGCGTAGATTCTCATATATATTCTTTTATCTTATCTCTGAAACTATTTGAGATATGAAATTACTTATCATCGCATATATGTATATATATTTATAATACAGATATTTTATTCGAAGTATATTTTTATAAACCCAATAACTTTCAAGTTATACGCAAATATATATATATATATATTTAACCTTTCGAACAGCAAAGGGAAAGTATTGCGACCGTAAAAAAAAAATCTAACCTGAAATGTTGATGGATTTCGACGTCTCATGACCCCCCGAACTATAAAAATAGGTTTTTGCAATGCTGTCTGTCTGTGTGTCTTTTTAACCCCAAAATTAAGAGTAGTTTAGTAAAAAACGAAAAGAAAAAAAAATCGATTTTCTCTAAATCAGTTATGACGATTTTGATTAAAATTCGTATCTAAGCGTTAATTAAGATTATAAATAAACTGGCTATTTTCATTTTCCCATTAAAATTACTTTTAGGGTACTTTACAGAAGCAGAAACTTCCGTAGCTCCACAACTACTTGAGATACTAAATAACTTATCATTGCAAAGTTGTAATACTATTAAAAATAAAAAACTATTACATGAAATATATCTTTATATTAAAACAAACCGTTTCTGAGATATTTATAAATATATTTATACAATTTTGTGAGCTTTAGTTGTAAAGAGATACTACTTAAGTTTTAACGCAATGATTCTCTAATGCCATAGAGTAAGAATCGAGTAGGTCTCTAAAAGATTGTATGCTCTCTTTTTTTCAACCTCTTAGGGGAAATAATTGTACAACAATGATCTATCTATCTTTATCATTTTAGATTCAATATTCAATATTTACCTATTTTATTGGTCAAAATTTATAAATGGGTCATTTAATAGCAATGCAATAACCATACGATGTGCAGCCCCTAATAAAATGTAGAAAATTTTAAACAGGAAGTCAACATTTTAATACGAAGTGTTGACCTACGGGGACCCAATATTAATATTTTTAGTTTCTCACTACCTTACAGGTAGAGCAAGTATTGTGATCGTCAAAAAACTTGAACTCAAGATTTTGATTAATGTTGACGTCTCATGACCTTCTATACCCTAAAAAGTGGTTTTCACAATACCGTCTGTCTGTGAGTCTGTAACTCGGACTAGAGCCTAAACTATTTTTTGGTATATAGGGTTTTCATAGGTTTAACCAGAGGAATTTGTAGAATTGGATATCCAGCCTTGAAATTAAGGGTAGTTTCCTTAAGGGCGGAGAGAGAAAAAAAAATCGATTTTATCAAAAACAGCTTTAACGATTTTGATTAGATTGATTGATTTATAAGCTTTGATCAATATTACGAACCAAATGGCTACTTTCATCTTTTTGTCAAAATTACTTTAAGGGTTCCGGTCTGATATGTAAATTCTAATTTTTAATTTTATCTACGTAAGTCTTTGAGAAATGAAATTACTTATCATTATATACTTGCGGATATATTTATAATAAAAATCTTTTTCTTGAAATATATTTTTATAAAACCAAAAGTTTTCAAGCTATACATAAATATATATTTCTTTTGACCTTGCCAACTCTTTAAGGTAAAGTGGTTGAGTACGGGTTGTGTGTCACTTCAAACACTTTTAAAATGCATAATGGGTTGAAATAAGGAAATTAACTTTCCCCGTTACTCTCTAATCTGGACTTCGACAAGGGTAATTCAATAGATTAGAGAAAGATTTGACATTAAACGGTACAATGCATCTTATAGGATTTGCAGATGATTTAACTTTGCAAGGTAATAGTGAGGACGCTGTTACAAGAAATGCAGAAATTTACCAGAGGCTAGTAAGGAAATAGGTCTAGAAGTGAACGCTGGAAAGACTAAGTATATGACCTCAAAGAAAACACAGATTGGAGACGACAATTTAGAGATTACCGCAAATAGCATATCATTTGACGGGTTTAAGGAGTTTAAATAATCAGGAAAAAATTTAACTAGCAATAAATAAATTATATTTTAAATTAGGAAAAGAGTACAATCGGGAAATGTATATTATTATTACTTGGTCAGTAAGTTGTCATTTCACCTTCTTTCAAGGAATGTAAAACTCAGAATATACAAAACCATAATTTTACCGGTTCTCTATAAGTGTGTTTTAGCTGTTGACCTGGTATCGATGATTACGACCACAGCGTTTTCACGCTTAACCTGGTATCGAAGTTGATGAAATATTTATTACGGAGACGATACCAGAGCTCGGTTTGGTAACGCTTTCCTTGACCAGTCTAAACAGTATGGTTACGACGAATGAGTTTCACTCCTCATGTTAAATCCAAACGAGTGTAACATCATATAATGGATTTCAATCTATACAGTATGTAAATTAAAATATACAGTAATTACTATCTATAAATTCATGACAGGAAGTAGGTACATAATTTTAAAAAAATAGTTTTGGATAAAATAAAGTTAGTATTATTATATGACCTGGTCCTATTTACTATTACATACGTAATTTATGTTTCATGTAGATTATTTTTGGAAAGATATGTTTAGCTTGATATGTTGTGTAAATATTAGACCTAGTCAAAATAAGTACCAATCTAACTAAGATTAAAATTAAATAGTTAATTCTCCGTCGATTTGCAGTACATGTAGGTTTACATAAATTAACCTACTAGCTTTTAGATATACTCTACTCCAACCGCAACTTTTGTTTACGAAAAACAACTCAAATTCGTTTTTGCGCTCCATCTTGGTTACTTGGTATCGTCCTGTATTTAGTATAGCGCCACACTTGAGTTGAGATAAGTCTGACTATGAAAGTGTCTTTGAGTGAGAGTCTCCCACAGAACACTGGTGATCAGTGTGTCTTATCAGAGCAGGTCTTTGGAAGATTTGTTAAGTCCTCCCAGATCACTCCCATAGTTCCCAAGCTCCCGAATGAGATGTTTTACTGGGACCGGTATCTTGTCATATAATTAGGACTCACGACTTACCCTATAAATGTGATTTTTTATACTCAATATTTCCAAATAAATGAATAAAATCCTGTTGAAAATATATCAGGGTGCGCCAACAATTATTGTCAAACCCCCGTTCTGAAATACCTTATAGTTGGTTCTCCAAGCACTCCAATGATACACCTTGCCGTGGGGCACGACAGATAACTAGGGCGTCCCTCTATCTGGCATGGTGCCAAGGTCAAACATTGGCAGCTTCAGTTCAATGTCAAGTTCAACAAATTATCATTGGTGATCCCTTATAATTTTTTTATCCCTTACGGTATTTAAGTGTGTTCAAACTTGCTATTAATAACTATACTATATTCTAATTGTTAATGGTTTTCTATTTTTACTTTATCATTATTTAGCATGTAGTTTTAATTTTATAATTCAATGAAGTGTTAACCTAATTATTTTCGTATTCACTTTGGCAAAAATAGTGCAAATTGTATTGCACATGGAAAAAAATTAATATTTCTCGTGAATTTACCATAATTATTGCAAGCATTTTTAGCCTTGCTGATTTCCTAATGTATTTTATGACTTAACAAATCCGTTACATATAAACATTTACCAAAATTAAGGTAGCATAGCATTTGGGATTGTATTGAAACCTAATATAGATTTGTGAAATTGTTTTGAATTTAATACCACGTTATAATAATTATAGGTATTGTACTTTATATATTCTTATCTAAACTCACTATATTTGATAATATAAATTAAATACATTGCTATGTACATTTCCTGAGAACTTAAAGGGAAAAAATCGTTTCCAAAGGTTAGTCACAATAGTGAAGGGATTGTTTTAAATGAAACTCCAAAAAGTTTCCTGCTCAATTTTGGTTTTGGGGGTCTTACTCATAATGTTTTAACTCGTATACATTTGTTTTTAGTTAATTGCCCTGATTAGTTTGTAATGAAGACCAACTACAGAGAAAAGAGATCCTGGCAAGATTTTATATGTTAGTATTGGAGTTAGGATTCATCCTCTCTCTCAATTATCAACTTAGAATGTGGAGTAGGATGGTTTATTGTTAGCAAGTTGTTTCAGTACCAAAGTATCAGTTTCAATATTTCTTGAACTATGCATTAATGTTTAATGAAATGATAAAAATTGAATGCGCTTTATTGTTTGGAACAGTGTCACATATAAGTAAATGGAATAAGGAATTTAAGCAAAATGGTTCAATTTAAAGACTATTATTATTATTATTATTATTATTATTATTATTATTATTATTATTATTAATAATAATAATAATAATAACAACACCGCGTCTTAGTGGCCGTTCGGGTTATACGCCCTTACGCTAATGAGTAATGGTAGTGTGAAAAAAATATATATTGTTAAATTTTTATATATTATAAAATTTATTATATTCTTTGTGTCTAATATTATTGTCTTCTGCATCTTGTTAACATAACAACAGTTAACATCAAGATGTATAAAGATTGCGTTTTTGTTGGGCGCCACCCCTAGTTTCTAGGAAAAAAATAATAATTAAAAGAAAAAAAGAAAATTTTACCTCGGTTAACTCAGTCAGTGGCACTACGACTCTCAATACTCGAGACCATTGGGTGAAACTTAAAACTAAAACATGAACAATTCAGATAAAATGGTTTGTTGGAACAAAATGTAATTTAGACAATAAAAAATAATGTATAAAATAACAATTGTTGGCACTTTTGTGGATTTATTTTTTTTCCCCCCTTTACCACATCCCAAGCCTACCTAAGGAATTCCGGGTAATTCTAATTCTAATTTAACAAAGTATAGAACAGTATTGTTGAGACAAAACAAAAAAAAAAAGAATAAATAATAAAAAAATTAATAATTAGACATAAAAATGAAATGTAAATTAATTCTCTGCATTAGTCTGTCTTTCTGAAAGTAAATGAATTATGATTTTTATAGGAGAGAAAAAAAATGATAATAATTTATAGTTGAAGAGTTGACTTGGCCTCACCCCTGAATTAGTTCATATTGACACCAACTTCAGAGAGTTGTTACATTTTAGTAATTCGAATTCTTACGCAATTTGAAAACGAAAATAAAAAATCTAGTTCTTGTACACACACTCAACTTTCCATTTTACCACGTGTACTTTAATTCACCACCTTTAATTCACTTAAAATAATTTTAACTCGGAGCTCCACAGATTTGGCTCCATGCTAAAACCACACAGAAGAAGAAGACCTCGTCTCTTATAAAAAAATCTTCCAAAATCAAATTTAAAAAGGTTCTATTCTTTACTTCCAAGTACAAAGAGAAAAAAATATATATATATATATAACCAAAAGATAAAATGTTGGCTATGGGCTAGAGATAAAAATCAAATAAAATGCAAGTTTAACATAAATATTGAACTGTATGCTAATAAAAGTGAACAGTGTTTTTTCTTTAAGAATTAAATGTTTATTTCCATCTGTCAGAATTGAAAAACGCGCTTGTTTTGAGTTATTTACATCGAGCTTTTTTTCTTCTTTTACGAACAGCTCTGCTACTCACTTGTTTGATAGAACTGCGCATGCGTTGAAATCAAACATGGCTGACGTTCATTATAAATAAGTCAACAGACTTCTTAACGGGATAATTAAAATGTTTAATAAAAGGTAAGTGTTCTTCTTTAAATCAAAATTCCTTATTTAGATTATTTAAAACAATGTGATACGTTGTTCCTTCCGTCCTTTTATTCAATTTAATAGATGTAAATAGTATTATTAGTCAGGCTGGCAACCAGCGTGTGGCCTAACTTCGAAGTGCTTAAATTCACGCGAAAATAAATTGGAAATTGTTCACAAAGAGTAGAAAACATAGGGAAATACAAGGTAGGGTGGCAAATAACGTCAGAGTAGGGTGATTGTGATATGAAATGGAGTACCTACAGTTTAACATGAAATCCGAACCACAGTGGAGGCCTGGCATTTCACATACTCACAAGTTGTTATTAATACACGTCTTGTCAGAGGTGAAGGAAAGGTTTGGCAAATAGATAAATCTTTTCCGGGAACAAGGATTGAACACCAGACCCCCAGCACAGAATTCTGACACCTTACACCTAGACCACCAGGTCACCTTAATTTAAAGAAAATATTTAGAATCAAGCTTACTAAGAAAATATCTAAGCTCAATATTATTTCCTTTTTTAAAGAGAGGGATTTTTATTTAAATGTAACTTTATAACTATTGTACTAATTTGCTTCAATTTTTTAATTCGTTCAAAATTAATTATTAATCAAACTATAATGTGTAAATAGAGCTTATATAGGCCCACCTAAAAACACTCTCAAGTGTGTTATTTTAATTACACTTATTTTTAAGAAAATCTGCTGTTATAAAAATTTATCTAAAAAGAGTACATTGAATATTTCAATTTTTAAATATATAATAACACTTGTAATAATAAATACTCTAAGGAAATAAACATAAATTATTATCAAACCTTAGGCTTAAGTTAGCATTAAAAAAAAAAGAACAGATATGAGCATTGAGACTCTAATAAAAAAAATAAAAAAAATATTTGGGGTGTCCTCTGGGGGATTTTAAATTGGCAAGGAACTATTTTCTCCAGACTGTGTACATAAAGTGTATGATAGTTTTCGAACAGCAAAGTACAGCTAGAGCCATCTGGTGGCTAATTCTGAAACATACGTTTCCATGGTAACGATAATGAATTTTGTTAGTGTTTTGTCAATGGCGTCATTCGTCAATGGTGACATTTTTTAAGGCACAAATTCATATTTATCATTTATCTTCCTTAATTTTATGAACCTTAGGTTTGTTCCACTCTCCCTGTAAATAACAAAATCGATTATATGCTGTTGATGTTATTTTACAATAATCATAATAAAAAATAGCATTAAAATATGCTTATAAGTAGACAAAAGTAAAATGAAGTAAAACATATTTTTTTATTTATTTAACCCCTTTATGGGTTATTGTTAAAAAATGTATTTGGAAAACGTGCGCCAAAAATGGTCAATCCTATCACAGTTTTATAAACTTTAAATTTTTGGGGAAGCTGACAAACTAGGCCTAGCTTACATTAATATCAAGTTGTTTTAAAGCATGTAAAAGTATTGCCAAATAAATACATAGGCCTATAGGAATTCCAAAATAAATTACTTAAGTTACATGTTTATCTCTTGTTTTGAAATATTTTGACAGAATGATTGACCGCTGAATAAATAAACAAATAAATTACAGCTACGCGCCAAAAGGAGCGCGATGTACGCAGGGATACCAGTGAGCATGTCAAACATTTTTGCATATGTAGAGAAATTGTTAAATATATATGTATACCATATAAATATATATATATATATATATTTATATATATTGCCCTAGTTAATTTACTTATATCTGTAAAGTATTATTCTCATATAAATTTTAGTAAAAATATTTTAACTCGTAAATAAATTTCATTTTGAGAGAGAATTTTCACACTAGAAAGAGAAATTTAATTGTTTAACATCATCTATATAAACAAATAACAAACCATACTAGTTTTATTTAACAATATGTGAATGTTTTATTCCACTTTCACAAAATATATAATACTTTCATTCAATATAAAAAGCTAGTTCAACTAAAGTGCGCGATAAAGGGCAAGTCGTATGTGTCCCTTAGTAAAGTGCGCAACAAGGGGTGCAATTGTACACATTTAAAGAATTCAGACACCATCAAAAATCACTTCCGGCCTTTAAGTCTATGCCATTGCAACTTTAAAGTGCGCATGGCTTCCAAGGACCCTTAGACGGACTATTCAGACACGGCTAATATTGAATTTAACAAATTGTCTGAAATGATTTAGTTTTTAGTGGTCCGCTAGGAGCGGTAAATGACATCTTTCGAACTGAAGCAAATCAGGTGTAGCAACTAAAATTAAGTTTACTAATTGAAAAATAATATTAAACACAGAAGTTAATTGAACTTTGTTACAAACTCTATTATAATTCTTTTGTGCACCACATCTAACTACTCGAGATAACCGAATTTTGTTAGCCCAATTGGTTAAGGATGAAGAAGGAATCATGTTGAGTAGATGTACCCGTATTTGTATGGCGAGAGACGGTAAAACCATTTATGAAAACCCACATAATTATACGTAATTGAAATTTGGACATTGACTTTCCCATACCCGGCAAATAAGACTAAACAAGACTGACGCCTAGTTTGTTTTACAAACGATGCTATTCCAAATATTCAAAGTAACACTACCTATTTCAAATGTCTCAAACAATCATAAATGTTTAACTAATTTGTAATAGTAGTATTTGTTTGGTTATAAAGGTAAAAATAAAAATGGAGGAGAGATTCTTTAGTCTATCAAAATAGATTCTACTTCTAATTTAACCCCTTACAAAAACTAATCCCACTTTGAAAATGTGCTAATTGTGGACCTTGAGATGTCCACGTTACGTGTCCTGGCCAACCTTTTATCTTATGAATGGACGCCGATTTATCTTGTCAAACCGTTCACACAACTTCTGGTAAAAATAAAAATAAATAGGTGCTTTCTCTTAATGCGTTCAAAATTATTTGTCTTCACATATTTTTGTTCTAACTGTGTGCGCACGTGTTGGGATATAGCTCCTATTAAATATTTCTATAGATCATTTAATGCAAATTCGATCTAACTCAAAACAATGATGTATTGAAAAAACCAAGAACTAGACTAGTCATTTTTGAGCTGCATCACGTCTAAATACCCATCTGAGCTAAATTCATATTTACATTATTGATATATGGATTAATAAGGTAACATTTATATGAAAAGTATCCTCATTTGCGTAATGGAATAACTCAAACCATTTAGTAAAATCCATCTTGAGTACACCCAAATGGGATTTTAGAGAAATTATCCCCATACTCAGCATTCCAGAATATTGCAGTAATGATTGATATCTTAAAACACGCGACTACTGAAGTTTGTAACATTTAATAAAGAAGAAAGTAATGTAATACTGGTTGAAGTCAAATTATTATAATATTTAATAAAAGGGCAAATACAATTTTTCTAGAAGTTTGTCCATACAATTGTGTAGTTTTGCCGCCTCGGAAATGATCAAACACTTTAAAAATCAGGTCATATATTGCTAACGGTTGATTTGAATCCATTTTGGATTGAAACTTAACCACACCTCGGGACTAAGCCAGTCGGTATATTGGAGGGACACATCTTTCCATATAAATGTGGTCCCAGGTACTTAAGCGTACCACCTACCAGAGCCCTGAGGTAAGTTACAGATGAAATACTGAGCTATTCAAATAGTGGTTTTCTATATTTAAAATATAGCTTAAGACAAAATATAGTTGAAAGGTATCAACATTCCCCTTTAGATTTAAAAACCTTAAATTTTATTTTAAATTTAAAATAGCTGTGTGTAAAGGTATTAATAGATGGTTGTCGACCAAATTCAACATGAAATGTTGCAAATCTTATATTAATGTAAATGGTTTGACACAAGAAACTAGACTTCTATAAACAAATAAGTATTAAAAAATAGGATCATTATTAAAAATTGTAAGATAAGAGAGGGTTGTTTTAGTGGTTTTTTTTTTTTCCATATATGACAGAAAAAACCTACGGTGTAGGGGTATTTCCTTTCAAGTATATGGCGCTTTTAATAGCTTCTATTAGCCTCACCTGTCAGTACGGAGTGGATTTAAGCCTCATTTATTCTAACTTTCCGGTGATAGGAGTTCATGGCTCGGGTCTCGGCCATGCTCACTAAAGGTGGTTTCCTCGAGTGGTTTCAAACTCACCCCCACCCATATAGAAGCACATTTCTAAAATTCTACCTTACTCATGATACTCCATTTGTATAATCAAATGTGGTTAGCCCAGATGTGAGGTAAGAGCTCATAAAATTAAATCCACACTTGCATTAAGTGTCTGTAGATTAGGTACTAATTCGGGATCTGGAAGAGAAAGCTCTCAGAATCGGGTCCAGATAATCTTGATATTAATGGATCTGGGCTGAGAGAATTATCAGTTTTTAACCCAAATATAGCGGAGTGTAACAGTGAAAAGCTTGATTCTGTTAACGAAATTAAAAAGGCTTAGGTGAAATAACATTTAAGATATTAACACGTAGATATTAATTACATTAATGAATGAAGATGTTCTCATATATTTGGGTTGTTAGTTAATAACTACATTGGAAAATTTGTTTAGCGTATGGGGGACTAGTAAAATTCAGATTACACTCCAAACCTATATCGCTCTATATACCAGGAGCAACTCCATTTCTCGCCACTGAGCCTTGCTCTCTCGCCTGATAAACAAGCAACTCGCCAAGGTTCTATGGTGTTGGTTCTACTATAGAGATAGTTAAGCATCATATTTAAGGCTGGATATCAAATGATAGGATTGCCATTTGCAATACGTTTGAAAAATGAGCCTTGCTACGACCCTCAATTTACATATATCCGCTCCTGAAATTATAACATGTATAGAGATTCTACTCCAGGGTTATGGCTGAACTAAGTCTATCATATGAAACTTAGCTCTATTTTTCTAAGCACCGCGTCTTACTACTTGTTCAGGCTATATGTCATTGTATTAATGATACTAATGGGTTAGGGATTAGGAAGACCTATTTTAGAGGAAGTGCACCCACATTTGCGTGGAGGGAGAGTGTAAAATCATTTGTGAAAACTATTCTCAGAGTAACACTCACTCAGTGCACCCAATCTCCCCGTCTTCAGCAGTCTAGTCCAACACGAGATTATCGAGCTGGACCACGTGGGCACCGAAGCGGGTCCTAGTTCTATTCATCAAATAAATATAAATTAAAATTTTCCTTTGCGTCTTTGTTGTTCTAGGTTAAACTGAAGAATAACGCGTCCATTTGGCTCTCTCTCCCCAGAATTTGAGTTAGATGTCCACATAGCAGTGGTACAGTCGTTCTATAAAGCTTGAAAATCAAGCTCAGTTGATCGATGTGGTCCACAACTCTCTGAGGACAAAGCGCCCTCTCTTAAAAAATTCTATGGCTACAAATTGCTTGTCCTGTGACCTGAAAATTGCTCTTTTTTTAATAGACCCCTCCTCTGTTCCTTTTTGGCCGTAGTACTGAGTCTGGGTTTTGTTTTTTTGTTTTAATATTCTCTCATGCCTGCGACAAAGAATGAAAAGATTCCTTGTCTGTGTATTTTGGTTTGGATTTTTTTTTCTCTTAGAATTGGGGAGGGGGTATGTTTAGTGATGCTACGGTATGCGATGATATGGTTTCCTGATTCTAGCCGAGGTGAATCTAGGTGAGGTAAGGTATAAACTGTGGGGTTGTACTTGGTAATGAATCGTTTAATCGATTTATGGCTCGGTGGATAACGAAGGGTGCACCTTAAGAGAAGATAAGTGATTAGTTTATTCTTTTATTTTGGATAGACTTAACTCGCATTGGTGGTCACGCTGAATAAACGTCAAGCTCGTCTAGTCTGGTTTTCTATTTGCCAGTTGGCCAGGCGTACTGATGGTGTTTTTTCTTAAATGGTTTTCCATTCTCTTCACACTCAAATGAGGGTATATTTAATATAAATTATATCTTCATAGCCCTTATCCCATTAGTGTAAATAGGTGGATAATCATGATGGATAGAAATACGCAGTGCACGTAAACTAATAATAATTTACAATTATGTTTATTTAATTAAAACAATATTTTAGACCTGAGATAGTTCTAGAACATATTAAATCTGTTATTTATTGCATCTTAGCGCCCGTCCAGACTACCCGAAATTAACTACACTGATGAGATAAGACCGAGTAGTGTCAAGTTTAGGGGAAATTTACCTACATTTGCGTGAACCAGAAGTAATACACTAATTAGGAAGAACCATCCTAGAACACACAGTCGAGATTATATTACTAACTTTCCTATCAGCGATACCAGGCTAATCGAGCCTGACGTTTAGTCCGCGTGTCCATTGAAGTAGTTATATAAATAGCTTAGTTTGGTTTTAGTTTAATTATCTTTTAACTTTTCAACTTCATTATACAAATATTTATATATACATATATATGTTACACATATGTTTATAGTTATATATATATTTAATAGACATATGTTTATAAATATTTATAATAATATACAATAAACATATGCTTATAATTATATATATATATATATCTTACTTGCCATATAGGGTTAGCACATAATATTCATTAAGTGCTAGTTGAACACACACAAAATTAAACTTTGTAGTATCATTTGATTAGTCCATAGAAAAATTAACTAAAACATATGTTTCATAATTTTTAGCTTCAAACTAAGTTTATGGCTGTTTCTACATTAAGAAACACATAAAATTTAATGGCACAGCTGTTGACATAAAATCTGTATTATGAATTTATTCCCAAAGATAGCCTAAATCATAGTCGTTTGTCATAGTGTCAACACCTATGATTGATCTTTATGCTGGATTTTAGAACTCTTCTGGTAGGGAAAGGAATGCATATGTGTTGTATAAACGAACGTGGTTACCTTGTTCATATATTTTTTGTTCAAACAGTGATAAAAGTACTAGACCTACCCCATTTTTATACTTGAATCATTAAAGAGAAACAGACATAAAATTCCTCTCATTAAATAGTGTGTGTATCTACAAATTGAAAGTGTAATGACTGTACAGTACATTCTTAAGCAGTTAGGCATATTTTTTAACGATGTTGCTCACTTGGAAGTTTCGAAGCTATTTTGCGAAGCAGGTTACATCTTAGCTTGACGCACCTAAGATCTAAGCACTATCGCACTTAGACGATAATGTATGAAATAGAAAGAGCGGGAGAAAATGAGCATTTCATCCTGCGAGGTTTATTGTTTATCTACGGATAAAACGTCCCCTCTTCCTCTGACGAGTTTCACACACTCACTATTCTATTTTCGCTTTGAAATAATTGACGTGCTTTTTAAAATTACCTTTTCCTTGTTTCCTAGACAAATGCTACCATAGACCTTATTAATCTCCATTTTGATAGGAAGACTCCTACAGGCCATTTTTTGTCACCAAGACAAATAGCCGAAGTTGTAGATGAGTTATAAAAAGTATGTTTACAAAAAAACTTCAGATAAAAATAATATTTTTCTGACACTGTAGGACTATTTTTAGAATTATTTAAGAATTTATGATTTTTGTTTCAACGTTATATCCTTCAAACTCGCTGAATAAAACATAATTGCATTAACATGGGAAATCCTGACCTCCCCTGCCCTGACGTCATAGGAAGGCAACGTCCTTAAGCGAGGTATATATAAATATAATTCATTAAATTAAAACTTAATCTTCCAAACTTTTATTTTAAAAAGGTATTTGGTTTTACTTTTGTTTGGAATACAAAGAAATTATTGTTCAATATGCTAATCTGACAGCTTTTTTATATTCTGAGCATGTGTCTATTCTTGAACATAGCCGCGATCTATGACCTTTGTTATTACCTAATTACACACAAGTTCACAAGAAAGTTACTTTTTTTTACTAAAATATTCCATGATAGTTGGTCAGTCACGAGGTAATATTTGACTTGTGTTGTACATAATAAAAGAATTCAGACATTACATTGCCCGTGGGAATGAGGCATAAGAGAAATATATTGTGTTATCATATTGATTTTAAATTGAAATTTAAATAGAGAAAGTAAACAATTTTCCATGAGTATAATTTAGTCTTCTATAAAAGTGTTCCCTTTAATAACTTAATAAATTTTTTCTTTGTTAGCTAAAATTATCTTGTGTGTCTAATTAATTGGAATATTGTCAAATCGAGTTTTCAAACCCCAGATCCGGCACCAATTTAAAGGATATGTTTACTTGCTATTAAGTGGAATTTCTAAACATAATAATTCAACGGGTTTATTTTTTTCCTCGTGAGCATTTTAAGTTTCGTATTTCGCCATTAAGGAAGTAGGAGAAACAAATTTGTATAAAAGCTGTGGGTTTATATAAAAAAAAACATCACCAGAACCTAGCTTCTTTTTCCCCCCACCAAGGAATGTCTGAACATTTGTCACTGAGCACTCTAGTGTCGGGGGAGAAAAAGAACCAACCCGCTACACATGTCACTGATGTTAGGAGCTGTGTACTCTTTGACTTTTGGTTTGTCTGTCTGTCCGCAGCTCATTCGTTAGTTGCCAGTAAATAAATAAATAATAATAATAAAAGAGATCGTCTTTTACTAAGAGTCGGTAACATCCCAGTCCAAAGGAGACACCTATCAGCTCTCATAACAATACAATTGACACGAGTTTGTAAGTGGAGTCTTTTGGGGATGCCCCTCTACCCCCCCTTGACAGTATTGTAACATCTGGTCTCGGTTGAAATAGTTTTTATATCTTTATTTTTGTATCTTTCTGACCTTCTTTACTATGGTTTCCTGTCTAGAGAGAAATACTTGCAAACTAACAAAATGGGATATGTAGTTATATGAGATTGTCTTGAGTTTGTTCTTCATTAAGAAACAAGCTACGCTTTTAAAAATTTGAGAGGATATTGGAGGAAATGTGTTTTTAACATATGCGTGAGTGATTCGTTTTACGTTGGGATTCTTAATTGCTTGATTAAAAAAAATAGTCACAGAAGAAGATAAAAAAAAAGGTGACCTGGTGGTCTAGGGGTAAGGTGTCAGACTTCTATGCTGGCGGCCGGGGTTCGATCCTCGGTCCCGGCACAGATTTATCTGATTTCCAAACCCTTCCTACACCTCTGACAAGACATCTTGTGAATGTGTGGAATGCCAGGTCGCCACCGTGGTTCGGATTCCACGTTAAACTGTAGGTCCTTCATTTAATCTCACAATCACCCTACCATTACACATTAGCGTAAGTGCGTATAACCCGAACGGGTAGTAAGACGCGGTGCTAATAATAATAATAATAATAATAAGATAAAAAAATCTTCAAGCTGGTTCAAAGCCCGAATGCACTAAACAGTTAACTATGCATTAAATTAAACTGTCAGTTTTCAATTAAATTATCTCAGATACATACATACATACATACACACATACATGCATACAAAGTATAATAAAACTATGCCATATTGGGACGATGTGGTTGTCCATAGTTAAAGAGGGAACTAAACTTTTCCTGGAGCTTGGAGTAGTTTTGTAATAGTACCTTTAAAAACCAAGTTTCTTTTTGTGCTTTCCTTTTTAATACTCATATTTACACATATAATGGTATGGAGGAGAAAGGAAGAATATATAGATTTCATACCCTCCCTCCATGCAAATTTAGTTACAATTCCTCTGGATTATAATTTTCTTGCACTCACTCTATTAGTGTAAATATGCTCGGATGTATATCAAAACGCAGATCACAGAGAACTTCTTAAAATAAATATTTTATTTCAAACTTAATCTAAATTTTATAAAAACTAAATAAACTCACCAAATTGAGTGCAGACAAAGGTTTTACTGATGACCAAGTGGTCTAAGCCGTTAGAGGTTTGCCATTGACATGAAAATCGGGATTCGAATACCAGCTCCGTACACATCAGGTGGCTTTTCATTTGTGATGTAATAGTTTAGCTTTACTATCATCGCTCCATGTTAATGCGGTTGCACTTCCAATAAAATACCCCCATCATACCTTAACTCATAAATAAAGTCATTAATAACACGTATTTAAACTGTCCATAGAAACAACTAATAGGTATACCACAGGCTACACACCACAATAACACAAACATACAACGCTAAAGAGTGCTAAGTCTATAATTAACTCTATATTTATAATAAATCAATTAATATGATTGGAATTCTTTGTAGCTCCATATTCGCCCTTTTTCATTAATGTATGTCCTGTAATATTCCAGCAAAACAAAATTTTCCTGGTCGTTTGACGTTTAAGCTTTACAGATCTAAGATACTTTTTTATCCGCGTTTCACCACCTACCTTGGCTATACACATTTAATTACACTAATTGAGTAAGGAATAATAAGGTAGTATTTAGAAGAAATGTTCTTGCATTTGTGTGAAGAGAGAGGGTAGGAAAGTTCTTACATCAATACCGGTGAGGATCGAACCAGGCTCTAAAGGAACCTATGCCGGGTTTCGGCTCAGCACGGCCCAGTCCACGGTATCTTGTCAACGTGTGAAACCAGAGCCCGAAGACCAAACACTTGAAACGTGCCGTTCGGTCGCCTCTGCCAGCAACTTTCAGCTAGAATACCAACTCATTAACTCATGGTATAGAGACTCAGTAAGGTTGCCTTGTGCGTAAATTTCACTATAGTACAGTGGCATGAATGAACCAAGGCCGTACCGAGGGGGTTAGGTGTATTTTGAGGGGTTAAGACCCCTTCCGAAAGTAATATTAGTAATGAATTATTGTATTATAATTCAATGCCTAGGCTAATAGCTTATTGGGCTATGTACTATAAAATTCATCCTAAAACCATAATGATGTGTAAATAAATGGTACGGTTTACAACACTGACTTTCACCCGCTTTTATCTTAAAATTAACATTTACTAAAGACTCATTTTTGTGGAAACACTATACCAAAGTTCATAAATGAAATAATATACATTGTTACTTAATTAATCTATGGCATTAGGAACTAAGAACACTGTTATAGAATAGCTGAGAAAAGAGAAACATATTTTTCCACCAAAGAGTATAGCAATAAATTCATTTTCAAAGACCTGAATTAATAAGTAGGCCTATATATGTTTGCTTATAGCTTAGAAATTATTGTTTTTATAAAAATATATTTCAAATAGAAGATTTTTATCTTTAATAGTACTACAAATTTACAATGATGTTATTTCGTATCTTAAATAGTTGCGGATAAATTATTAAAATTATAAAGTTTTCCTGATGTAAAGTACCCTTAAGGTCATTTTTATGGGAAAATGAGAGTATCCATCTTGCTTATAACAATATACAGTGCCTATATATAAAATTTAATTTAGATCGTTATAGCGAATTCCGAGAAAATTGATTATTTCCTCTATTTGCCCTTAAGTAAACTAACCTTAAATTTAGTCTTGGATTTCTATTTTTATGAAAAACCCAGATAGCAAGTTTTAGCCCAACCAGTCAAATAGTTTTGGCTCCATCCCGAGGTACAGGCAGACAGACGACATTGCGAAAACCACTTTTTTTGTTTCAGGGGGTCATGAAACGTCGACATTTATCAAAATCTCGAGTTAGATTATTTTGACTATCACAATACTTTCCATCCGAGGTGTTGAAAGAAAGTAAAAACTTTAAACTACTTCAAGAAGGATTTTATGTTTTAAAAACTCCTTCTGTTGGAGGACCACAGCAGGATCCACCCCTAGTATAAGCCCCCTTCTAGCCCATCTATATTCTCTCCACCAAATATAAATACATCAATGGATATGGTCCTGGCATGAACATATACATGCCTTAAAATTTACTAGTTTTTTATTATTTCATTTTGTACTTAAAGTATATTTTCTGAACTAAGAGATTATCTCTGCACACGATCTAAAAATGAACTTGACTCTAGAAAAACCAACGCTGGTTGTCACATGGTCTAGGACGTCAAACTCGAAATATTATGGGCTACTAATAGTGAAGAGGTGGTTTGCATGTGACTTATTGTCCCATTTCCCCCATTCTTTATTTATCCTATTGCGGATGTACTTCCTTCATTTCTGACCCTTGGATTTAACCTTGAAAACCCTTGTGCTTAAAATACTAATATTATGTGGCTGTTCATATTTATTTTTGTTCCTTGAATTTACCTTACTTATCTATTGCCTTGTGATCAACACGTGTTGCGCATATTAAAATTAATGATAATGTATAACACAAACGCATTACATTTTTTCTCTAGTTTGGAATAATTTTTAAAAAAATCAGTTTTAAGTAAATCACTTTTATTGTAGATTCACACTTTCACCGAAAAAATAGCCCAGAACAAAAACTTGGTCACGTGACGAGCTCTAAGCCAATCACAAGATTCCCCCTTTACTGGCGCGAGATGTTCCGCTAAAATTCAACTCATCTCTACTTTGTCCGCTCTGCCTAAGATGTTCGGTACAGGAGAACCAATCAAATATCAGAACCGAACATCTCAAATCAGTGCGCATTCTTATTTGACAACGCATATGCTCTGCAGCCAGATTAGTTGTCCGTTGTGAGGAGATTTGAAATAACCCGTTAGTGTAAAGCATGTGTATCGATGTATCGGATTGTGCCACGACATAGAATTATAATCTGAAAACATCCATCGGGAGAATAATCTATAATATATGTTTATCCACTAGAAAATAAAATGTGTTGATAACCAACTTTTAGGTTAATTGCTGCGCCAGATTTCACTTTATATTTTTGGCGAACGTATAAATCAAGCTTTAATCTTATATGTAACTAAAATTATTATGATTTCTACCCCAAGTATGACAATATAACATCAAAGTATCAAGTTTGAACAAAATTCATTTAACTCTTTCTGCTGTAGTTCCAGGTACAGATAGACATATAAGTAGAGGGACAGACATTTATACAAAGACAGACAGACCATGGAACAGAGAGAATGGTAAGGCCCATTTTTTTAAATTTTGGTTGATATAAAAGATCAAGCGTTTAATCCAAACGGTTATTATGGTGAAGTAGAAAAAAATCACACTAAAACAAAAGTTAAAGATTTTGTTCCCACTAGCATGTTTAAAAAAAACATCTAGTTATGGTATTATGCTAACAAAAGATGGTTATGCGGGGTAAGTTTTTTTTCACATTTGTAAAGAGATTTGTAGCCACCCTGAAATTATCTAACCAGGTGTTACTTTATCCACATATTCTTATCAGGCATACCTTGCTTATTGATCCCATGGTTGGGACCTCATGCATGAGCACTCCTTTCAAAAAATCTTTACATCTTGATCCTAGCTATTACGTGGACCACTCGACGCCTGCGCACTTGGGAACGAACACGTCCATTAGAATGTGTCGACACGACACGCGTAACAAATAGTAATTACAAGCGAGTGTAGATTTTATTTTATTTTTTGGTTTTTTTACAGCCATTAACCGTGACTTGTATTTACATGGGCTGCTTTGCCTCTCCTATAAATAACTTTCAACACTTGATGGGTCATTTCGGAGGCTAGGTTCAGAAAAGGGTTCATGCACGTTCTAAGCACACGTCTTACAAAGTAGCTTAATCTAGGAAAGTACGTCTGATACCACACATCTAGTCCTAGACCCGCCTCGGTGGCGTAGTTGGCTAACGCGCTTGTCATGTTGAGCTCGACTGCTGAGGACGGGGAGATCGAGGTTCGAATCTCGTTTGGGTGAACTAGGGGTGGTTTTTCCTAAATGGTTTTCCACTCTCCCTCCACGCAAATGCGGGTTCACTTCCTCTAATTCAACCTTCCCAATTCCTAATCCATTAGCGTTGTTAGTACTTAAAGCGTATAACCCGAACGGGTAGTAAGACGCGGTGCTAAATAAATCTAGCCCTAGCACCTAGATATTTATTAATTGGGTAGCATGGTGGACCCGTCTACAAATAATCTCTCTGTGCTCCAAGTCTTACTACCCACCAGGGCTATCTACATATCAAGTATTTAACAATAATTATGAATAAGGTAGAATTCAGAGGAAATGAACTAGAATTTGCGTTCAGGAAGAATGGGGTGGAGGGGGCATTTAATTTTTTAAAAAAACTCTGTATACTCACCATAATTAAAACCAGACTTTCTTATCTCAGCCAAACCAAATAAGGTGAGACTGACTACTTTTCCCATATGCTCACTGGTGTGGTTCATACACAAATAGTAAAGATCTTATTATATTTAGACGTTTTTGTTAGTTGATTCATAAAAGAATGTTATTCCTCCTAATGATAGAAATTAATTTCATAAGATTTGAAGTCGATTGAGATATAATTTATGGATCAAAGTGTTTACCCCGGCATATATATTTGTTAATTGGATTTCAAAAGAATCCAATCTTATCGTTAATCTAAAAAAATTCTACAAAAAAATAGTTTGGCAACTAAATAGCATTTTGTGTAAATATAGCTTTTCCGTTGAAAAAATAGTTTTGTATTTTTTGTATTTCTTTTAAAGCAACAATAGGTGGGTGCAATGCACAGTACTGTACATACACTAATGTACAATACATACACTAGAAGTGCAAAAAGGTGCATAGGCACGCCGCAAGCGCACATATGTAAGCCCGGTGTATGCTGGTACGTGCATCGTCAGTTTCCTAATGACCCCAAGCACGAGTGACGTGACGTCACTTCCTCTGATTTATTACCTCGTCCCCCTCTTCCTCACCACCCGTCAGCCCTAAGCCTTGCCACAGTAGATGGAGATGCAGTTTATTTACAGGAGTTTATAGGCGTGTTCAAAACAGCACCCATGTTTTATTATTATTTGACGTGTTTAACTTGCACTTTCTAAACATACAAAGTATATCTTTCTTATTTATTGCACCACTTCTTACTACCAGTCCGGGCTATCCATATAAAACTACACTCTTCGGGTAGGGAGAAGAAGAAGGTTTTTTAATTATGATTGAAATACACCCACGATTGAAATACACCCACGATTACATGGCGAGAGAGTGGGAAACCATTTAGGTAAAAACACCCTCAGTACACCTGTCCAGAATTCTCACCATGACCTCTCCAGCACCGACAAATTAGATCTCTACGTTTATATCACGTGCTCACTGATACGAGTCAAATGTCATAAGCATATGATTTCAAAGTTAATTTAACCTAGGTCCGTTGGGTTTACACTTAGACCTGATAATCACCATTCACCATGTATATATCAGCACTTCCCAACCTCTTTTCGCTTGCTTACCCCTTGGCAGCTCATTTACATAAAGTATGCTCTTAATTTTTAGCAAAATGTTTCATTATTACAGTAGTAGCTTTTTCTGATTTACTTGTTGCAACTGAAAATAAATAGGCTAGTAATGGGATTAAAAACAATTTGTAACTAAGCTGAATAAAAAAGGTCATATATTTTTATATTTAAAACGCAAAAGTCACAATTAAAACTAACAGATTTAATTTATTTATTTATTAATACTAATAAAAACTAATCTATGTTTGAGATTAAAATTATTTTCTCACAGTCAAATATAGAAGAAAACCAGCACCAAACCCTCACCAATTCTTTAAGTTAATTTTATAAATTTTGACAGATCTTTTATCTTACACTGCTGGCATATGCAGCTCTTTTTGCCATTTTACAAATATTTTCGTGTACCCTCAAATGTCCCGGTACGTAACGCGTACCCCACGTTGGGAATGGTTGGTCTAGATGTTTACTCACTTGACAAACTTAATCAGCATAAATCATAATTAAACCAATGGCTCCTAGATATGTCAATCTCCTTAGATATTTACTTGAAAAGGTTGAGTGAAACAACATTTATATACATTTTATTGAAAATTCATCGTTACAAAATTGCTTCACTCATTGATCATACATATATTAGTTACAGAGTATTCGAAACCAAAGGGTGATTGTATTTGAGTGAGATAACGGGGTAAATTAACGGAAGGGGATTTGGGATCTGTCAATCCCTAATCTCCCCTAAAAATTGATATGGTTGCAGAAGGTGCCTGCTTAGGATCACTTGTTTTTTAAGTTTAGATCAGAGCAGTTTTCGGTCAAATTACCTTGCACTGGTGTTAAGGTCATCACTGTTGGCAGCTTGATCTAATTTATAAAGGGAGCCAAACTTATTTCTGAGGGCACCACAAGTTCATGTTAGCCCTATCTCCCTAAAAAAAAAAATCATTCCTACTCTCTGGGAGAACATAATCTTTGTTATTTTCTAGTTCTATCTATTTCAACATCCAACGTTCTTAAACTTCAATCAAGAAGAGAGACTAAATTCTTGTGTTTCTTCATATTGCGCCTATTAGAACTTTTGGTATTTCTGCTAAGACCCCTTCTTAAGGAATGAGAATAGAGCATAATTGTTCACGTGCATAGTGTAGACCGATATAACAGGACAATTTATTAAGAAGTTCCTTAAAGTAACGGGTAGTAAAACACACAACTAAATATATTTTAGTTTCAGTTTTTAAATTATTTGTAGATCTTCTTAGATAAACAATTAGTTTATTTAAAAAGTATAATAATTTTAATCATTCATTTATTTACTTTGTCAATATTTGCTGTAATTATTTATAGTATTGAAGGGAGTATGGAAACTAAAGAGTAATGCACGATTGCAAAACCAATTTCAATTAACGTAGATTATTATTTATAGTCTAGCTAGACTATATTACTTTATTGGCTAACGTTTTAATCCATTATTTTAAATGTCAAATAGTCTATGCATACTTCAATTTCTTGGGAAAAATATGTAAACTCATTTACACGATCGATATGCTCGAGTAGAGAAAGAATAATAAAATATGGACGTGGCATTATCATTTCGAAAGTTGGTAGACTTATTTTATTTTATATTGTACCCCACAATAAATAAAGCATTAAATATGTTTAAATTGTTAAGAGCTTTTTCTTAAAAAAATACAATTTTTGGTATTTGTTTAGCATTCATTTTAATAATTAAAATTTCATGATCATCAAATCGAGTCTGATTTAGATAGGAGGGACGTTATATGACAGTTATAAAATTTATTAAAACCATTTTCATATTACCCGCTCCGGTAAACGTATGGTCAAAGGCGCTACTCTCACAATATACTAGATTTACGATGACTGGGATATCGTGGTTCGATCCTGGTCAGGTGTACTGAGGGTGGTTTTACCTAAACAGTTTTAGACGTTTTTCACGAAAATGCGGGTATACTTTCTCTAAATTAAATTTACTCATCCCTAGCCCAATAGTGTAATTATTAGTACACAGGTAGGTGTATAACCCGAACGGGTGGTAAAAAGAACCAACATATTTTCATAAGTAAAGACATGTGATTTGAGGCTGTCACTTTTCATAGATAATATGATATAATACCAATAACATAGTGACATTTTATCAATGTTGACTGTAAAAAGTTTGTATTTTCTAAAAGTTCCTTGATTACCAGAATCTAAGATAGATATATTGATACGTAAGAATAATTATACTAAATCCCCATAGGTGAACGCGAGGAATATATATCAGTATCTAATAGATTGTTTTTCTGGTGACGACGAGGCCATAGTTCAGATCCCGGCCAAGCGTACTGTGGGAGATATTTACAAAATGGTTTCTCACTATCCCTACACACAATTAAGGATACATTTCTTCTCGAGGTCTAACATATTCATTCCTACCAATTTAGTATGTTAAATGAGAATAACCATGGCCGATAGTCAGACATGTTGATAAACAAACTCAACATGGATGGCCTATAGTTTGTTCAAATCTAGAATGTGTGTAAGATGATGAAACGAGAGAAGTTTCTCTGGTTACGTATGACTTGTTAACATAAGAGGATGTAAGGTGATAGTTTCGATGTTTAAATGGCCATTAGGTTGTCAAAGGATATGTTAGCTACTTCATAGTACGCACACATGGTAATTAACGTGTAATTTGTTTGACACTTGAACTCTTGTTTGTGCGCATAGGTAGGCACTTGATAAGAAATTCAGGCTAACCTTTGGTTTTCACTTTCCCTCCACGCAAATACGGGTACATTTTCATGAAATTATACCTTTATCATTACTACCCCATTACTGTATAAGTGTATATAATGCACGTGAAGTGAGAAACAGTTTAAAAAAAAACTGGGCCTGGATTCACTAACGGGAGCAAATCTGCTCCGGCGCAAGTATAGAAATGTCACAACTTTGCGCCCAAGATGCTCCCCAAGATGCGCCTTATTTATTTGCTCCATTTCCGTATTCACTAAACAAGGCGCAAACTGGTGGCAGGAATAGGGTGATGTCATCACAAACGTCATCATTTGCTCCCTTTAGTGAATCCAGGCCCTGGAGAGTATCCTGCTTCAATTTACAGTACAGCCAGTTCCCGACTTAGTGACACCATTGTATACGAATGTAAACGCTCTCGGTGTTTTCGGGTCACTTAAGATGGATGGGATGGAAAGGGATGCGAGAAAAATACAGTGTTTTTACAGTTTTTATGGCAAAACTTTTTTTTGCCAAAATAAGTCAAATATAGCTCCAGTACAAACATAGAATTTAATTTTCTTCTCATGGTGATTTAAAAATTTATTGAATATCTTTCAAAGGTATTCTGGAATTTAATGACAACTTTTTCTCTTCATTTGAAAAGTTTGTTAGATAATGCCACTATGCTCATGACAGATATTCACTGTTGATATCCAATATGTGAAGAAAATTAAACACTGTGTCTGTACTGGAGCGATATTTTATTTATTTAGGCAAAAAAAAATTGCATAAAAATTTCAAAAACACTGACTTTTCTCGCGTCCCATTTTCTCCCAACTTCATGGTCGCTGCATGAGTATTCTATATTATATTCGGGCACCAAGTAGTAATGTATCCTTCCAATAAGTTATTCAACATAAAACAACTAACCTATTTGATGTTTTATATATATTTACTAAATAACCTCTACCTTATTTATATATAAAAGCCAGTATGTTTGTCTGTAAATAATTTTTTCTCGAATTTCTCGATAAAGTGCAAATCTGAAACTTCACACAATGATTATTTAAGGGTTTTATTTATCTCCTAAATTCTTAAAACTTAAATTTCTTCAATGTGGCTAGTCCAAGGGTGGATTAAAATAAGACTTACCTTCTCTTTCTAGAAAGTTCTTCCACTACTCTTAGAATATTCTACTCATTAAGTTCTACTTTTTTTTTTTTAAAGCCTAAGGCAATTGCCAATACAATCTTATTATTGACCTGGTCGTAGACAGAATTTCCCCAGTCATATTATAATTGTATATCTGAACTAGTTCTTTATAGGTGGAGTGACTATATAATCTATGCACACCTAGACTAATAAAATCGCAATGTTCATGCGACATACCTATTGAGCCTCTGTACCTCTTTATTGTTGAAGACGCAGTTCCTTCACTTCCTTCCCAACCTGAGTTGCAGAGGTGATCCCTTCAAACCCCGTGGCCTTCAATCTAAATACAGCCCAATTTATTTTCAAACTTATCTAAAAAAAAAATGTAACAAGGCTATTTCCTTTTTCTCCAACTTTCACTAAAAATTATGACCAATACAAAATACAGACCGGAGAAGGATCCTTGAAAACAAATTAATTTTAAAAAAAAACTTATTTTATTTAACAGGACTATAAAAACACCACTGTAAGCTCTGCCTAGTAATGTTTATTAAGGTTGGAAGCTAAATATTAAATTATTATATAAACAGGAAGTAAGATCTATAAATTTGTATAGTTTAATAACAAATATATGTTTGCCAGCCCACACTTCAAGATATATAATATCATGGTGACTTTGCCGTTCAGCTTTATTTATAGGACAGTGTTTGTTGGTGCAGCCGTTTGAATATTTTATTGCATTCTACTCCAACTATTTTATAAATATGATTGGAAAATTGAAAGATATAAGTGTTAAAATGTTTGATAAAGAGCTCAGGCCTAATAAACCTATTACAAATGATAATCAAAAAGTAAATTACTAGGGGTGCCAAAAATGGCCAATCTTGAACAACAACCGAGCGTTCATTGAGCTTAAGGGGACCATGTTATATTGTCAAAATTCAGGTCCAGAGCCACTCAACATATTATAACCAAATTTTTAATGATAGCGTTTGAATTCCTTGTAATTAAAGTGAACCTAACATTTCACTTATATGTTTTACGATTGAGTGATGATGATTTATTTTATGTTATTTTATTTCAACGAAATAATTTTAATAATATTTTTTTAACTTATTTTGTTAACTTCAAATAAAAAATAATAGATTCACTATATTTGGAACATGTTCATAAACAAGGCCTAAAAAATTCATTCTAATACTTAGCACCCTTATTTAAATAAGTGTACCTTAATTTGAAAAAAAAAAACATTATTGAGAAATTGAATTTAAAAATTGCTGATATAAATTACCACACCATTCACTGACGTATGCCATCGTTTTTACCAACTTCCATCAAATGGGTAGCAATATTTATGTTATTGTCATTTTCACTTACTGCCTTCTGTGCAGATTTATACATAGTCATTAGCTACACTTTTTACACATTGGCCTAATATTGTATTGTACTTGAAGCAATTGCCAGGAGGTTGAGGTAAATTCATTATAGCACACAATGTTTCACCTGCAGTCCTGCCTTTACCTACACTTCTGAGACCATACACTAACCTCACATTTAAATCAAAATGATGTATGCTTGTTTTATTAGAAGTATAAATTTCACATGAGTAGCTACAATATTTACAAACAATCTCCAACATTGATGCTAGATAAAGACTATTTCGTTTGTCAGTAACCTCTCAGAATTCAATAGTCTTCTAAGCCGAAGTTCTTGCATTTCACAATTTGGAAAAGTTTTTCATCCAAAATTAAAAGATCAATAATAATATTTCCTTCCTTAAGTTTTTCCCCAATATAAACCTTTTTTCTCCCCACACATTTTCAAGTAGCGCAATTTTCTACCAGATGCAGGACTAGGCCAATTAAAATCTCCATCGAAATCTGAATAGTAAGAAGTACTGATAACAGGCAAATGAATAGTATTATTATTAGATCAATTAGATTTGGGTATAATCTTTGTAAATTGATTTCTACCAAAACTTCTTCTACGACCAAACTTTCATCATTTTAAAAATATTTAATATTGAATATTAAATAAATGTATGATTCAAATCAGCCTCGAAACAACAAATAGCGGTATTTCACTTTCCCTCTCTTTTATACAAACAATATAAACAAAACATTTTGTTTTCTACAGACAACAATATAAACAGAATAAAAAAGTTTTATTTTTTTAATACAAAAAACCCCAATGAAATATTTGAGTTGCTATGGCTCCAGAAGAAAAAAAAATCTATAACTATTTCACAAAATAATTGCGTCAAACTCAAGTTTATAAATTATTTCTGGCTGTAATAAATGGAAAATCTTGACATGTGATATGTTATTCTATTCAGACAACAATTTCGAACAATATAATAATAAAATCCGAAAAAGTATAATTTTGTTGAAAAATGAGACCCGCTTTCTCTTAAAGATGTTCAAACTAGCTTTCAACTGATTTGACATGGTATTTTTTTTTTAATAATAATTCGTACTCCCTTGATTAAAAAACTTTTGCTCAGCGAACTTTTCTGATATGTTCATTGCTACGTAATATTTATCTAGTTTTTAGTGTGTTCAAAGTCAATCTAAATCAACATAGATTGACAATATTTTTATAACAATACAAATGAAAAGAAATATCCTAGACGTGTTTATTTTAGAATCTAAGTTTGTTACTCAAGAGCGTACTAGTGATTTACCAATAAGATATAAAATGTTTCAAAAAAATCATAGCTCGTTTGATCACCCGGTTGACTGTATGTTCAGCTGGGAGGAAGAATAAATAGCTAAGATAAAGTGAAAAATATACCGGAAACACATCACGGACCCCTATACGATTAACGAGTAACGGATAACATTTACGGATTTCATCATGTTTTAGAATGTATTTAAGGAACACAAACTAACTCCCTTACAACAGATAACTGTAATGTTCAGGCTCTAGAAGTTCTTTGGGAGTAGGGGTCTCAATTGAAGGTCCTTCCCCAGTAAATTTTGTGTGTGTGAAACCCCACCCCATCTTACTACTTGTTCTGGTTTTTCCCATATATATCTACTCGTGGGGGGGTAGGATTGCAAAAGGAAGCATTTTATAGGTACCCACGGTTGCGTGGAAGGAGAGTGGGTAACCATGTAGGAAAAACCATTCTCAGTAGACCCGACCAGGATTCCAATCCCGATCTTCCCATCTTCAGCAAGCTGGTCTAGCACTAGATTGACGCCATAGTCTAGACCGTTTGGGCGCTGAATCGGACTGTTAAAAAATATTATGTTCTGGATTACTTAAGAAGTTATTTGATTGGTTTGAAGAGGGTTTATTTATGTTGTGCATTTCTTTGTCAAAATTTATGGTAAGAACAACAATGAAAATGCTAAGTGTTGTGACAATAATATGATAACCATATTATAAATGACGTAAGCATTCAATTCCTTTCTTATAAATTAAACTCGGTACAATATTCATATTAAGTATGTTTTGAATCTACATGAGAAATATTTATGGGGAAAGGGGGACTTAACACAGTTCCAGTTCTCACAAAATAAAAACAGAGAAATTCAAGGCCCCGCCCCGCCCTCCCCTCCAGTTTAGGATTTTCAGGTATTGTTCGACTTTCAGCCAGGTTTTCAAGAGCTCATCATGTGCGAGATTAGGAAACTGCCTGTATATCCCCTCGCGGTTATATGGCTCTAATGAGGTGCAGGGAAACATTCCTGAACTCTGCGACCATGCGACCAATGCGGTCAAACTGTCAATTAACTGGCGGAACGCTTCCTGACTCTCACGCGCGCTTAGACTACGCAGTCAACACCACCTTCCACCGTAGCTCTGATTCTGTCACTAGGTGTTTGGAATCGATGTTTACGGTCAGAGAGAATATGATGTCATGTCATTTAGACTGTTCACACATTTTTTTGTTTTAGATGCTTGTAACTCACAAAAGTAAGTATACGGACTAAATTTCAGGCTTATATATCTTAGTTTCTAATGGTGTGTGAAGCTTCGATAAGTTGAAGTCGAAGGTCAAATTACCTTCAGCTTCGACTCCGACATCTACAATAACCTTTGCATATTTGAAAAATTTCGAAGGAAGGATAAACTTCGATTAATTATCAAACGATTTAATTTTATCTTACTATATATTACATATTTCAATATTTGATAATTTTAAAACCGTTACTAAATATAATTTTAACATCGACTAATAATTTAACTACCATAACATAAGCATGGATCAAAAGCGGGTAAATAAATGTTAATATATTATATTCACTATCGCCAACATAATTTTGTAGATAATAAAAATACCTCTAAAGAAAATAATAACATCATGGTCAATGGTATAAAGCAGAGAAATCATTTTAGTTGTGCTATAATCCCGGCTCGCATCTAATGTTTAGTCCATAATATTTTATCTCTTTGGAATTATTTTGAACAAATTTACAAATGTATTTTGTCACAGAAGTTTTTCATAGCTTCTTCTTATTCAAAATGGCTTATATAGAAAATGTGAAAAGAAAGCAAAATTTAATTTATAATTATTATTATTATAGAAATGAAGATAAAAAGATATACATATATAAAGATTACAAATTGATTTATCAGCTCCATAATGTAATCAAAATATTTAAACTAAATTGATAATTTACTAAACTTATCAGTAAGCCTGTGTGCATTAATTATTAATATAGGTCTTTGACTTCGACTTTTCTTCGCGAGTTTCAAGTCTCGCTTCAACTTCGCTTCACACTTAAAAATTGACCTTCGCACACCCCTATTAGTTTCCCAATTACAGAGATGAAGCGAGTTTGAATCCTGGCTGGGTGTACAGAGGGTGTTTTTTCACACAAATTATTTCCCACCTTCTCTAAGCAAATATGGGTACATTTCTTCTAGAATCTTCCTTATTCATATCTAATCAAATAATGTAACTAATACGATTAACCTTAATAGGTATTATGATACGATGAAATTAAAAATATTAAAAATAAATTATAGCCCTATTTTGTGCCTCACATATTACTATAAGGTGCAATTAACTTATTTCTAGTAAGTATTATTAAGTTTAACCCTTAATTCTAAGTGGGATTAGACCTACTACTTTTAAAGTAATACACAAAAGGAACGAAAAATAATTTTTAATGTTAATATAAATTTACCTCTAAGATTAATTGTAATATTCTATACTACTACCCACCTCGGTGGCGCAGTTGGCTAACGCGCTAGTCGTGTTGAGCCCAACTGCTAAGGATGGGGAGATCGAGGTTCGATTCTCGGTCGGGTGAACTGGGGGTGATTTTTCCTAAATGGTTTTCCACTCTCCCTCCACGCAAATGCGGGTTCACTTCCTTTAATTCAACCTTACCAATTCTAATCCATTAGCGTAATTAGTACTTAAGCGTATAGCCCACACAGGTAGTAAGACGTGGTGCTAAATAATAAAATAAATCTATACTGCTGGCTCTGGTTAGATCAGGGTGAACAGCAGTTGGTACCCTCTTCGGTGGCTGCATGGTCTAAAACTGTGGTGGGCAACCCTGTCACCAATCACCGCAAGTGGCGAATTGGTTATAGATGTGTGGCAAATTTGAGTTTCTGGCTCTCACAGTAGAGTAGTCATTTTCCTGATGGCATGTGCTGATTGTGGTTTCACTTTTTTTAAGTGAGTCATAGACGCAACACTGTCTTCCAAAACTCACCTTCCCTACCTTTCACTACACATTAATTTCATCTCTGCCTTCAGACAAAATAAACAAGATTGTCAGATTTCACATTAAATTGTTTTACATTCTCAATCCGAACGATTTGCATAATTTGCGTTTTAGGCAGTTGTAACCGAGTAATCAAAGTGCATTGTACTGTACATGTCTTGAATAAACTGGTTCAAACAGTGTTCGGTCTCAATATGTGATCACTGTTTGGTTGTGCTGTTGAAATATTGGCAACAGTGTCAAGACTTAAAACGGGGCCTTATCCCTCCACTTTCAAAACACCAGTGCTTGCTTAGGCTGGTATTACATTATCACATATATGTCTAATTTCTGTGATCAAAGAAAATGTGATGTAGCTTTGACGACTCCTCAAATGATCTTTGATCACATAAATATTTTACAAATCTTTGATCACATATTTTCGTTATAGAACATGCTCTAAGGTTTGATCAAAGAAAATGGCTCCTGAAAGATTATCCTGCACGTGCGAAGCAGTCTTAGCATTTCTTAGGTGTGTATTTTTTCTTCTAATTAATGGAGTGATTTTTGCTACCAAATATTTAAAAGTTTCACAGTTCATACGTAAATATTTTGATTAGATTCTGGATCTTCAGTTTGAAGTTCCTTTAGCAGGCAACTGTTAATCCCTCTTGAATTTCGTCTCCCGACCCAAGGTAGAATCCACAATCGTTTAACAGGTTTTCTTTCCGTTCCAAGCAACAATGAGATTATCACAATAGCACTCACAGTCGCTCCCCTGCACTTGTAATTAAACCATTGGAGTCCATTTTTTTAATAACATATATTGTAGCGACTGTGAAAGAAATGTGATGTAGTGTAATAATACATCTTTGATCAAAGACGGTGTTAAATATTTTATTATATATTTGATCAAAGAAATATATTTCATTGATCAAAGAAAAATGTGATAGTGTAATACCGGCCTTATCTTGATGCGAGAATAGACGTACTCATTCAATTTGTCGCAAACAACTCGCAGTAGTACAGGATGAGACAACAATATTAGTTGTAATGGTAAACATTGTTACAATTAAACAAACAGTGTGTTTTGTTTTAAATGTTCAATTGAGCAAAGTGAATTATAATTTTCACATTGAGAAATATGTTTCCCATCTCTGGCCCAAGGCATCACTATCGTAATGGGCTGGAATTCCAATTACGGGGAGAACAGGTTCTGAATCTCTCTCTGGTGCACTGATGGGTTTTTTTCCTAAATAGTTTACCACTCCCTCTCCAGGAAAATGTGGGTATACTTTATCTGAATTCAACTTTCATCATCCTTTATCCATTATCTTAGTATGTAGGCCTTCTTAATGTGTACAGCCCGAACGAGTTGTAAGATACGGTGCTAAAAATGTTTTTAAAAATCTGCACATGATAGTTATAAATATAAATGAGGTTTTAGCAAGAAACTAGCAGATTGTTGCAGCGTTGGCTGTAAAATATCGCACTGAAATGTATTCAAATAAATTTATTTGGCACTGAAATTTCTATAAAATGAGCAGTCCCTCTACTCTTTTGCACTCTTTTTACCACAGGACATTGTCCGTCCGGGCTGTCCGTATTTAGCTGCAGTGATGGAGTATGAATGAGGAAGGTAGAGTTTAAAATAAATATACGCAAATTTCCGTAAAGGCAGATCCAGAAACCATTTAGGAAAAAAATATCTCAGTACACCAGGCTGGTATTAAAAACTCAGACCTCTTCGTCATCAGCAAATCATGTTAGACGAACTTAAAGCTTAATCTGAGTCTGAGAGCTCACTAATGCAGGGGAATTTTTAGATAAGAGTTTAATCATAAAAATCTGTAAGCTTTCAAGAGATTTTGAGCTTTTGGAGTTGAACTTTATTGAACATATATGTTTCCTCTTCACAAGATTAGAAGCGCTTTAAATTGACCCTGTTTTCATCTCTCTAGCTCCATCCGAACTCTTTAGCTTTATACCAACCCTCTAGCTCTATCCCAACTCTCTAGTTGTATACCAACTATTTAGCTCCATCTCAAATCTCTAGCTCTATCCCAAACCACTAGCTCTATCCCAACCATCTAGCTCTATGCCAACTCTCTAGCTCTATTCCAACTTTCTAGCGCTATAAAACTCCCTATCTATATCTACAACAACATTCTTGCTCTATGCCAACTCTCTAACTCTATACCAAATTTTAGCTCCATAGCAACTTCCTAGCTCCAGACCAACTCTATAGTTTTATACCAACTATTTAGCTCGATCTCAACTTTATAACTTTATACCAACCCTTTAGCTCTATCCCAGCTCTCTAGCTATATACAAACTTTCTGGCTTCATACCAACCCTCTGGTTCTTTATCAACTTTAATATTGTGAAGAAGGAAATGCCTAGTTAATATATTAGCAAACTATGCATATAGAGATATTTGTAGTAGTACAATTATTAACACCAGATATCACACTTGGAGTAAACTACGAATATCTTGTCTCTAGTCTTCTCACCCCCTTCATACCCGTCAGCACGAGAATAATTATAGTCAATCGGGAATCAAACCGTAGATATTTCAGAGAGTGACTCAAAACCTGAAGCTTTATTTGTCAACGAACGTTTAATATATCTCTAGTCATACATAAAATTAAATTGTAATACTTTATAAATCAAGATTCACACCTATTTATCAAGGAAGCTGTATTAAAAACCAACACATACCTAAAGTAACTTGGTAGGGAAGTGCGTTAACAGATTTAAACGACTATTGAGTCACTAATTGTGATGGATTAGTCACGAATAATTAGAGCGCACGTTCCTGTCAATTAGCAAGCGCATACCCTCAAACCCTCTCTCCTTATTCCAAGCAACGTCTCAGTGGTGCGATGAGTGAGTTAGTGCTCAGACGAAACATTTAAATGCCATCCAAGCCGCATAGGTGGGCACGTGGACTAAATGTCAGGCTCGTACAATATATTAGTTTAAATTAGTTTTAAAATTATTCTTGTAGGCTACACGGGAATTGAACCCAAGACCTTTGACATAGCTCACCCATGTTCTATCACTGAAGATTTGCGCTCTAAATCAAAGGTCCTGAGTTCAATTTTGGTTTACAGGGTTCATTTTAAACTAATTTATATTAGTTGAAAAATTACGTTCACCTACTTGATAGCCAAACTAGCATCGATTTACACATTGTATGGATAAATGCATTCATACAGTCTAGTTTATCGGTGATGGAACAAACAGGGTTCTAATCCTGGTCGTGTGTACTCTGGTCACATTTATAAATGGCTTATTCACTCTCCCTTTATCCGGCCCCGTGGTGTAATGGTCAGTGCACCTAGAGCCACGAGTCTAGGTGTTCCGGGCTCGATTCTCGGCTGATACCGTGGGTATTTTCTCTCAAGAGGAATTATCCCAATGGTTTGCCGGGGTTTGGTAAATTAGGCTTAAGTTAGGTTTAAGAGTACCACTGGTCCATACCTCCATATTCAACATCATCACATCATCTCATTGCGTGTACGACTTGTAGACATCATCCATAGGTGTACTCCGGACAACGTTCCGTATCACAAGTGCGGTGAATAGTCTACAACCTACATACAGATGACCGAACTGGATGTTATGCCCTTCGTGATTAGTAATACCATACGGTTTTAAAAAAACTCTCTCTCTCTATACTCAAATTTGGGTTGGTACATTATCCCTGAATTTTGCCTTTCTCATTTTACTCTACTAATGTACATAGAATATAAGAGTTGCAAAATAAAAATAAAAATGTAAATTGCAACCAACCGATGGCTTAGCTTAGTCAGTTGTGTTTTTCTACTAACCTTAGAACCCCCGTTAGATCCCCAGCAAGAAAGTAGGCCTATTGCATTATGAACTTGATTTGGTTCTCTTTATTTCGGTGATAAATTAACGATGAGGGCTCAGGTTATTGTATTTGTTGACTCAATAAATGTTAGGTCACCTATATCTTTTATAGATACTAAATCTTTAAATTAAACTTATTATTATTATTATTATTAT
Organism: Timema monikensis; assembly: GCA_902151445.1. Classification (NCBI taxonomy): domain Eukaryota; kingdom Metazoa; phylum Arthropoda; class Insecta; order Phasmatodea; family Timematidae; genus Timema; species Timema monikensis. The sequence goes on along the minus strand of CABFVZ010001427.1, from coordinate 116,593 downwards.
TATTATTATTATTATTATTAGCATCGCGTCTTACTACCCGGTCGGGTTATACGCACTTACGCTAATGTGTAATAGTGAGGTTATTGTGAGATGAATTGGAGGACCTACAGCTTAACGTGGAATCCAAACCACGGTGGTGGCCTGGCACTCCCCACATTTACAAGATGTCTTGTCAGAGGTGAAGGAAGGGTTTGGTAATCAGATAAATCTGTGCCGGGACCGAGGATTGAACCCCGTACCCCCAGCACAAAAGACCGACACCTTACCCCTAGACCACCAGGTCACCCTTAAACTAATTATTTAATTAATTAACTTAACATAAGCCCATCTCTTTTGCCAAATGGTTAGAGGTGTCAACTATAGATGTTTATTTTCCAATCAAATTTTGGTACATTTTTATAAATTAAACTTCCCTCATCCCTATTCCCACAGTTTAAATATACTGGTAGCCCGTAAGGGTAGTGAAACTTGGTAGTAAAACTAAGACTAGATGTCTTGAGGGTGTTTGTTGACGGTGTAAAATGGGGGAAATGAGAAGACCCCCTCGAGTTTGTCGTTGTAAATGTCCACGCATTTTGACTTCGCCAACAGCACGTGAGATGTATTGCCTTCCCACCTTCTTCCCCAGCCATCCCCCCCTCCTTCCCACCACGTACATTCAATCTCCTTCGTCAAGATTGACAAATGTTCTCCTCTAATGCGCATGCACACCTCCCTCTACAACCCACACAGGGATGAAATGTTTACTAGTGTACGGGGGATGAAATTCTTCCCTCCCTTAGAAAAACTATCACAATCCATACACGTCAAGTTGAGAGTAAGTTCCAATAAATAATACAGTTGTTTTGGTTCGATACTTCTAAACGGCCAGACTGGGTGAGCGCGCGCGCTTGAAATATAAAACTGGTTCTATTTTTCAAGCACGCGCGCTCGACCCGGTACAGTATAGAATACAGGCGCTAGACAATACTATTGTGTGTTGGTTTATTGAGTGTTAGGAAAACTTCTCATTTTGACATTTTTATTACTATCGATAGGTCTTGTACACTTGCTACTATCGGCCTAATTTAATTGGTAAGATCATAAACCATAACTATATATATGTAAAACTTACATGTTAAAAATACTTCAATATTATAATCAAAGTATGCCTTTACAAATAAGAATCACCATTAGCGTAGAGAGAGGATAAGAAACCCACAACAATAAATCACTTGTCAAAAACCATCCTCAGTTCACTGAGCCAAGATTCGAACCTTTGCCTCCTAGTCAACAACTATCTAGAGCTATCTTCTAATCAGGCACTCGCTCGCCAGTTTGGTCACCCAGTCGCTCACTCTCACGCTGGTCAGTCTGGTCAGGGTCCTTCCAGCGTTCACTTCAGCAGCAACATACACAACTATCTAGAGCTATCTTCTAATCAGGCACTCGCTCGCCAGTTTGGTCACCCAGTCGCTCACTCGCACGCTTGTCAGTCTGGTCAGGGTCCTTCCAGCGTTCACTTCAGCAGCAACATACACAAACTTCTCTAATAACACAAGAAGTACCAGGGGAGCCCCGAGGAAAAGTCAACTCATTAGCTAAGTCGGTACAGCAACTCACTACTAGGCTAAAGGTCCGAGTTTAAAACCGCGATACGACTGAAAACATGTTTATCGGTAAAACTTTCTTCGTTGGCCGTATGGTCTAAGGCCTTACTCTCGTGTTAAACTATACTTCCGATGAAAGTGAGATCGGGGTTTGAATCCTGGTTGGGTGTACTGAGGGTGGTTTTCCGCTCGGCCTACACGAAAATGCGGGTACATTTCCTTTAAGTTCAACCTTCTTCATCCATAGCTAGCTAGCGTAATTAGTAGAGGAAGTGTGGGTGGCCAGTATGGAATACTATTTGTTTTTCATTAATAGCAAAGCGTATTTTCACTTTGTCATCGAGTTTCATATTTAACTTATAATTAATATGTTTTTACTTATCCTTAAGGCAAAATTAATAAATTTCGATGTCCTGCACGAGCACTTAAAAGTGATGCGGAACAAATTAGGGCAATATAAAATAGGGAGTGCAATATAGAATTCTACTAATTTTATATAAAAATTAAAACGTGGTGATATTATCGGTGAGATTGGGGTTTCATCTTCCACAGTGATGAGCTAGTACACAGGAGAACTAGGTATTGTGTCAGTTCTAGAACAGGGCTAGTTTGTAAGTCATGTGTTGATTTAATTGGGTGGTTCAGAAAGTGCACTTTAAATATCCACTTGCCTTGAGAGAATGTTACACCACTATTGTAAAAATTAATTCAAAATGCAACTGGTCAGGTTTGAGCACCGCCTTCCCAAGTCAAGGTCAGGGGGTAAACGCTTATACCAAACCTTTCGGAATAATAGTTTTGAAGCAAGTGTTTCATGTTTTACACCTACTCTCAACATAGCTCCGATACATTCTAGTAGTTAAGAAGGGTTGTAATATATTAGGAGCACGTTTTATTTTCCTAGTATGTGTTTACTAAGGGGATAACTCAGTTAATGCGTGCGTTGAGGGCGGTTGCGATTAGAAAACTCATACATCTCAGTCTGATTGTCTGATAATATTTTACCAGAGACTATTTTCTAACTGTTATGTAAGTCTTAGCCTTTGAATTATGCCTGTTTGTGTGCCATTTATAACTCCTCAACTAATTGATATATAGGCCTACTCTTCGAGCTACCAGTCTCACCGATGAGCATTTGACTTTTTGTTATTATTACTATTATTATTATTATTATTATTATTATTATTATTATTATTATAGCGTCTTACTACCCGTTCAGGTTGTACGCACTTATGCTAATGTGTGATGGTAGGGTAATTGTGAGATGAAATGGAGGACCTAAAGTTTAACGTGGGATCCGAACCACGGTGGAAGACTGGCATTCCACATATTCACAAGTTGTGATTAATTCACGTCTTGTCAGAGGGGGGACTTTGTTGTTGATTACACTAGCCATATCCATATAGGCCTACATTCTAAACCACTAAAGTATGTTCCCAACTGGACTTCTGTAAATGTGTTTATTTAATAATTTTACCCTTTTAACAAAGTACAATAATGTATGGAAGGTGTTTTCATCAGCTCTGCTTCAGTGCAAAAAATGAGTTTTTTTAAATGTCATATATTTAACAAATTTTAGTGAAACACAATTTACAGTAAGCGGTGTAATTTTATTTTTCTTACAAACAAATTTTCTATAAACTTTACAACTTAAGGTCTTGGTAGATGAACTTCATTTTCACAATTGTTTTAATCAAAGAATAATTTGAAATTAATTTCAAAAACTGACATAGTAGGCCTATATTAGTATAATATGCTGTTTATAAAGTGATGTTGAAATACAGTATATAAATATTAAAGTAAGAAGATATTACAGATACCAAATAATTTATAAGGAACTCCATTCTCGGCATTTGATTTAAATTTAAACCTTTTTTTAAATAATGCATAAACCTTTTAATTTTATTGGCAACATTATTCCAAACAACAACGCAAAGTCAATTTTTTTGCATATTACTATAAACTTTCAGGAATACCTGGAGTTGCATGGCTACTTCGGGCAACTCTTTTCTTTGTTTCAAACAAACAGAAAAAAAAATTCAATTTGTTTCTTCCAAACCAGTTTTTAATAAATTAAAAATATCTAATCAAAAATTTAAAATTCCAACTTTGAGGTATACATATTTGTACACGAGTGCTACTAATTTAAAATGTCGGCCCTCTGTGTGTGGTACAGTAGCCCCATGGCTTCTTTGGTGTTAACTGACAGCTCACAACTGACAGCTTACCTAAATGTTGAATGTCAGAAGTCAGCTGTGAGCTGTCAGTCAGCACTAAAGAAGCCATCGGGATACTGTAGATATCTCGCAATGCTCACAACAGACAGACAAACAGACATACAAACCAACTCTTTGTTTTGATAATATAGATTTAACAGAATTTTTCAATAAATTGAAAATGACCCGCTGGCTGTGGTTAATGTAGTTGTCTTGAGATTAATCATACTTGATTGTGTCGTATAATAGTGTATACCTTTCATTACTGTGGACTAATTAATTAATTAATCCATCATTCGACGGAATAATGGTTTTTTTTGTCACAGTAGCTTAGTTAATTAATATAAAATCAATCTTATTTAGGCATATAGTCCGTAAAAAATCTTATATTTTAGTAATTGTTTACCATTCCCATTTTCTGGCCAAAAGTAAATTGGTGGTAATTCACATGAATATAATTGGGTTGAAATATGCATAGTGGATAAAACCTGGAGGGATAAGGGAATTTCGTATGATAGTGAAAAGTCAGCGGTGTGTTATGAAAATTTTGAAACGTCACTTGACTTTTAAGATAATTTTTAAATACAAACTAAAACTAACCAATGTTCGCTACAAGTTGTATCTCCAATTCATGCGATTAAAAAAAAAAGTGGAATGTTTGTCTTTAGTAATTCTTTTCTCAAAAATTTAATAACCATCCTTTTTACCTTGGGAAAACACATTCTTTTTTTTAAGAGAACCCGCTACTTGGTAAAAACTCACCCACACTGGTAGGCTAAGAGTTAAGTTGTCTAATCAAGTTTACTGGCAAAGGGGAAAACAGGGTTCAAATCCCTACCGGGTGTATGAATGATTTTTTTAAACATGTTTCCCACTCTCTCCACGCCAATGGGAATACATTTTCTCTCGAATTTACCTTCCTCTTCCCTAGACCCAGCCCAGAAATGTAGAAGACACAGTGGGGGAGATAAACACACACAAAAAACAACACAACAGAGCTTGAGAAATAATTTGTTCTGAAAGTGAGAACTAGACGATCCCAATGCTCCTCAATCCAGGACTGAGTCGGTGGTTGACAAGCAGAGTAGTAGTACGTGTTTCGGCTTGTTTTCCGTGTGAGCGCGCGAGCTGCAAGGTTCCGGAACACTGCTCCGGGCGGAGGATAAGGATACTGTGTGTGCTGAGTGAGAGAGACAGATAGACAGAGAGAGACAACAGGTGCTGTTCTCTCCGGAGATGAGCCAACATTCAGATGGGTAGGACTTCACGCTCCTCGATTTATATTTTTTTTATCGCTCTTTATTTTTATAATTCACTATCTTATTTAAGAGTCCTCTACACAATTTCTCTTTCTTTTATATATATACAGAATGTTCCCGGGCTGGACGGCTAAACTTTAGGAAGCGGCAATGGATCAAAAAACTAACTAATTCAAAATTTATTTTAGAGATTTGCTTGTTTTAGCTTCCTTTTCGCGCAAACAGCAAAAAACTAACTTATATAAAAACACGTTTTTATACAAAGGTCCTCGGCAATAGCTTAATATTAATTTTCCTGGAAGATGGATCGATCGTGCTGGACCTGTGGCTTGGCCTCTGCGTTCACCTGATTTAACGCCATTAGATTATTTTTTTTATGGGGAGCTCTCAAGGAAAAAAAGTGTATGAAGTGCCTGTTAATGACTTTCAATCATTACTACAAAGGATAACGTAAGCGTGCGACGAAACAAGTCGCACAATGTCAGTCAGCCACTGGTTCTGTCATTGATAGATTCAATATTTGTCTCCAGTCTGGAGGCCGTTAATTTGAACAAAATAAATAAAATATTTTATTTAATACCAACCTATTTTGTTTTCACTCAGTATTTTGCAGTTTGCGTGAAAAGAAAGTGAAAACTAGCAAATCTCCTAAATAAATATTGTGCTAGATTTTTGATCCACCCCCACTTCCCAAAGCTTAGCCGTTTAACCCGGGAACACCCTGTATATATACATGGTTTCTTCGAGCCTTTGAATCCTGAAGAATACAAAAGATATGATTCAAGATTTAAATGAAAAACTAATATTCGTCAAATTTAGAATCTGTTATTTTAATATAGTTGGTAAAGCTATACATTTTAAAGAAGTTAGCATGGATTCATTATTAGAGTTGACATCATAAGATTGTGAATCTCATATTATTTAAATTCTAGTTCTTATTTGTATATGATTTATGGACCTACTTTATTTTTAATGGACTCAAATAAAGAATTTGTGGGCTATAGCTTAACCTATTATTCGATTTGTATTTGATAACAATTCATTATAAAATTTTCAATTTCGATTCTATTCAAAACACTTTAATAAATAAAATACTTGTTTCGAAGAATGTTCAGTTTGAAATATTCGATTTTGATTCTATTCGCACCATTCTTATTTTAAAATATCCTATTTGGATTTGATTCGAGTTAATAAACAGGGAGTAGAACCGGAGCTAGATCCAATAACTGAAATTGACACTTATTTTTAAGGGACCAGAACCGAAACAAGAACCCTAAAAACAAATTGCTTGAGAACCATAACAGGGATTTAAATCGATATATATATATATATATATTTAGGCTTAAAAAGGTTCTCATCAGCTCTTAAACTATTTTTTTAAATTGCATTTTATGAGCTTCTTTCTTAACTATATATCTATATTCCAACACCTTAGCTCAGTCAGTAGAGTATCTGCCTACTTTCCTAAGGAATCCGAGTTCGATTCCTGGCATGGCTGTACATTTATCACTGAGGAAAATATGAGTTTATCCTTTCACATTGAAAAATTAACGGCTGGGGACTGGATGTCGTGTCTGTACTAGCCTTAAGCTAGATTATATTTATACATATGCAGCTACGACAGGCCTATCAAGCTGGTAGTGGGAAATATAATATGGCTTGAATAAAATAATGACTCAGGCCATAAGCTGGAAACAGTAGTGGGTGCAATGTATATATATACATTCGTATCGTTTCTTAACATTGTAAGCCAATTAAAATTTGGTAAGGGAAAAGGTTGAAAAATTCAATTTCTTTATAAGTCTTGGTATAAGTTAAATTCAGGTTTATATTAAGTCCGTGCGAATCCAAGATATTTTATATAGCATTGAATAAGAATGTCTGATTATTAACCGTGAATTGAATCGACATATTCACTAGTTATGGTTCTTATTTCGGTTCTTTCAGTAAACATTTTAGGGGTCCGATTCTGGTTCCAGTTAGAGAAAAATCCTGTTATTTAAATTTTTTATTCAGCAGTTATAGGCCTACTACCATTATAAAGTTCATGAATAGAAAGAAAATGAATAACAAGTTAACAGATACCTATATATATATCGAATTAAAAGCTACATATATATATATATATATATACCTAAATGGTTGTCTCTTCATACGCAAATGCTGGTACGTTTCCTCTAAATTCTACCGGACTCCTTACAATACAATTGGTGTAATTAAATTTGACTAGTCCGAACAGGCTGGAATACGCGTAGCCAAACATATATAAGTCATATAAGCTATNATATATATATATATATAGGCCTAGATAAAACTTAATGTAAGGATCTGGGATAAAGAAGGTAGTTTAAATGTAGTGCACCCGCATTAGAGTTTATATGTAATAGGAAAAATCAAAGAAAAAACTACATGGGGAAAATTACCCTCAATGCAATGCAAGAAGCCAAACCGGAACCCGAATCTAAACCGATAACAAAAATTAACAGTTATTTTTAAGGAACCAGAACTGGTTCACCCAAGAACCAGATCCTGAATTGAAAGCGATGAATACTTAGGTTCATAACGTTTCTGATAGGTTCTTAGTTTATTTTGTACAGTAGGCTATTGCATTTTATACCCTTCTTTCATTAACTTAATCTTGTTTTGAAATAATCTATTTTTCTTTTTCTTAGGATTTCTTGTCAAAGACAGATGTATTTCTTTGTTGTTTTTTTGGCTAGACTGATGCAACAATACTCTTGATCTCATGTTGGTCTGCAATACAGACATATCCATCTACATATTGGTGTAGGTCTGCTCCCTGGAATCGAATTGTGTTCTTCTAGACCCGTAGTGTGTTTATGGAGAAGGATACGGAAGCTGACAGGAGGGCACTAGGCTAATGTTTGTCTAGAAGCTTGTTGACACCTCTCAACACGGCGGCGACCAAATTAACGAGCGGCATGGCGCTGCGTCATGTTTTCATAGAGAGCCACGCCCTGCTAACAAACACGCGCGCCAAACTGGCATAACTCACAACGGCATTAACCTCTTTTTTTAAAAAAATTCATCAAGCTTTTGTTGTTTTTTTTATCTCGTCTTACTACCCATCAGGGCTATCCACACATTTACACTAATGGGATAAAGTTGAGGAGGCTAGGGTCTTAGAGGAAATGTACCAGCGTCTGCTAGAGAGGAGAGGTATAAACTTTTCAGTTACGTATGCCAGCATTGGTGGGCATGTGGGCAAAACGTAAGTTTTGTAAAGTATTATTAGCTGGTAACATAGAGATTGGGACTCAAATATTGGCCTGATGTACCAAGAGTGTTTTTTCATTAACGGTTTGGCATTCCCTTAACGGGAAAATGCGGGCACATTTCCTCTTAATGATATCTTAAAATTATCTAACCCATTAACGTAATTAAATATGAGAATATACCGGTAACTCTATGAGTAACCTGAAGACCGAAACTTTAGCTCAGTTGGTAGCGTGTCTGTTTATTGAGCTAAAGGTTCAATTCTTGGCATGACCGAAAAAATTATCATATATGGGTTTTCCCTTTCATATTGATTAATTAAAAGCTGGGGGCTGGATGTTGCATCTGTTCTAGATTTAAGTTAGTTTATAACTCGTGTGCTAATACAATCAAGTGGCTCAGAAAGTGCACGTTAAATAACTCAGATAAAAAAATAAAAAGTGGGCCTCTCTCCTACCTGAAGGTGAGCCTCAATATCTCCCTCCCCAACAAGCCAGATTAGACGAGCATGACGCTTAGTCCACGTGCCCACATGTGCGTGTGTGTGTGTGTGTGTATTAGTGATGTGTTTCTTGGCTAAGGACCAAGAGAATGAAATAACAAATCAAAGCAAAGGTTTCCCAGCCCTGCAGTGGCACCAAATTTACTCAAAATTGATTAACTATTTAGAAAGTTTACATTTTTCCCTATTATTGAAATAAAAAATAAAATTATAGCAAATTATATCATAGTGGCCAATAAAAGGGTCGTTTTTATGTTTTATCCCAATGAGAAAGTCTCACCAACATCACAATTTACCGACGTTGTAAGATTCTAAAAAAAACGTATCCGTAAGTGATGTGACAAATCTGTCAAATGAGCGAAAGCCATGTGATAGCCCACTTTTGCACCATCCTGTTAAATCTCTGTTCACACCCTGACATCCAATCAACCCTACTGTTTTATCTTAATTTTTACCTCAAAGAGACCAAGGATGATACATATCTCGTTTAAAAGACTGTTGGAGAGATAGATGCAGCACTGCCTGCAAGATTAAAAGAATATTTGGGGGACATGTAGNCCCCCCCGCACCCTTGAAACCAAGCGCTCAGATTTATTAACCAACGGGTATAGAGCGTTGACTTTGAGATGGACGCTCGCACACTGACGGGAGGCCAAGTCAGACAGTGGCGGCTTGCGGAATATCACCAGGGCCCACTGTTATTATCCTCTTGGCCGTTCTTTTGGTCTAGTGGTCAGCGCCCCTGGCTACTTATACAGAGGTCCTGGGTTCTACTCCCAGCGGTACCTAAGGTATTTTTCTCAGAAAGGGAACTGTTCTTATGGTTACCATGGTATGATTAATTAGGATTAAGATTTCCATTGGTTAACCAAAGGTAACTCTTTGGAGAAAGTAGAATTTAAGGAGACGCCTCTGTGTCCACTTAGGGAAAGAATGAAGGTCTTATGCAAGAACGAGGGTGAGTAAAAGTTAAGGGTGGGTGAGGAATGAAGCGGCGTGGATCTGCTTGCTATTGGGCAGCCTGCACGAACGTATCCTATTGGATTGCAAATCACTGTCACTTACTTCTCACTCGCCCTTATCTTTTACTCATTCTAGTTCTTGCTTATGGCCTCGAGACTAAGAATATTGTGAAAGAACACTATTTGGAGATCAGACCGTACGGATATTTTGATCAGAGACAGGAGTGCTGACACTCAACGAAATTTACTGTTACAAAGAAAAATTAACGTTTTTTTTAAAAAAAAACGGGTAGTCTTTTGTGCTTTACTCTCAGATAATTATGCCTTTATCAGGCCTCACTTTTCAAAACTACATAAGATACAGTAGAAGTGTGTGCTAGTGTGAAGTGCTATCACTCACGTGTATTCTAAAAAGATTATAGTTTTTTTGTTCAAACATGAAAACATGAGAGAGTAAATTTGAAAAATGAAAGTGTATACTGTAAAATATTTCCACAAAAGAGACTGAATATAATATCTGTGGTGATCTCTGGACTGCGTACGCCCTACAGTTCACAACACACATTGATATGTGCGTTAAAAAGGGAGTAGGTTTTTGTTAAAAGTGTGTGTGGTGGGTTGTCGTTGTATTTAAAAGACCCACCTCAGTGTTGTATTTGGCTAACGCGATTGTCGTGTTGAGCTCGACTGCTGAGGACGGGGAGATCGAGGTTCGAATTTCGGTTGGGTGAACTGGGGGTGGTTTTTCCTAAATGGTTTTCTAATTCCTAATCCATTAGCGTAATTAGTACTTAAAGTGTATAACCCGAACGGGTAGTAAGACGCGGTGCTAAATATTATTATTATTATATTATTATCTAAAAGATTTGCGACTGAACCACCGAGCACTTACTGTAAGTCCATTTATTCCACTGCTGGACGTTAATTTTCATCCTTAATAGAGAGTAGATTTACATCCAATTCCTCTCCTTGGCTATTAATTACCTAATATCTATTTTATTTCTACTTTCTAATCTGAAGAGAAAGTATTGTAATCGGTAAAAATTTCCCTTTTGAGATTATGATGACGTAAGTCTAATATGCTCCTGAACTCAAAAAAGTGTATTATACAATTCTGTATGCACCCATATTGGTTTGTCTTGGCCACAGATCTTAAACAATTTGATGATGAATTTTGTTAAAATTAAGTTTTATAAGCTTATACCTAAGTTTTTTTATTTTGACCCTAGTTTACTGATGATTTATTTTTTTGATTTATTTTTTCTTTCGAAAATGGCTTTTACGGTTTTGTTTGAAATGGAAAACTAGAAGATGTTTGACCTCTTAAATAACACTGTATACCTGGTATTGGTGTAAAAATTGGTGAAGGGTATCTTAGCTCTACTGATTAGAGATTTTAAAATATTCGAAATATTTAAAAAATGGCTTTATTGATTATGTTTCATATATAGATCTGGGAAGTGTTTGACATTATAAATAAAACTGTATACTTGTATTTTGAAAACAAAATTCCTTTAAGTGTAGCTTACTGATGACAGTTATTTTTATTTAAATATTTTTTTAATTACTTTAACGATTTAGTTCTGGTAAGTTTTAGTAATATAAACAATTGGTGATCTTAATAAAATCATTTAATAATTATTGTTAACTCAACTGATTTTTGAAAAATTTGCTTTTTTTGAAAATAACCCTAAAGGTTTTGTTTAAAATTGGTATTTAGATACTATTTTACATTATATATGTTTCATTTTTAGAAATAGATTAGTTTAAGGGTAGCTAACTTTTAATGGATTTTATAAAATTTGGAATATTTTTAAAATATCCCTTATGACTGAATTTAAAATGGGTACCTTAGAATTAGTTTTCATGATAAATATGTTTCTATATTTTTTAAATATTAATTTTTTGAGAGTATTTACATATAACTGATATTTGAGCATTCACATTTTTTAAAGCAGTGTAGACAAATTTCCTTAAAATTTATATTTGAAGAGTTTTTATTGTGATTAAAAATACGATTTATTATTTTTATAAGAAAAACCATTCTTAAGGGTTTTTTATTTGATGATATTAGTCTCGTGATTTGTTTGTTGCAATCCTCCCTGTCTTCCTATTCTGTGCCAAACTCTTCATTTCTACATAATTATTACAGCCCACATTCTCAATTATTTGCTACACATACTCATATTTTCACCGTTCTCTGCAATTTTCCCTTCCACTGTACCTTCCGTTAGCAATTTAACCAATCCTGTATGCTTCAAAGTGTGCCCCACAATCATCCAATCTCTCCTATTTAAAATATTTTTCCATAAATTTATTTCATTTCTAGAGTACGATAATTTCTTACTTTATTAATTAATTAATTAATCCACTTAATTTTTAGCATCCTTCTGTAGTACCTACCTCATTTCAAATGCTTCTATTTTATTTATTTCTGGCTTCCCCAATGTCCAAGCTTTACGTCCACAGAGCTATGTGCTACGAATATACAATTTTAAGAAATTAATTCTCAGTCCACGGTCGATATTTGATACATTTAGGTTTATTTTCTTGAAGAAATCTCTTTTGGATTGTGCCTTTCCACTTTTTATATCCTATTCGTTTCCCTCATATGTTATAATTTTACTCGTTAAATAACAACATTGACTTTATACTTCTACTGTACTTGCTCCAATTTTGATATTTAGTGAATTATTATTGGTGTCATCTCCGTTACTATTAATAACTTTTGTCTTGATTTTGTTTATCTTCAAGCCCAATTTCTCTCCCAATAGGAGGTATCATGCACTCGCAGTTTTAGCACATTAATTGGAATAATCAAAGGATTGTATGGGCGAACCAAGTTGAAGACTTAGCCATGGTCAGGATAATTATAACGCTGTATTTTAAACGACGGAAAATTATATTCAAACCTGGGTGTGTGTAGAAAGTTATGGTTCCCATGGGGACCATTTAAGTGAGTTATGAGTAAATGGCATGCCCAGAGGGGTTGAAAGTGAAACAAGCAATGTATTTTACTCTTCCTTTCCCCTTGATATAAGCTAATCTTCATAAATTTTAAAACACGATAAGTAAAATTTTAGTTTAGGACTTAAGATGTGTCAAATTCATGAGCTATGTTTTAAGAGTAGGCTTACGACTTGATATTCAAATGATATACCGTTACACATTATAGTGTCCCTAAAATTCCTAATTGAAAACTAGTTATAAAATAAAAAATTCAAAATATTATATGCGTATAGCCCGAACTGGTATTAAGACACGGTGCTAAACAAATCATATTATATTAAATGTACAGGTAATGTATTCGTAATAACTTTAATTTCTTAACAATTTATGCGTATCTTTTTTTCAGAAAAAAAACCCTCAATAATTCTTTATACTCCAAGGTGTAAAACTCACAATAAACCCCGGTTTGTGTTATAGTTTTTTTGTGGTTTTCTACTTTATCTCCATGCAAATGTGGGCACATCATCTTTAAAGCTTTACATGTCTTAGCCCTATCTCAATAGTAAAAAAGATGCTGATATACTAGACGTATAGAAAGATGAGGTGCAAAACAAAATTACTTCGCAAATAATAATAATATACATGTTTCTCTTAATAAAACATATATTAACACTATTGAGTGAGAACTTCTTGCTTGAGGATAACCCAAACGGGTAGTAAGACCTTAAATTGCGTAGGGGTAAAAAAAATCTTGATGGATAGTTGATAATCATTAGAACGGGAATGAGGAAAACGAGAACAATTAAAATAAGGAAGGAATAAAACTATAATAAAGAACACAGACACTAGTGGGCGTTAACCGGGGATAGGTTAAAAAGTTCAAAGGATCTGTGCCGACATGTTGTCCTGGAAAACAGTTGAGAGAATCAACAGAAGCAGTTTAGTGTTGCTGTTGTTATTGGCAGAGGTGTACCCTACAAGCCACCGGGCTCCATAAATACCTTGGTCGGCATCACGTTGCGACATTATATCAGCGGTGTTGCCAAAATTAATTAACAACTAAATCAACCTTCCTTTCCTCCCTTAAATCCAGAAGGCACTTATGTTGTAAAAACATTAGGACAAATGTTTCGGACAGTCATTTATTTTGTTTTCCTTTCAGGAGAATTGATGAGTTGAAGAAGATGTGTGTGTAATGTTTCTTAAAGGAAAAGTTTATTAAGGAAATCGTTTTATGGTCCCGTTAGAAATGTCAAACAGCTTCAAAATCTTTGCCAAGTTGATTTTTAATGTATGTTTTTTCTATAGTGGGCTATTATGGGGTCTCTTAAAGTTTTTTTTTTTTTTACATCTGTTAAGTCGATTATATTTCCTGTTCATCTGGGGAGATATGTCGCCTTCTTTGTTTCGGCCTCAATCAATCACGACTGGTCTCCAATTGGTTATGGTTTGTTTCTATTTTTTTTTTTTACCTGGTGATAGTGAAAAAGAATAATGCTAACTACTTTTCTGACTGACTTCTTGAGCTAGTAATATTTTAAGGCGTATTTTCCGTCTTTTCCAGCTATACCGATAGAGGTGGAGGGGTTGGGAGGTCGTGGTTACGAATCTCTGATGGTGGTATTGAGTTGTTCCTTTCCTAAAGAGTTTCTCACTCTTCTTTCACGTAAATGTGTGTACAAATCCTCTAAATTATATCTTCTTTATTTATACATCATTTGTGTTAATATGCAGGTAGTCCGGAAGGATGGTAAAACGCGAAGCGTAAAAAACTCATATTAATCAAATTATTTGCTAAAAATACTATTGCGACCCAGGTTCGAATGAGGGAACCAGTTTAATCTTTTCCAGTTTTGTCAATAACTGGAAGGTCCGGATTCGATTTCTTGAAGAGTATACAGAGGTGTTTTTACCAAATGATTTCCAGCTCTGTATTCTTGTGAATGTTTGCACATTTCCTCAAAATCAAGCATTCTTTATCTGTACCTCGTTATAAATGAATCCACCGGTTAAATAATCTTGTCTTATTGTTTAAAAAGTGCCCAGATCAATTTCTATGCCTCACCTTGAGATGTGTTGTATCACATCTGATAGACGGTGTCAATTACAACAGCCGGAAGCTAAATATATTGAAATTTGGTCGATACTGGCTACTATACTATACCTTCATTTTATATTCCCTGACAAGGTTTCATGACCCACGTTTAGTTATTCTGGATAGGACGGATCATCCTTACGAGCTTCCTCTGATTGTGAGCTGGTAAACGGCTTTCATTGAGCCCTTTGATCCGGCAGGGTCACGCTATCACGCATGGGGCAGTAATTTGATGGATGGCTTGTCAAAAAAACAAACAAGATATTCTCGTCCTAGCTCAAGATAGCGTCGTTGTTGATTCTACTGCCAAGAACTAATTTGTTGATATCGAGGCGCTTTGAACCGAACACAAACCAAGAAACACGTCAGATTGCTTGGTTTAATTTCAAATATATATACACGTAATGATATGTGTTGTTTTTTTAATATATAATATTGTAAACAAAGGTAATTTAAATCTTAATCTTAGAATAATTAACACAAAGGCTTATTGATGGGGGAACAAACCAAACATCAAGCTCGTATAGTCTGATTTTCCGGTGACAGATAGGTCCGGGTTTGAATATCGGCCGGGTGTATTTAGGGTATTTTTCCCTAAATTGGCTCACATTTTCCTTCCACAAAAACGCGGATACATTTCATTTGAATGATACCTTCCTTGACTCTATACCGTTAGTGTGATTAAAATACGTATTTGGTGTATTATTTAACCAAGCTATTGTATTTGTAGTTACGACTATATCCGCATCTAAATATAATATTCTTTAAATTGAAAAATGACACCTGGACATGAGAATCGAAACCGGGACCTTTAGCTTATTACGCCAATGTTCTAACCAATGAGGATTCATCCCATGCCTTGGCCTTAGAAATATGAGTGAAGAATAACCCTGGGCACGGAACAACTCTTAGATAGCTCAGTGGTAGAGCATTAGCGTACTAAGCCAAAGATCCTGGATTTGATTCCCGTGTCCAAGTGTCATTTTTCAATTTAAAGAATATAAAATGCCTACCTAGACTATAGGATGCGATGGGGTAGAATAAACTGAAATTAGGATGGAGCTAAACTATTTACAAGTAGACCTAATTGTCTTGTATAAGAAGTAAGGTTCCCGTTCTCGTAAGGTGCCCGCTAAACAATATAAATATAACTTGTTTTAGCACCGCGTCTTACTACTTGTTCAGGCTATACGCTTGTGAACTAATTAATCGAATGGTTTTTAGGGATGAGGGATATTATATAGAGGAAGTGTACCCACATTTACATGAAGGGAGAATGGAAAATATTTTTGAAAATACCACCCTCAGTACGCCCGACTGAGATTCAAGCCTCGATCTCCCTGTCATCAGCAGTCTAGTTCGCTGTGAGAGTAGCGCCTTAGACCATGAGATTCCCGGAGCGAGTTAAATAATAATAATAAATTAGATATTTGCGTCAAAAATATAAGTGAAAGCGGGCAGACCCATGAGTAAAATAAGCTGGCGCAAGCCTCAACTAACAGAAGACATGGGTTGGTGACTTGCTAAGGCGTTAATAGCTTCTGTTATTGACTGAATATAACAGAACAAATTCATAAAATTTAAAAACAGAATAAAAAAGGGGTTGCCAAACCTAACATCTCAATTTTGAATAAATTTAACCATTTTTCGTGGAAATCAAGTGCGCCGGCTTCTATTTCCAGCCCTCCTAGAATGTATCCCATATATGTATGTATCGTATATTGGGTTTGCTCCCTTTTTCCAAATGTTAAACAAATAAAATAGTCTTGACTTTGATTGTTGTTTTTGGCTAATCGAGATAAATCTCCAATTGGCATTAAAGCTCGCAGCAAAAACAGACAAGACAGAAGCAAAGATTTCCCCATTGCCAAGCTATCATCAGTGGTACAAATATGAAGCACATCATCCATGGACAAAGGGCATTGCGCAGATAACTTATCTGCATCAGTGTAAACGTGGCGTATCGTCGGCATAATTCATGATTAGCTTAGAGAGAATTTAGTGATCAAAAGCCGTTTTAGTAAAGTTTGACACATTTCATATCTGTAATCATATTAAGAGGAATCATTAACTAATTACTGTAACGCTTTTCTCATGCTCGATAAACCGGATTCACTTAAGAGTCAAAATAGATTCGCCTGGATCCGTATTCACAACATAGATCCTGAGGCGTCTAAACTCAACTTAGATCGTTTTTTGGCGTGCGTTTGACACCTTATCTCAGTAGCTAGCCTTTCTGTTACTAAGGCAAGGGTCCAGGGCTCGATTCCTGGCATTGCAAACAAAATTATTATTGGTGAAATGTGGAGTTTCTCTTCTATAGTGATGAATTAACGGCTGGATGTTGTGTCTGTTCTACATTTGAGTTATTTTATAAGTCGTGTGCTGATATAATCAGTTTGTTCAGGAAGTGCACGTTAAATACTTCAAATAAATAAATAATATTTGCACGTACTCAAAAATTAGGGGAAATTTATAAATCTTGTCACTTCAAAGAATTAGATGGTGGCATGTTGACTATTAGTTAATTAAAAATATTATTGAATTCGGCCAAACTTTGTTTGAGAAAGAGGAAAATGTAGCAAATAAATTAGATAAATAATCAAGTTTGGTAGTTTGAATGGATGAGCGTATAAGAACAATTTGAATATCGTTGGCATGTTGACCAAATTTATGTTGTTCAAAAGTTTATAATAACTCAGGATGTACTTCATCCACTCTACACAAATTTTAGATTTAACATGGTCAATTAAAATAACAGACGTCCAGCAAGAACAATTTATAGTAATCTGTGGGGGTGGAGAACTATGGCTTGGTATTAGTATTCATACATCCAAATAAAATGACGTATTTTCCGCCATTTTAAGTAGAGATTTATAAAGTAGCTTGGAGTTTGAAAGTAAATTCTTTACACAGATTGGTCGAAGTAAGAGCTAAATTTTAATGTTAATAATGACGTCACCATGGTTCTTGCTCCTTGATTAGAGAATACAGAAATGGAGCAAATCAACAAGGGCGTATCTAAAGCTGCGTCCAGAGTAGTGAGCCGAGCCTCGGGCTGAACTTTATACCAAACCTCAGACCGAACCACGTCACGAGCAGAACTTATAATATTCCTGCGAGATATATTTTGCTTCATAGTTATGTGCTTCGGTGGATGACACACGCAATAGATAGGGAAAAATTAAAATTGTCTTCCACGGTATAATTTATTCACACTTTGCAACAAAGGGGGGAAAATACAGGGCAGAGGATGGTGGCAAACTCAAATATATGTTACTTAAGGTGAGCGGAATATTGTTTGGAAATAGTTTGCTTCACTAACTTAAATTTCAAGAAATTAGTGGTTAATATAAAAACTTAAATAGAATGTTACTAAGTGATTAAGCGTCTAATTATTTTGATTGGTCCAAAAGTTCACAAAAAAATCATTAACGCTTAAGAGTATCTGTAAGTGTGCAGGAAAGACCCGCAATAACATTACGTTTCTTAATAACTTGTGACTCTTATACCAGTCTGAAATACCTATTTAAGGTATCTCAAAGTATATATACCAGTATATATATAGTTAATAAAGTATATGATAATTAGTTTTTCTTGTTAGTCTAAATACTGGCATTCACTGGGCTGCTGCGAGCATTCCGATGAGCTCATTTATCTAACGTTAACTACGTTCGGCTCGAGGCTCGGCTCGCTAGTCTGGACGCAGCTTAAGGGAGAAAAGTTGCGTCATTTGTAATATTGCGCCAGAGCAGATTTGTACCCGTTAACGAATCCGTGCACTCGGATTTTGCCCGACCCGATTACATTCATTTTGGTTGGGGGGTGGGGAAGGGCTATCTCATCTCGTAAGGTCCTCTCTTAATGCTAGAGTTTATTCAAAGAAATCGCCGACTGACAGACACAGTCTTGGTACTTATCTTGGATTTGATTGACAGTTAATTAATTAATAATTAGAGTGGTCTAATATTTTGCCAATTTTATATTGTTATTACTTATTTTATTTTAATATTAGTTAATAATCTAGCATAATGATTTTTTATTTGGCTTTATTCCCTCGTATTGCGTGTAATTAGAAAGTCATTATGGCACAGAACAATAATTTTTAAATTATTATTATTAGCACCACGTCTTACTACCCGTTAGGGTTGTACACACTTATGCTAATGTGTAATGGTAGGGTGGTTGTGAGATGAAATGAAGGACCTACAGTTTAACGTGGAATCCAAACCACGGTGAAGGCCTGGCATTCCCCACATTCACAAGTTGTGATTAATACACTTATTTTTAGAGGTGAAGGAAGGGTTTGGTAATGAGATAAATCTGTGCTGGGACCGAGGATTGAACCCCGGACCCCAGTACAGAAGTTCGACACCTTACCCCTAGAGCACCAGGTCACCAATATTTTTTTAAAAAATACTTAGAATTATCATTTAGGAAATATACAGTACTTATCATATGCCATTGAAATTTAAACTATAAACATTATCTACCATTAAATTATTAATCAAATTAAGTTTTTACTAGGGAATATTGCCTTAATTTACTTGTTAGTTATCAATGACGGTATTAGAAAATACTGGGAAATAATTGGCCGCATACTTATGTTGTTGTTATGTTGTTAGATGTTTGTATTAAACTTGGAAGCCGTAGCGAATCCACTTCAGTGAAATCGCATAACCGTTTCAGCTGTAGCTTCAGTTGCAAACATACATACATAAAGAAGTTAGATCAATTTTTAAGTATTCGGTGGCATATAAAACGTAAACTATGAGGTTGAAAATGTTTAATTTTATAGTAATTTCTCTATATGAGAAAGTATAAACAAAATTACCAACTACTTTGATATTATCGATGTCTCCCTCATAACACTCCGAACATACATGTTTAAAAGGGTGGAACCACCCTATAAATCTCTTCCCTTGTCACACTTGTTTCTTTAGCGGCGGACGCTCACCGCCTTTTACAAAGACCGCTCGTATTATTTTTACAACACACTAACCTACTAGCCTCATGTATTCTTGGTGTCTCCTACACTGTGGTACGAGTAGCATTACTTTTACAACACTTAACCTACTATCCCAGTGATTCGTGGGGCGCACGCCCCACAGGGAGGCAATTTAACAAACATAGGAGGCAATTTTGAAAATAGTACAATAATAGAGTATTTTTCATTTTTCACCATGAATTTTTCATCTTGGCTGACTCAGCCATTGCTAGTGGACCTGTCTGAAGTGGGCATGAAGCACCAAGAACAATTTTCCGAAATGCAAAATGATGGGTCTGTGAAAACTATATTTAAAGTAAAAGGAACCTTTGTGTCTCTGTGATGAGACAGAGACTAGATACCCAAATTCAACTGGTTTGGCAAAAGAGCTGCTGTTACCATTTCTATCTTCATAGTTGTTGGAATATGGTTTTAGTGCTGTAAGTGACTTACCACAGAAAAAAAAACCGACTGGATATCACAAAACGAGGGGACTTAAGACTGAAGCTAATTAAATCGGTGCCTGAAATCAAAACCATTTGTGGTAAACACCAGACTCAAGGATCTCACTAACTTATAATCAAACTTGATGGATCTTTTTCCTTGAGTCTAATTAGCTAGGCCTACAAAGGTTAATTTAAATTTACCACGTTTATATCTTATATTGTAAATTTAAAGTGGTATTATTGATTACATTTTATTTTTTGTTAAATTGTAAATTTTACTATAACCTTACAACACTGTATTTGTTTTTATATTAATATAAATTTGTTTGAAGTATCGGGGNGGGGGGGAGGGGGGACATAGTGCAAAGAAGGTTAAGAACCACTGTACTAGACTCATGTAGCCTCAGTGTCTCCTAAGCTGAGATACGAATACCGCTAGGATTAACGTGAAGGATTTACAGGTACACTCTACACACCGCTGATCTTTTTTTAATCATAAGGTAAGTGTTTATAATAGTGAGTGTTATTATAATATATTAACGCGGATCCAAACCATTGCGAGAGTGACGTCCCAGAACAGGGGTGTCAAGCTCATACAAATGTGAGGGCCGCATTATATTATTAAGGAAGCATTGCGGGCCACACAAAGGATTTTTATTTATTATATTATATATTTTAAATGTTTACACAGAATTAAAAATATTTCTTTTATTCCCCCTCAAATCCCTTTTCATTCTTAAAGTAAACTGATTTCTACAAATATATTTTCTTTTAATGCGGATGCAAAAGGCAAATTAAAACAACCCAATTTTTAACTGTCAATTCATAATATTAAAAACAATTGATAAATTGAAAAAATCATTAGTTTTGACAAAGACAGTTATAATAAACTTAATTCAAAATTCATATATTTTTAATTTAAAACAAAATGCTAGGATGGTAATTTATCACATCTACATTTTGTTGGAAATCTGGCATCGACACACACTTACTAAATTATCAAAATTTGGAGAAATATTTTGACTTGAAACAATCCTCAATGTGCTTTGTAAATGTTTATCTGAAAGCTGACTTCTTAACTTGGATTCATTCGAGTTTAAAAGGGAGAAAAACTGTTCACAAATGTATGTATTTTCGAACATTGATAGTATTTTTAGCTGCGTTCATTTTGATTGTGGGATATCTATCATCCAAATACTTGGAGTAAAACTCTGATATGGCCGGTTCAAACGCTCCTGTTGTCAGCCCTACCCTAGAACATGCGAACAACGGAGTTTTTCAAATACATGTGTTTTATTTAGGTAATTCATTTACAACAAACCCATATTGGTAGTCACATGGTATGAATCATCCCCTCGCTGTTTAATGAAGTATTTTTGGTGGCAGGGAGATCTGAGTTCCTATCCTGGCTGTGTGTAATTAGGTTGGTTTTACCACTAAGGGGAAACGTGGGTATATTTCTTCTAAATTATAGCTTTCCCACCCTTATTTCATTAGTGTGAATATGTGGATAGTCCTATGGTTTGAAAAATGTGGTGCAGACAAACAAACAAAAAAACTATAAAGAAACTATAGTCAAGAGGTATAAATTGGCTCATCGCCAGCAGCTCTGCCTAGCTGGGAATAATTAGTTAAAACTCACCAAGCTCACTAAATTCACTAAGCCTGAGTGATGTTTATCGCGAGTTATCTTTTTCAATAATATAGTAAGCCTACTAAAATACGTCACCCTTAAAAAACTTAAATTTTATTTTTAAACAAAAAAAGTTCAAAATGTGATATTTTATTAAATATATTAGTTGAAAAATGGCACCTAGATATTGAGTATCAAACCCCGGTCCCATGCCCATGTGTCATTTATCAACCATATTCGATTGAAATATGTATCTAGTGAAGTCCGTACTCTTTAAACAAAGAAAATATCCACCCTTGCATTATTATATTTTGTTTCAAAATGGTGGTCAGTATTTATGTTGAACTGTGCTACCAGTAGGCCTATATAAGTTTGACAAATGCCATCCTAATTTGAAATATTGCAGGCATTCATTATTGAGCAAGCAAAAATTAAGTATATTTTATCCGATTCTTACAACCCAACCAAGATATTCACATTTAAATAAACTAATGAATTAGAGGAATAGTAAAAAAAAATCTCAGACTACTCGGCTAGTATTTGAACCCTATCCCCTTAGCGACTGTATAACCAAACTACAAAATCTTGCTGTATAGTCTGCATGACCACCAGATTCAAGTTAGTCCTCCCTAAACATTACCCACCTCTACCCCCCATTTTGCGGTATCCAAAAGTTGTTATTGTTAAGGACATCTAAATGCCGTTGTCGAGAGAGTGAATTCCTGACGCTCTTTGCGACAACACATTAGCGACATGCGACACCCGCGGTACACAAGACACACCCTCTAAGGCACCCCTGCACCCCTGCACACCAAACCAAACCAAACTAACCCCATGGACCGCGAGGTCAATATTGACACTGAGCACGGCCGAGTCTCGGGAGATTAAAGGAGCTGGGGGGGACAAAATACAGAGGAAAAGTTTCGTCTCTATTAGAGCTGGATCGATCCGACTGTTTTACGAAACTGGATATTCATTTTACATAAAAATCTCTAATATGAATCCGAATCTTAAAAAAAGATAAACATAATCGGTTTACTCTAGTATATTAATTTATTATTGTTAGTAGTTTTGGAATATTTTATGAATAAAGTATAAACTGTTGCTTTGCAAAATGTATTTGCTTCCCATCAGGTAGTCGAATATATATAATGTATAAATGTTAAGATTAATATAATCATGTTGACCTTGGTGGTCTTGGGATTAAGTTCTCGCCTCTGGAACCGATGTTAGTGGATTCAAACCCAGCAGGGATTTTTCTTGGGCTTTTACGTAGCACAATAGAAGTTCTGGGAATCCGAGAGTGATGTGAAAAATCCTAAACCTGTAAAAATTCGAAAAGGGGCTAAATTTGGGGCTCCAGAAAGTCCCCGTGCTTACTTTATAGACCAAAAAATTAAGTCTGTCCAATCGCGCTGAGATTCGATTTCCTTCTAATACAGCTAAACACAACACTGTGATCATTTATTTTGAAATTCCAGTCAGTTTGCCCTAAATCAATACCTATTCAAAAATAGTTGTTTCCCATTTAATTTAAAGAAATTTTATATGTGGCTGTTTTCAAAGCTGGAAAACAAAATTCCATTAGTGATTTTTCAAAATTCGAATCAACTGACCCTTAATTAGTACCCAAATGGAAAATAGGGATGGAAAGAGGGGGTATGTAATTAGAAAAAAACCTTTAGAGGAGGCAGGGAGCTAAATTTCCCAGGAATAAAGGGTGAACACTCCAAATAACAAATTAAGTATTAAAATATTTTCTTTATAAGTGGGTAGTGGTGAAATGGTGAGGGAGGGAGGTTTCAAACTGCCAAAACTAAAAGAACAAACTACTTATCAGTGTGGTAAAACATATTTTTAGTAGGTACAGTAGAAAATTGAAATATTTTATTTAATATAAAGTGTCAAAACCAAATAACCAGCAGAGATTGAACATTTAAAATTCAAAACGGGGGTACTATAAATGGTCCAGGATGGAAATTTACATAATTAAAATTATCAACCATTTATTGGCTAGGTAAAAATTGAAATTTGCTGAGAAGTTAAAAAAAATCCCAAGTTTTTAAAATTTGAAGTTACAAAATGTGGATCAAAAAGAAATTTCCATAATTTTATAATGGTATGGAATAGAAATTTTTCAAACAAATATTTAAATAACTAAAGTTTTTTATTTTAAAATTAAGCATTGAGGGAGAGCTAAGAATTTCAGAAACTAATATTTTAAAAAATATTCTAAGTTTAGTAGAAAATTTAAATACTTGCAAGCTGACGATGACCTCCCCAAATAATGAAAAATCTAAAAGTATTGAAAATTTGAAATTTAAAATAGATTTCAAAATTTTCTAAGACAAAAGAAAAAACTTCTTGGTGTAAAATTAAATTGCAAAATTGTAAAACGGGAAATATAAGATCTCGAAATTGATACGACAAATGTAAAACACTCTTATCGTTGTGGTTGAAAATTTAAATCAAATAAGGCTTAATATTTCAAAATGGGAATGTGGGAATGTGGGGACCAAATTGGGTTGCGGGGAGGAGCAATAACTTAAAATATCTCCAAAATTATTAGAAAACTTACTTTTTCAGTGCAGAATAAAATTAAAATTTGTCTAAATGGTAAAATGATCACCCCGGATAACATAAAAGTTGAAAGGTTTGAATATAAAAAAATAAGGTTCCAGGAAATGGATTAAAAGTGTAAGGTCCTCAAAACTGCTTAACTAATAAAACATAAAAATATAAATAGGTTATGTTACTGTATACAGTTTTAATTTTGAAACACAAAATAAATATTATCTTAAAAAGATCCATAGCGCTGCTACACACCTAAATATCGAAGAGCTACAATCCCATAATAATGAAAATAAACAACTATGTCTCTATGTTAGTCTATTACTTAATTTAATTATTATTTAGTCATCTTAAATGAATAATGAAGTTATTTTATTATTTCAAATAAGCTCCAAGATCCCTGATGAAGATAGGCTTAAATACCAGATAGTTACATATAGGCAAGATGAATAAAATAATATATTTTAACAAGATCGATGTTGATCTAAAATAATTATTCAATTAACAATTAACTCTGTTAATTAAATAGAAATGTTATATCGACATCCATAATGTTAAAATCAATTTTATTAGTTTTATTTATTTTATAAAAAAAATTAATATAACAGTACTTTATAAGTATCAATGTCATCACAAATATCGTTATACTAATCTTAACATTACTTACTTACGCTATGGCATTAAGTACTCGAAGGTTCATTGCCGCACATACAAAAGTACGCCACATCCCTATTTTGATATAGTTCTATCTAGTCAAACTCATCACACTCTCTCTTTCAGGTCCATTCTAATGATATCCTCCCATCTGCGTCTAGGTCTTCCCAATAGTCTCTTTCCAATAAGTTTGCCAGTTGGTACCATGAATAATGTTCTAGATTATCCCATTAGCACTGCATGTCCTGTACACCAAAATCTACGAGACTTGATTATCCTAACAATGTATTTTAATAAGTACAGGTTAGGTAACTCGTTATGTAACCTCCTCCCCTCCCCAGTATTATCAATCCATTTTGGACAGAATATCTTCCTAAGCAACTTGTTATCGAACACCCTAAATTTTTTTTCGCCATGTAAGGTAAGAGACAACGTTTCACACCCATGTAGAACAACCGATAAAATTATTGTTTTGTATATTCTGAGTTTAACATTCCTTGACAGAAGTCTATATGTACAAAAACTACTGACAGATTAGTAACCTGCATTTACCTACTGTGTTCTTTTCCTAATTTCCAATATAATAACTCTATTACTAGCTAAATTTTTCCTAAATATTTAAATTCTTTTTAACACTTTAAAATAATATGTAGCTCAAAGTAATCTCTAAATTATCGTCCTCGCTAACTTCTAATAAATTGTTGGTATTTCTTGCAACCGCTTCCTTACTTTTGTCCAACAAAGCTAAGATAACTCATCTGTCTAACGCGTTACTCTCGTAGTAAACTAGACTGCTGATGACAGGGAGATCGAGGTTCGAGTCTTGGTCGAGTGAACTGAGGGTGCTTTTTCCAAGATGATTTTCCACTCTTCCTCCTAGCTCAAACGGGTAGTAAGACGCGGTACTAAATAAAAAATCAACCCTTCCCAACTCCCTTGCATTACCCAAATAGCATGTGGCTTTAAAAAGTAATGAAGAAAGTGCATCTTCTTGTTTCAATCCAAATTTATTTCAGAAGTGTGTGGTAAGTTACGTCCAACCTGCACTCTGCCATGCGTATCACTAAATAATACCTAATATTAGCTTGGAAAGTTTTTTCGGGTAACCCAAAATTAACTAAAATTTCATATAATTTGGTTCTTTAAAGTAAATTCTATGTATAATTGATGAACCGTCATGTTGTATTCGCACTTTTTTTAATCATCACCGAATAGTAAAAATCTGATCCTTTGTTGATCTATTTCGTCGAAATTCATACTGTTGTTCCCCAATTATTTCCTTTGCGTATGGAATGAATCTTATTAGAATTAAATTAGATAACATTGTATGAAATGTCTGTTAGAGTGAGATACTGTTATAATTATTACAATATTAATTTTAACATATTTCATACATTATACACTTTACTCATTTATTTGATGTAAATACATTTTACAAAACAACCAGTTATACTCACTTTATAAAATATTATTTCTTATAACATAATTAAGATTTTTTCTTACTAAGAGTAATCCAAATGGTTTTCTTAATATAGATTAGTGTATAAATTAACATTTGTTGCTATAACACTAGTCTGCATTTTTGAATTTTGTCTCGGATGATTTCTCGAAAGTAGATGTTCTTGAATCTATTTTTTATGCTGATTCTAGAAATGACTTCAATTTTTTTTCTATCACGTCAGGTTTTTACACAAATTAAGAGGTTATGTTTTCAAGACTTTACTTATTTTAAGCACAAATATATTTAAACACAATCTTTTTTTTACACACACATTTTTGAATACTGTAAAGAACTATCCTAATACTTTCGTGACTACTCTGTAACAAAACAAAACTTTTCAAACTTTCTCTTTTTTGACTTCCTTGCAGATACTCCACATTTACGGTCCCTCTTCCACATCCAAAAGTAGTCGGCCATGATAGTTTCATTCCATTTCCCCTGGTAACTCTTCTCCATCTCCTTAATATCCTGCTCTTCATTATAATGCCCCAGATTTTCCAAAAAGTTGGCCACATGTTAGTGGAGAAAGTGAACTTTTACACTCATGTTACAACCAAACTTCTTGAAGTTTTTCAACATTGTTTCAACAATGTTCCTGTAATTTGGATCTTTGTTATTCCCTAGAAAGTTTTCGGTAACAGGTTGGAAGGTGGTCCTTGCGTCTTTCTCTCATTCGTCGTTTTCTAAAAATCTTCGTCCTTCATCAGTTTGCGGATTTGTGAACCAATAAAAACTCCAGCTTTCAATTTTTATTGTGTGATGAAGGGAAATTTCATAGAAAGTTACATGAAGAAGAGACCATATTTTTGGTAGAACCCTTGCAAACTGCTTCATCAAGCCCTATTTGATGTGTAGTGGTGGAAGCAAGACTTTTTGGGGGTCTACAAGCGGTTCATGCAATGTGTTTTTAGTTCCAGGCACAAACTTCCTTCTCTCTGGCCAAACTCTCACACTCCAATGCCTTTGCTTTGCCCGACTGTTCCATTTCACATAGAAAGCAAGGTATTTTCGTGTATCCAGATAGTTTTCCTAACAGAATTCCTATAACTTTGAAGTCAACAAAGATTAGCCATTTGTATTCCGCATACTGGATACTTGTTAACAGTACCTCCGTGTTCTCGAATGACTCTTTCATTTCAACTGAATGGGGCACAGGAATAGACCCATACACATTCCCACTATGCAGTAACACGCCTTTGAGGCTTCGCTTGGATGAGTCATTAAAAAGTCTTCACTGAGTAGGATCATGTTCAATGCCATAGAAGTGCATTAACTCGTTTATGTTATTGTATTAAACCAAGGAATTGTTATTTAGTATAAAGGAACTAGTCATTGTACTCTGTGTCTGTACCATGAAAAATGTGTTCCTGATGCCAGAAGATTCTTACTTTTAAGCCGGGAGCCAAGTAGTTCCGCAGATTCCTTAGGCAAATTCAGATCATGCACTAGATCATTAAGTTCCCTCTGAGAGAACATTTTATGAGTAAAGTCATGTTCAGGATTGTAGACATCATCACTATCGGCTTCAAAGATTACATCACGTTAAATTTCAACATCATCTTCTACAATGTTCTCTAAAACAGCTGGAGGAAGAGGGGCGGGCAGGTCTTCTCTATTTGGAACTGGCCTAATGGCTGAATGAATGCTTGGATACACAATTTGCTTCTTATTTTTCGAATTGCACCCCTGAACATTAACTAAACAGTTAAGGTGGTCTTTAGGCTCCCTCCACACCATAGGAATTTCAAACGGCATGCACATCTTCTTACCTTTTTACCATAACCTTAACCTCTCAACACAATAGCGGAAAACTGTCTTTGGGACCCATGTCTTATCCTTGTCACCAAGCTTCACTTTAAAATAAGCATTTCTTCACAAAGTCTGTTATGTCCGTTCTTTGCTTAAGCACTACGTATTTTCCACAAATGTAACCAAAAACATTAGGATTGTTCATACACTTGCGTGTAGATATTGTAAGACTGCAACTATAACTGTAATCACAATAGTGAAATTCAATGAGAACAGCTCCGGAAATGTAAGCGTCTGAGAGTCACAAAACTTCCAAGGTCAGACAAGGACACCCAGCAGCAGCAGCAGTTGTGCCAACCTACAGGCTTATAGGTCTGTATTGCGAAATTTCCCTCCAACAATACGCATTACCTACTGGCACATATATTGCTCCCAGCGATAAATATTGTAAATAAACTTGGGTCAATTGTGAAAAAAATTGTACGTGGTAGAATAAAATAAAGAATAGTTTTGGAATCAGCATCAAAAAGTGAGCCACAAACACATATTAGTTTTCAATCATCTGATATCATGCAGATTAGTGTAATCCATTCATTATATATAACCTTTATACATCCAGTTTAAGATATTTTTTTACCACAGGGAGACCCTGGATCAACTTAGTAAGGTGCTGACGAAGATATATTATTTGTATACGGGCTTGTCATGCTATTTAATGGATATATTTGAAGGTGCTAGTTTTGGATGTGTCGTATTAGACGTACTGTCCTGGCTTTAGTTAGTTCTATGACTAATAATACTTCTATTAATAACCATAATAATAGCATTAAAATAACCCACTTCGGTAACAGCATGAACTAAGGCGTCACTCTGACAATTGACTAGACTGTCGATGACAGATATATCGGGGTTCGATTCCTGGACGGCTGTACAAAGGATGATGTTTCCTTAACGGTTTCCCCCCATCAATATCATTTCCACTTGTTCTTAACACCAATCACATGACCCTTACACTTTTCAGTGTTATCGAAAATTAAATTTCATTCCTCTATAATAATCTCTAAAATGTTTTGTAAGTCTTTAGGTAGACCTTGAAAACAAAGGGAATTCTATACTAACAAAAT
This sequence comes from Timema monikensis, assembly GCA_902151445.1. Classification (NCBI taxonomy): domain Eukaryota; kingdom Metazoa; phylum Arthropoda; class Insecta; order Phasmatodea; family Timematidae; genus Timema; species Timema monikensis. Next base: position 87,119 of record CABFVZ010001427.1, on the reverse strand, counting down.
TGTGTCCCCTTTGATCTTGTTGTCCTCGTTTACCTTCCTGCACTGTATCCTCCAAGGACAGAGCTCGCTCACTTTATCCTCCCCACTTTACCTGCTCCGGTAGTCCCGCTCACAACAGAAATATTGTCCTCTTCACATGCTTGTCTTGACTCCTCTCTTCAAACTTCTGCTTGCTCTTCCATTTGGGACACAGCTCAGACTGGGAATTTATAATCGATTTGATAAACTGAACCTCTCATACCCCTCTCCCACCCCTCCCATGTCTTCATTCACTCCCTTTAAACCCATCTCACCCATTCGTGTTGCTTGGTGCTCAGAGAGGCCAACGCTAGACTTAGGGCAACCTTGTTTTATTTTACGTGCCATGTATTTTACCACGCACCGCAATTTCTTGCTCATTTTGGGAACCAGAATGAATAAAGTGACAGAGGGGACAGAGAATGGGAAACCAATAATTTAAAAAAAACTCAAAACGTGCACCTTCAGTTGGGACTCAAAACCCGACTTGACGAGTCGGTGAATATCCTGTGTGTATGCATAAAATATTTATTGTTTTAATAATTTTTGTTAGTATTAAAATTAGTAGTTAATTTGATAACTATGTGCTTAGTGTTAGTGATTTAAATCAACGTGGTCTAACCTACGGCTCATGACATTTTTTCTTCTGGACCACCAATCTCAACGAGGTTTAAAATAAATAATAATGTAAAAAGGAGTAACCCTGACCTGATTTATCCAAAAAATGGTGATACAAAAACAGGCTAAGTCATTTGTATTTTCACAAAGCTACTATATTCTACTTGCACACATATTGGTTTTAAGAAAGAGCAAATCTATTTATTTCAGGGGTAGGCCTACCAAGCTCGAACTAAATCGTTCACTATGACTGAGGGTAGAGGGATGGTGACGGGGATATTAGGGGCAAAGAAAGGGGGCTACGTTAAGGTTTTCAACTATCCTAGATAGGTCCCACTCCTTAAGACAGAAAAACTTATATTTAGTTTTTGGCTATCGATAACCACATTTCCTTCATTTTATTAACGGTACTTTTAATTAAGAGTTCAATTTGCGGTGGTAAGGGGTGGTGGGTCAGGTCACAGTGAGTCATAAGGGAGTCCACCATACACTCCCTGGTTATAAGTAAAACTTTCAGAACTAGAAGTGTCACTTGTTTATTACCATTATTTTGTCCAACCGTAATGTAATTATTTTGCTTGTGACCTGCCCGGTTTTCTGCGCTATGCAATTTGGCCCACGAGTTGGGACGGGTTGTACTACCCTAATTTATTTAATGCTTACCCAAACTATAAACAGGAACTATCAGGATACACTTTAAGGGAACACAATGACCACTTCTCTAAATTGGTTGTTTGAACAACATTTTATAAAATAGATTACTCTAGTGGTAGGCCCTACTCAAAAGATATCCACCCTAATGTTTCCTCAGGTAAGAGGCAAGCACAATATCTTTCACCTAATATTTGATTCTCCAAATGACTCGTTAAAATATATAATTTCGTTATTTAAATTACTATAATATATCCGAGATAAGCCAAGTTCTTGGAGAAGTTCACTCTCCAATTCTATACTCAATATAAAAATTGCTAATCATTAGAGAATAGAGCTTGAGACATTTGTCTTTGATCATAGCTATCCATACCACTGAGCTATTCAGCGTTATCTAGTATAAATCTTCACTCTTCTTTAATTATTTTTGTAGGCGATCTACAACAACAATCACAATAATTTATAATGGTTAGATTTTATTTAATAGCTCAAATACAAAATACTTTGTCTGAAAAGAGTAACATTTTTCTGCTAGTGTAATCTCCAAATATGAAAGGAATAAGATTCAATTTCCATGTATCCTTACATTTTAAAACCTAATTTTAAATATTGATAATTATATATTTTAAGTCTTGATGAGTGAAAAAATATTATTGATGACTTAATTAAACAATTTGTAGTTGGAAATGAATTACTTCAATGGATGGTGCAAGAAGTAAGAATGTGGGTTGAGTCTCATCTATGATATGGCAGCTTACCAAGTTTATATAATAAACCATAGTAAGTTAAAATATTTGATATAGATGTAAAAGATAACAACATTAAATTCTTTTATTACAAAGTTTCTTAACTTTCTTTAAATATGATGGCTCAAGCAACATTTGATAGCAAAAGTTATTTGCGTGGGACTCTGTTAATATATTAAAAACTGAAATTGAGGAGGTTATAAAACAGGGTAGTTAACCAAAAACCACAACAAATTCTTCATTCAATATACAATTTCCTAAAAGGGTATGTCTGAGTGTATGAGCAGCTCCGGACCTCACCAGTGATATTATTTCTCCCGCCTGATATACAAGCAACCTGCCAAACATATATTGCAAGTTATATACTAGGAGCAGCTCCAGTCTTCCCCACAAAGCCTTGCCTGATGTACAGGCAACCTGTCAAGCATATATTGCAAGTTATATACTAGGAGCAGCTCCAGTCTTCACCACTGGGCCTTGCCTGATGTACAGGCAACCTGCCAGTTATATATTGCGAGTTAGATACTAGGACCAGCTCCAGTCTTCACCACTGGGCCTTGCCTGATATACAGGCAACCTGCCAAGCATCTATTGAGAGTTAGATACTAAGAGCAGCTTCAGTCTTCACCACTGGGCCTTGCCTGATATACAGGCAACCTGCCAAGCATATATTGCAAGTTATGTACTAGGAGCCGCTTCAGTCTTCACCACTGAGCCTTGCCTGATATACAGCCAACCTGCCAAGAATATATTGCAAGTTATATACTAGGAGCAGCTCCAGTCTTCACCACTGGGCTTTGCCTGATATACAGGCAACCTGCCAAGCATCTATTGAGAGTTAGATACTAGGAGCAGCTTCAGTCTTCACCACTGAGCCTTGCCTGATGTACAGGCAACCTGCCAAGCATCTATTGAGAGTTAGATACTAGGAGCAGCTCCAGTCTTCACCACTGGGCTTTGCCTGATATACAGGCAACCTGCCAATTATATATTGCGAGTTACATACTAGGAGCAGCTCCAGTCTTCACCACTGAGCCTTGCCTGATGTAAAGGCAACCTGCCAAGCATCTATTGTGAGTTAGATACTAGGAGCAGCTCCAGTCTTCACCACTGGGCTTTGCCTGATGTACAGGCAACCTGTCAAGCATATATTGCAAGTTATATACTAGGAGCAGCTCCAGTCTTCACCACTGGGCCTTGCCTGATGTACAGGCAACCTGCCAGTTATATATTGCGAGTTAGATACTAGGACCAGCTCCAGTCTTCACCACTGGGCCTTGCCTGATATACAGGCAACCTGCCAAGCATCTATTGAGAGTTGGATACTAAGAGCAGCTTCAGTCTTCACCACTGGGCCTTGCCTGATATACAGGCAACCTGCCAAGTATATATTGCGAGTTATATACTAGGAGCAGCTCAAGTCTTCACACTGAGCCTTGCCTGATGTAAAGGCAACCTGCCAAGCATATATTGCGAGTTAGATACTAGGAGCAGCTCCAGTCTTCACACTGGGCCTTGCCTGATATACAGGCAACCTGCCAAGCATATATTGCAAGTTATATACTAGGAGCAGCTCCAGTCTTCACCACTGGGCCTTGCCTGATGTACAAGCAACCTGCCAATTATATATTGCGAGTTAGATACTAGGAGCTGCTCCAGTCTTCACACTGGGCCTTGCCTGATGTAAAGGCAACCTGCCAAGCATATTTTGTGAGTTAGATACTAGGAGCAGCTCCAGTCTTCACCACTGAACATTGATCTTGGACCTTCTAGCAGCCACTCATCAAACTTCTAAATCAATGTTTGGACCGAGAATTCTACTTTATATTTGTCCGCTAATCTAGCATTAATTCTAATTTAAGTTTAACCTGAAAATATTCCAACTTTTTAAATGGAACGAATGCAATCGAGGACTCTTTTTAAAGTTTACACGATTTTAATTTATTCTAAGGACTTTGACACCAGAAACTTGATTATTTTAGCTTCAATAAAATAATACCAGTCATTCCAGTTCTATTTTTATATTCGTGTATTAATTCCAGCGCTTTGAGATTGAATGTGCCACTAACATCGGTCATTACTGGTCTACGGTAGACCATATATGTTAATACTTGAATATTATAATCAACCCCTTGACTATCAGATTCCTTTTCTCTGTTGTTCTACTATCCGAATCTTTCCATTTGAAAATTTTAATCTCTTCTCTCTGTACCGAAGCCAGTACTGTGTAAATTATAGGCGACCTCACATTTCGACACAGCGTGTAGTTGTTTGTAGTGAAGTGGCTGGTGGTCTCAGCCTCTCCTCCCCTCTAGTATCCACGGTGTGTTGACACACCACCGGGAGCGGGTGTGCGGGACCACGCCACTACCGTGTTACCCTCCCGCGTTACCTTGTTTAAACACACGCAACCATCAACAACACGAGGGTACAAAGGTTTAAAAGCATTATCGATCATTCGCGGAACATGATAACTCTTCTTCGACTTATCTGGACCCATCACCGTGGTTGAATGATTCGATATGTCTACGATAGTTCCAAGGTACCTTAGTTCGTGCCTATGAGGAACCTACAGTAAATAGTATTAGTAGTAATTTAAATATTTTCTCAAAATCAATTGGATTATCAAGGCATGGGGGTTGATTTCAAATTTATAATCCTACTTCGATTCAAAATTACGAATCTAAATAGTTTCTAGAGCCGGATTCATATAATAAAATATTTTTAAAAACACTTAATTTCGTATAGAAACTAAACCAAGTCTCTTTATAAAACATAATCATCAATTTAATCAATGAATTTCAGTATAGCCACGTGACCGTGTTTAGTTTTTATTTTAATATAGCCACGTGACCGTGTTTAGTTTTTATTTTAATACATAAACTTCTGTTATTTTACTTGACCATTAAAACAAGTGCATTTATATCAATGAACAATCTATCATTGTTCTAACTCAATTTTTATGGTTTTTATTTATTTGAGGTTTTATATATATATATATATAAATATGTTTATATATATATGTTTATATATATTAATAAATATGTTTATATATATAAATATGTTTATATATATATATATAAATATGTTTATATATATATATATAAATATGTTTATATATATAAATATGTTTATATATATAAATATGTTTATATATATATAAATATGTTTATATATATATATATAAATATGTTTATATATATAAATATGTTTATATATATATATAAATATGTTTATATATATAAATATGTTTTTATATATATATAAATATGTATATATATATAAATATGTTTATATATATAAATATGTTTATATATATATAAATATGTTTATATATATATAAATATGTTTATATATATAAATATGTTTATATATATATAAATAAATATGTTTATATATATAAATATGTTTATATATATAAATATGTTTATATATATAAATATGTTTATATATATATTAATATGTTTAAGTTGGCCTAATTAGTATTATAAAAGGAAGCTGGTCGAAAATGTTCAAAGCATTACGTTAGTTTAATAGAAAAATCGATTCACGTTGACAAGCAATGATTCCGATTAGGTTAAAAATTTAATATCTTGGCTTCGTACAGGCTTTTAGGTGGGGATGTAGGGAAAGTGAAAAAAGGACAGTGTTTTTGCAGTTTTTATATCAAAACATAATTTTGGCCAAAATAAATAAAATATAGTGCTTCTATACAAACCTAGAGTTTAATTTTCATCTCATTGTTATATCGCAGTTGCTAAAAATCTGTCAAGGTTGTCTTGGAATTTCATGAGAACTTTTTATCTTCATTAATGCTCATGTCAGATATTCAAGAGCTGTTGATATCACCACGTGAAGAAAATAAAACTATAAGTTTGTATAGAAGCAATATTTGGTTTATTTTGGCCAAAATTATGTTTTGATATAAAAACTGCCAAAACACTGTCCTTTTTTCACTTTCCCTACATCCTCATCTTAATATCTATCCTTGTTTTGGGGTTTCATGTCTCATTACAAATCGTCCATACTATCCACATATTTACACTACTAGTATAAGTATAAGGTAATTATAGAGAAACTGTAGACGCATTTGCGTTGAGGGAAAACAACCTACTTAGTTGAAATAAACACCCTCAGTATTCCCAGATGAGAAACCTGACATTCCCATCATTGGCAAACCAGACAAGACAAGATTAATGCCTTATATCAGGCATGTCAAATGGTGGCTTATGGGCCGCATGTGGCCCGACCCATGTTTATGTGCGTCCCACGAGTCTTTTGATGCACCAACATAAAATGAGACCCAAGTCATCATTTTGATAAATGCTGAAGAAACACACAATTTGGGATTTAGAAATTGAGCATTACTTTGGAAAATCTAGAAAGAGAGGTAGGCTACCAAATTTGTACTCTTTATTTACCAAAGGTCTATTACCCACAAAAAAAAAAAGTTAAATTCGATCAACAAATACGTGCAATGCTAGGCATCACTAAAGTGTGTGAACAATTTTTTTTTAATCTTATAAAAATAAACAAACACCCGAGAGAACATGGCTTTCGGACAAGCATTTGTCATCAGAAAGTGACGTTAACATAAGATTTAAAGCCTACCATTCACACCCTTGCTGCAAACAAGGTTTCAAACAGAGGATAAGGTTTAAAATCGTTTAAAATCTTAATTTTCCTTCTTTTTATTTAAAATAATGTATGTATGTATACCTATGTAAATATATATAGTCTTAATTTTCCTTTTTTTATATATAAAAGAATGTATATATATATTTATATATATATATATATTTAATGTGGCCCTTATGATCAAACAAGATAGTTGGACGTACCACCACCTTAGATTTAGATTGTATGTCTACTGAGACGAGTGATTCTTGTCCTCATGTTAGACTACCATCATAATAAATATAGGCTAGATAATACTTAGACCTATATTTATAAGGGTATAATTAATTTTGTCTACTTATTGCTGTTAATTTTGTTATTGAATTGACATAAATTCCATCCAAAAATTATAATATCCCAAGCTCTTGTGTAAATTCTGTCCTCGTCATTATCAAAGGCAAAGTAAATTCCGTCCCGTGTTTAATCTATTCTTAAAAACCTTTTAATTGTATCAGAACGTAGTTACGTAGGTCCAAGACTTGTAATAATTTCTAAAGTAAAATACTGTGAAAATGATTAAGCTTATTTTCCCAATAGTCTTTAAAATATTAATGTATTGTGAATTTTTACCTCTGTGATTTTATTGGTAAATATAGATGTTATAAGAGGAAAATACATTTTGACATTGTATATGGCTTTTAAATTCTTAAATGAAATATGTATGTCTACTTAGACTTTTATTTTTTCATAAAATTGAAGTTCAAATAAACAAATTATGACCAAAAATGAAATAGTCATCCAAGAATTATATAAACAAGACAACAAATTATTCATGCAATATGCCATTTAAATTAATTTGGGGGGGTTTTATGGTTCTAACCACGTGATATAGCCTATTCGAGTAAAAAACTGTGGTCATGTTGAAATTAATATAAAACTTTTTTCATTATTATATTTAATTTGATATAATTTATTATATCATTATTATTTAAGTCATAAGGAAGGAATATGGACGGACGGAATTTATATAGCACCCTTATTATGATGGGATGGAATTTACATAGGAGCTTATAATGTTGGGACGGCGTTTGCATATAAAATACAAATGAAACGGAATTTACCAAAACAGCTTTTTATACTATCACATTTATTTCAATTGTAATAATATTGTAGCCATAAACTTTTATGTAAAAAATGTACGTGTTTATTACATAAGTTACATTATATTCTTTTTAGTCATGCAGTACATAAAATTATATTGTATCTATTCTAATACTAATATGAGGTAATTATGTTTGAATATTATAAATTTATATTTGTTATTGAGTTTAAGAAATTCACAGGTTTTAACTTTGCCCAAATAAATATAATATTATATTTTTAGTTTTTTATCATTATTTTATCATATTTGTGAATGGGTCATTTCTCTTTCTCATATATTACGATTTCCAATACTAATATTTGGAACATGGTTTTATTCTTAAATTGGGATTGTTTATACGTAATTTACTAATAATACTGAATTAAAAGTTTTTTGTTAAAATTATTTATCTATTTTTTGCACCGCATCTTACTATCCGTTCAATATAGGCTACACTTATGTACTAATTACGCTAGTGGTTTTAGGAATAAGGTAGCTGATATTTAGAGGAAGTGTGCACGCATTTGCGGGTATGGAGAGTGGAAACCATTTGGGGGGGGGGGCTCAGTACACCCGACCGGGCTTTGAACCTCGATCAGCCCATCATCGGCAGTCTAGTCTACTGTAAACTTCCTTACTATTTTTATTGCTGTTATTTCTATTTTTTATTGCTAAAGTAGTTTTTTTCTGTTTTTATTGAGGTATTCAACAAACACTTTCTAAACACACAGATTATATCAGGCCATGGCCAAATAATGTGACTTTGAACAGTGGGCTTAATACTACACATCCATACACACCTAAATATTTACCGATTGGTTGGCATCAACAGTGTTCGGCACATGAACTAAAGTCTTGTCTGGTCTGGTTTGCCTTTGAGTGAGAGTTCAGCGTTCGAATCTCAGTCAGGTGTACTAAGCATGATTTTATATAGATAGTTTATCACTCCACCTCCGCATAAATGCGGGAATATTTTATCTAATTTCTAATTTCCTCATTCCTGCGCAATTTTCTTAATTAAATAAAGCATATCTTAGACGGGTAGTAAGATGCGACGGAAAATAAACCATTACCAACGTCTGGAAAGTAATGGGAAATAATACTAAATAGCTTATTCCAAGCCCTTAACATTCAACCTCATTTATAATAATCATAATCTTTACACCAAGATCTGACCTGAAATCAAAGTACTTCCGGCCAGTGTAACCAACCCACAGTAACATAATATCCCTCAACATATGTTCTTCACTCACTGGTTCTTAGTTTGACTTGTAGCTAATGATGAATTCTAATAATTCAAGGCAATGCGAGAAAAAGCCAGTGTTTTTTGTAGTTTTTATGGCAAAACTTTCCTTGTGCCAAAATAAATAAAATATTACTCCAGTACAAATATAGAATTTAATTTTCTTCACGTGGTTACCTAAAAATCTCTTGAATTTCTGTCAAGGGTGTCCTGGAATTTAATGTCTCTTCATTTAAAAAGTTGGTCATCTAACGCCGCTATGCTCATGATAGATATTCAACAAATGTAAATAAAATTAAATTCTATGTTTGTACTGGAGCATTATTTTATTTATTTTGGCAAAAAAAGTTATGCCATAAAAACTGCAAAAACACTGGTCTTTTCTCGCGTCCCCTTCCATCCCAAACTTAAATTGAACTAAAAGCCCACCAGTGGCGTGGCTTGTTGCCAAGATCAGCAAAGTTAGTTGAAACTGTACCTGTAAATTGTCCTAATAATTCAGTAAAACACTCATTGGCCAGATATTAACGAAAATAAATTCCCATCTGAAATATGTAGATCAGAACCTATGTGTTATTGGTTAAATGGGAAACTAGTGAGTGAAAACATATCACAGGTAGAGATTTCACAAAGCTTTGCTTACCCTGGCAAAAATCCACACCACCGTAGCGCACTGTGTTCACCCTGAAACTATACACTCCCGTGAAGCACCATACTTGAATATGACACGGACATTTATTGCATTAAGCGCATAATCTTCCATGGTTTTTCGAAATAATTATGTTGATGTTTATAAATAAATATATTTATCTAATTATTTTTTGTTTGTACTGTTTCTTACCACCCTTTAGGGATATTCGTATTTCTACACTAATGAGACAGGAATGAAAAGGTAGAATTTAGAGGAAATATACCCTCATTTTTAATTAGGCAAAGTTGAAAACAATGTTATCCAAATACACCCTTAATAAGCTGGATTCGAATATCACTAAATGACTCCACGAGCTCATTAATGCACTAACTTTAATTTGAATAGAAACTAGGCTACACTTAACATTATATTTAATTAAATATTACATATTTTCACTAATTTTAAATGCTCTCTTAATCATTAAATAAATGGGAGTTAATTAAATTTCTTCAAAAATTTCGAGAGTTTTGTTTTATTTTACATTCCTCCAAAGTTTCCAAACGTGCTTGTAAATATAGTCTAAAACTGAAACTAAAAGAAAAATATTATCTATAGAAACAAATTTCCAGTAATCAAATTAAAATTTCAAAGGACTGAGAACATTATGAACAATAGTAATGGTTTTTATGGAAATAGAAAAGATAGATTTAATTAGTTAAAAGTAGACTACATTCCTTTGAATGTTAATTATTGCCTTTTTATTAGTTTGGTCTTTTTTCCCTTAATAGGCTGTTGCAGTAGTTTATATAAATAGATGAAAATAGGTGTTTTGGCACTATTTTCTTACTTAATTTTTTATTTAATAACTTCTGACTGCTTTTTCTTTTGGATCTAGATTGTGGCAGACAAGGGTTGTTGTATAAGAGTTGCAAATAACTTATTTTGTACTATAACAATAGTTATTAAAAGTGTTCATTTTTATAAATTGGGTTGACCTTGAAATATTAAATATCCCAAACAATTACGCTCTAAAATTATATTTAAAACAGAAGCCAAAAAGAAAAGCAAAATAATTAAATCCAAATTAGAAATACATAAACAAACTGAGCTTAAGGGCATTTGAAATTTAATATTTCCTCTACAACGGATATCTTGACAATCTTTAACATTATGGATAAATGATTCAGTATATATATATAATACTTTGAGTAAAGCATGAGTTAATAAATGAAAAAAGCCAGGTCAATGTATCAAATAACTAAAATTCTTCTTATTAAAACTAATTATTTTAATATAGATAAAAAAAATTGACTATACTATAATTTATATTTATCCACGTTAGGTAATTTTAATTAACTTAATAACATACTTTTGAAACAATAATGGAGATAAATCACCCATTCCTGCTATATTTTATAGCCGTCATACAAACAAACAAAAATTGGGTCTTATTTACCTTATGTGCTACCCATATTTTAATTAAGTTAATGAGGTAGTTATGAGTAAGGTAGAAATTATATTAAAAGTACCCACATTTGCTCATAAGGAGAGTGGGAAGCTATCTTGGGGGTAAGAAACTTCAGTAGGCCTATGCTATGGTTGGAGGAAGTAGGCGCAGTAAGTTTAGACCAATATTTTCCCTCATCCATCACCGTTCCTTTTATTTTATGCGTTCGCCTTATAGGTCGAATGCGCCAACGGAATTGATTGAAGATAAAAGAGGGAAATTTTAGATTTTGACTTACGGTTTTTAGGGCCGTATTTATAGTGTAATTTCTGGAGTCAACCAACTTCCAAGTATACGAATAATAAGCATTTCATGTCGAATGGGAGATTGGCTTACCTTCGTATCTTGATTAAATATACGGCCCTTAATCGCTTGGCAGTGGTGTTTATGCTTCCCGTGAGCTAATAACCAGAGACCTGGATGGATGCGGATATCCGTGATAATGAACAAGGCGGATAAAAATTGGATACAAGCGTGGACTTCGGATAAATTTACTTACCATCGGTGACCTGGTGGTCTAGGGGTAAGGTGTCAGACTTCTATGCTGGCGGCCGGGGTTCAATCCTCGGTACCGGCACAGATTTATCTGATTTCCAAACCCTTCCTTCACCTCTGACAAGACATCTTGTGAATGTGGGGAATGCCAGGTCACCACCGTGGTTCGGATTCCACGTTAAACTGTAGGTCCTCCATTTCATCTCACAATCACCCTACCATTACACATTAGCGTAAGTGCGTTAACCCGAACGGGTAGTAAGACGCGGTGCTAATAATAATAATAATAATAATAATACTTACCATCAATTTTAATTGTATTCTTTTATAAAAACATAGCAACAGCCATCAGCAAATAAATGGTACGGTACATTGAATAGACTTTCTCTTTCTTTTCTCTAAAAATGAAGTCATTTACTTAAAATTCACAATATTTGTGAAATAACATAATATATATTGTTGCAGAAACACTACACCAAAGAACACAAATGAAATGATTTAAGTTACACTTTTACAGAAACATTGAGAAAAGAGGAACCTTCATGTCCACCAAAGATCATAACAATCGATTCCCGATTTCAAAGCGCTCAATTAACAATTTTTATCTAGCCTATATTTTGATTATAACTCGTAAACCATTATTTTTACAAAAATTTACTTCAAATAAAACATTTTTATTTTTATTAGTACTACAACTTTACCACCATAATCGATTTTGTATCTTAAATAGTTGCGAAGATATGATCAAAACTGGAAATTTCTCCTAATGTAAAGTACCCTAAGAGTAATTTTCATTGGAAAAAGATAAATTCCATTTTGTTTATAAAGATAAGCAGTGTGTCAACATATGAACTTTAATCCAAATCTTTTTTGTGGATTTCAAGAAAGTTTAAGGGCTTTTTTTTCCCCATCAGTAAGCTACTCTTAATCTTAAGATTAAGTATCTAATTTTTTTTTAAATCCACAGGGGATCCCTATGAAAGCCCTAGATACCAAGTCTTAAGCCAAGACACAGACACACAGATAGACAGACGGCATCGTGAAAACCACTTTTTCTGTTTCAAGGGTTCGTGAAACGTCGACATTTATCAAAATCTCGAGTTCAATTTTTTTTTTTTTTCGCTATCTCAGTACTTCTCTCTCCTTGGGGTTGAGATAAAGTAAAATCCAGGGGTTATTGGTGGGTTGTTTCGTGGCGGCTGTTTCCAAGGCAACCAAGGTTTAACAGGACTGGACTACTAAATTGGTTTAACCCCTTTACTATCAATTTCACTACACAAATGCAATGAATGGATGTTTATGGTTTTTAAAGCGCAAGTTTGATACTAAATTGGAGGGAACAATTTATTAGACTAGTTCAGTTCTGTCAATATTTACTTGCCTTGGTAATATGCCACGAGACACCCTAATTAAGAACAAATATATTCTGGAAACAAACATGTGTGCGCACTTTCTGTAGAATGAATGTCAAACAGAAGAAATAAAATAGCATGGTCATGTTTATGTAACAATATTACCGATCATATTTCTCTCATTTGTCCGAATCATCGAATAAAATTGTCTATATATATTATTCGTGTGACGGATTACACTTGCATTTTAAATTATTTTGCTATAAATTGACTGTCAGTCACTCTAGTGTGAATGTTATGAGACAATATCAAAAAATACGGTGCAGATATTGAGAGAAGTTCAGGGAAACGGATGCGGGTTGAGTCTTTTCGAATGCGAGTGCTTATTTGGTACTCTGCGCCTGGCCCTATTGTTAAGGTTTGGTCGCGCACTAGAATTTAGCGGCAGCATTCGTTCGACGGCCCGACAGCTGAGCGGGCGGATGGGCGAACGGTGGAAGGTCTAGACAGATGCAGACGTCCTCACACAGTGGCATAGCTACGAGAGGAGGGTTTGACTGTATGGCTAGTTTGACAATAGGTTGGTATAGCGTTTTTATTTTGGGAACAATATTGAAACATATACACTACATCACTGAGCACGTTGGTTAAGGTGTAAACCTCGTCTGTTCTGGTCTTTTGATGTCTCTAATCCCGGTTGAGGTTGTTTTTTCCTCGACAATTTTCCCCCAGCCCTCCTTGACAATGTGGGTAGTCTACATTTCCTCTAAAATTCCAACTTCCTCATCTCTATATTATTAAATATGCGGATATCCCGGATGGGTAATAATACTTGTTGCACCAAACATAATTATTTAGTTCATGTGGTGTAAGCCCCATATTAATTTGATGAAAATTGAATCTCTGAACAAATAGACCCCTATTCTCAAATACGTATTTATTGTAGAATAATAATGCTTATAGTTTTTGGTTGACTTTTGAATCGTTTACGTTTGTTGTCGGTACATACCAAATCTCAAATATTCATAGTCAGTCTGGAAATGTTGCTACCTGAGGAGAAAAGTATGACCAATGTAGGTTGGTTGATCTTTAATGATGGTTGAATTAATCATGTTCCATTAAGTTATGTCACGTCATTCAAGACTACAATAGAATTGTTGGCATGAATTTCGCTAAAGTTTTTCATTAAATCATTAGCCTCACTATTGTGGCTGAGCGGAATTAAATCGTTTCACGAGCTATTATATTATGTTCAATAGCTTTTTTGTTCTCGAATGCATATCAGGTGGGGAACCATTTGAGTTTAACTTTTACTGCTCTACTTCATGTGAACTTTCCAAACAAACGTCTATCTAATCATTGAAGACAAACTATCAACAGTAAACACAGCATCATTCTTAATTTATTTTTTACCACCGTGTCTACAGCTCATCCAGGCATTTATTAACGCTATGTCGAGTGAACCGGGGGTGGTTTTCCCTAAATGGTTTTCCACTCTCCCTCTACGCAAATGCGGGTTCACTTCCTCTAATTCAACCTTACCAATTCCTAATCCATTAGCGTAATTAATACTTAAAGCGTATAACCCGAACGGGTAGTAAGACGCTGTGCTAAATATTATTAACGCTAGTGAGGTAGGGATTAAAAGGCATAGTTAAATGGAAGAGCAATGGAATTCTCGTGGAGGGAGAGTGTAAAACCGAAAAATAAACTTCAGTACATCCGGCAGGGATTCAAACCCAAACCTCAACATCAGCAAACTAGGCTGGATGAGCCAGACAGTTCGCGTGTCCACCACGTTGCTCCCAGCCATGACAAAACGTTTTTTAAGTAACAGAATGAATCAATAAAAATAATTAATTATTCTAGGCCTGGTTTGTGGCTGAACATATTTAGGCTACCTCAGTTTTATCGACATAAATTGGTCACATTGAAATATGCGTGTATAAATCTATATCACTGTGGATAGGTAATTACTATAATAATATTACCATTTACAGACGTGCTGGTGCTTTGAACTTTTGTTAAAGTGAAGTCCGAATAACCCTTACAATTTATCCAATTATTTATAATTAATTGATTAGATCTATATATAAATAGAAGATAAATTATACAGTTTATAGATATTATACCTACTAACTTATATCAAACTAATTTATTAATGAAATTGTGAATGTGGGGAATGCCAGGCCTCCACCGTGGTTCGGATTCCACGTTAAACTGTAGGTCCTCCATTTTATTTCACAATCACCCTACCATTACACATTAGCGTGTGTATAGACCGAACGGGTAGTAAAACGTGGTGATGATGATGATAATAATAGCGAGAAGAGACCTGTGTTTTTGCAGTTTTTATATAAAAAAATGTTTGGTCAAAATAAATAAAATATTGCTCTAGTACAAATATGATATTAATTCTTCACATAGTGACTTCTACAGTTCTTAAATATTTGTTATTTGGAATTCAATGAAAACCTTTTATCTCCATTTAAAAAGTTTATCATTTAATGCCACCATGCTCATCCTATTCAACAACTGTTGTTATCACTATGTGAAGAAAATTAAACTATATGTTTATACTGGACTAATATTTTATTTATTTTTACCAAATAAAGTTTTTATATAAAAACTGCAAAACATTGGCATTTCATAGCGTTCCCTACATCCCCACCTTAATATTTGTTTTTAACACAAATTAATTTCAGTCATGCCTAAAGTTTCACTGACACTTCGAGAAATAGGTAATATTGAACAAATTACTTTGAAAGTCAATTAAAAATCCATGTTTGCCAGGCCTAGAAGCAGAATAATTAGACTATGAAATCTTCTTAACTGAAAATAATTTTAAATGTCTAACTACTGTGCATAACATAATACCAATTATTGTGAGTTTTCACTATTTAAAAAAATACTTATAACCTACATATTTGAAAAGCAAATATATTTGAAATGTTGACACATTATTAAAGTAAATACACAAATAGGTCGCCACAATCGTGGCATTAATAGTTGCCATTAATGAGTAAGCTGATTAAAAAATAAAATATAAATTGGAAGAAAATAGTAGATAAAAAAAATTGTATAAAGATTATTTTTGACCGTAAATAATCTCAATAAATAATTAAATAAAAATCAAACCACGACACCCGTGGAATTGAGGATTACGATCTTGGGTTTTAAGAAAATGTTTATCTATATTAGCTATTTTTCATCACTCACTTAATATAAAGTGTATATTTGCTAGTTTCAAAATTGATCTACTTAAAACTTGCGGAAAGAAAAGTAACTACTTATACTAAATAAACGGAAGTTCGTGCTGACAATACACATAGAACACAATGTTATTTTAAACGTTTTAGCATTTAAAAGTTTCGATCATTTTACATAGGCTTAACAGTTCTTTCTTTAAGTATTTTCATTTTCAGGCCTAAATGAAAAACAACACTTTATCCCCTTGTTTAAAAGAGGCCTATTAGCCTAGGTCAAATACCATGAACCGGTCACCCGATATTATCAGCCAGTAAAGGTTTATAAACGTCTCTTAATAAAACATTAATTTTACTTGATAAAAAAATAATATCAAGAAAGATGAAATGATTACAGAAACTTTAGCTTTTCACATAGCTATAAATATAATTACTGATTATATTTTAATATCCTTACTGGGAAAAACAGTAGCCTCAATCTATCTATCAATTTTTTCGCTTTTAGTTACCATACAAATTATCTTAGGCCTACTCTTTAAATCTTGTTTCAGTGGTAGCCACAGTTAGAACTGATACATTTTCCGTCCCAGCCGAGACAAATATTCTGCCACATTTATGTAAATTCAAGATCAAATCAAAAGGAAACAAAAAACTGGTTTATTTTGTTTGTTAAAAATTCGGATAAAAAAAAAAAGAAATGTAAGCTTTAAACAAAAACCCAATAATTTTATTTAATTACTTATTTATTCATACACACATCTTAATAATATGCTTAGTTGGCAATTTTATTCTTAAGGGTACCGCGTACTTGAGGTGAAATATCCTCACACTATGTTCTATTGTATTAGAAAAACAGTTCTAAAGCTTCAAAGGTATTAAAATAATCCTCAATCCTATCAATTTCTGTTGTGACCCTGTTAAAAATGGCTTTATTTGTTTGAATAAATGTAAATCTGTTTCTAACCATTTATTTTAATCTAAGAACGGCGACATTTCACGTAAAACGTCGTTTAAAATTAGATAACTTTAGTTTATGCTTTAAAGACAGGTCGACACTTTGTTTTCCGTAATTTATGTTAAAATAATAATTTTAAATGCCAAGCTACTTGTTAAACAATTTGAGATACCCGAACCTCTGTAATGCATCTCAGCGCTCAGAGGCGACCCCTTTGAAAGTTGTATATCGTTCAACTTCAAAATAGTAAGCTAATAGACCATCACTTTTAAACTTGAAGATTATATTAATTGATTATTTTGGGGCTAGCCTACCAATAAACATTAGATAGTCCCATTAACTTATGAAGATCCGAATGTGTTTCTATATTTATGTAAGTTTCATTTTGTTCATTCACTGATGCAACGAATGCATTCGTTTTGATCATAATAAACACAAGATAATAAATTTAACTTTAATCATATGCAATTTACACTAAATTATATAAGCCTATAAATAAATCTGAGGCCTAATAATATTGATTGTGTATTTTGTATACATTTATTCTAGGCTTATTTTATTTATATTTTTTTGTTTTGGTTAAAATCAGTTAAATTAAAAATTATCATTATCACTAATCATACAAATTATGCAAACTTAATTATCATTATCATAAATAGAGGCCTATTCCTCTCGTAGGACAATATGAGTGTGCTTGTTAATCTGATTTCTTAAATATATTTTTCACTGCCTTAAATTTTAAATTTGGTTTTACTTTTAGCTATTATGTATGTGTGTGTGTATTAAATTAATGTTTATCGAAATTTGTGCAATTTTAGAACAAATGTTATTTGGAGTCATAACTATTTATTTGATATTATTATTCTATATGTTTAGCTTAGCCTATTAATGCACTGAAAGATAAAAATACTAAATAGGCTAGGTGTAATATATAGACTACAGCTCATAAGGCTAAGCTACAAACATTTAATAAATAGTGTATAAAATAAAATGTTTTACTGGGTAATACTCTTACAAATATCGAATGGTATAATCGCAAAGTGGCTTGCTGGACCATAGTAAAATCTGTCTCGCGCAGACTTACCTGAATCCATCATAGCTGGTTCAGACCTCGCCACCCAAGTAAGTCTGCAGCAGACTTTCTGGTTCGGTGACCTCTCAACGTTTTGAAGACGTCTTCAAAGGTGAGTTCCAATCTTCAGCTCCATGGCTCACTCGATATAATTTGTCGAATTAGAAATAAAAAGTTCTAATTGATTTAAAACCCACACAAAAAATATTACGTAAATTAATTTATAGAAATAATTTAAGATATTAGCTTATTTTTAAATAAAATAAGTTTAGTTTACGTAAACCATATAAATATGAGGGTTTTTTGAGCTTTTGATTAATAAACGGGTTTTTTTTAAAAATCTTGTGGCGAATGATAACCAACTTATTTATTCATATCTATAAGTTAATTAAACACACCGTTTTAATAAATTATTATAAATAGCACAACGAAAACTACTGTTGTAGGAAAATAAATAAACGGAACAAATATTTATGAACTGTCACGTCGGTAAAGAACAATAAGATGTAAAAAAAAAAAAGAGAGATGGAAATATAATAATCTTAAAATAAATAATCAAAAAAGTAAGCGAGATCCAAACGAAAAGAAAAAAAAATTGTCCGAAGGACTCTTGAATGCTTCCTGCTCGAATTCTCTGTTCGGACTGAGTTGATCTTCAGTCGACTGTAGTGGACCAAGCGCTTAAACACAAGGCGTAGGCTTTCTTTGACAACCCCCCATACCCCCCTTTCCCCTCCCACTTCCTTCAGTTCCCTTACAAATAATACAAAAACACGAAAACACGATCACACTCGGGCACTGAAAACCATCTGAGGAACGAAAGTAAAACAACTCTTCTTTCAAGTAAAAAGGACATCGAATACTTTTGTTTTTTTCCAGTTTCTTGAGAGTATTGCACGGATAATAATATTGTACTTCCTTGGAAATAAGTTTCCTTTTATTAAATTCTTAACATAGGTGTTATAGAACACTGTTGCTCTCTGATTACGAGTCCACCCAGCACGAACTCGCACCATTAACCTGCCTGCCAATCACAGAGTAGAGTGGGCGTGCCTTGCGCGCGGGTTGGTTGACGAGTTCACCCAATGGGAACGGTCGCAGGGGATATTAGGGAGGGGGGGCAGGATGAGAAACTTCAGTTGAAAAAGTGATAAAGACCAGGAAATCGAGGAGAGAAAATATTGTTTGATGCCAGATTTTGGTTTGGTTAAGTTCTGTAAAACTAATATAACAATAAATTTTAATAATTTGCAAGCAGAAATACACTATTATTAAAATCCTTTTACCCACCATGAAAAAACCTAAAAAAAAATACTTTAAAATAAAAGGGAAATCGATCAAACAAAATTAGATCTACAAACTAGAACACAAAAAACTCTGATTTGTATTTATTATTTTACCACAATTACTACGTTCAAGTCAAGGGTGCGACTAAGCGTTGGGGATCAGAAGGTTAGTTTAGAAATAATATACCGTCAGTTTTTTTTTTAATCTAGGTCTAGGGGAAAGGGGGTATAGTGATTATAGAGGCATGTTGATACATCTAGTTTTGTGGTTGCCCAGTTAATTACAGTACTTATCGATTCATCCTGAAGTAGAATAATTCCATATGTCATTTGTCAAAGAGTTTAGCTCAACGACCTTCTTGATAAAGTAGGTTTTTTTAACAGTCAAAAGTAAAATGCCTCTCTTTGATTCGTTTCGGTTGTTTGCTATAAAAGAACGGTAGGCTGACATTGTTTATTTAAAATTGTATTTGATACAAACTAAAAGGTTTATTATTAATCTACAATACCATTGATCTTATATTATTGCGCAGGTTGTTAATTTTGTTTTGGGGCACATTATTACAGTTCAACAACTTGCCCCATAAATAAAATTTGTAAATTGTTATTTTAAAACGAAATACGTTACTAAAAGAAGGACTACTTTTTAATAGTTTTTTTTTGTTTTAATTGTTGTTGGAATTCAAACCTATTTTATCAATATTCCCGTAACCGGTTAAAATTTTACTAAGCAGGCTATTTTTAAAGACGCCAGTGAACTGCTTTATTTATGTCATCCACATCTCTTTGGTTCTTGGAAAAGCTCAAGACTGAACCAAGAAGCAAATTAGACGTCGACAAAAGGGCCATTCTGAAATGAGGTTGTTAGTCCAGAAAAAAAAAGTTAGTGAATAAGCTAAAGGCACCAAAAAGAATGGAAAACTAGAGAATATGGAAGAGAGAAAAGGCTTTAAAATGGAACAAAGGCAAGTCAAAGAATTCATAGACTACAAAAAATGAAAACAATTCAGATGAAGATTGTTGATATCTTCTCCAATCAGTGGAGCCAAAAGAGAAGAGTCTTACTTAATTAGACTATTTTATTGCATTAGGAACTCGATACTTCCGTGCCGCCACCCATCCCTGTATTGAACTAGTTCTATCCAAGCTACCTCATTACACCCTATCTCTTTCAGGTCCATTCTATCCTCCCATCTGCGTCTAGGTCTTCCCAATGGCCTCTTTCCATTAAGTCTGTCAAGTCAGTACCCTGAACAAGGTTCTAGATTATTCCATTAGCGCTGGATGTCCTGTCCACCGTAATCTACGAGACTTGATTATATTAGCTATGTATTGTGATGAGTACAGGCTATGTAGCTCATAATTATGTAACCTCCTCCCCTCACCAGTAGAATCATCCCATGTTGGACAAAATATATCCCTAAGCAACTTGTTCTCAAACACCCTAAATTTGTTTTCTTCATGTTAGGTAGGAGACCACGTTTCACACCCATATAGAACAACCGATAAAACTATGGTTTTGTATATTCCGAGTTTAACATTTATTTACAACATATGATATGTTAAAAACTTAGTCAGCATACTAAAATAGTAGCATACATTTTCCGATTGTATTCATTTCCTAATTTCCACTCTAATATTGTTATTACTGGTTAAAATTATTCTTAAATATTTGAACATATTAATCCTTCCAAATGATATGATATTCACAGTAATCTTTAAATGGTCGTCCTCAGTCTATGCTCTCTGTTCAATGTGTATGTGTATATATATGTAAATATGTAGGCCTATGTGTTTGTAGGCCTATATGGTATGTGTATAAACTGTTACACTGATTTATAATTGAAAAAAATAGGCCTGTGTTTGTTTTCAAACTCTGTTCATATTAGAATATTCTCATAAATTATATAATTTACAAAATTATCCAGATATATTTTTGGAATTATATGTCAGACCCTAAAATTAAGGGTAGGTTACTTGAGGGCGAAATGATAAAAATTGATTTTCTCTAAATCATCTCAGAGGATTTTGTTTAAAATTAATATCTAGACACTGTGTAACATTACAAACAAAATGGCGTATCTCATGTTTCAGGGAAAATTACCTAGAGGGTAGCTTACTTTACATAGGCGCGTGTGTATCTCTCATTTTGAAAGAATAGGGCCTATTTGTTTAAAAAAAAACATTTTCCTAGCTAGAGGCAAATAATAAAATAAATATAACATTGATAAATACGTAATTGAAAATGCACAGAAAAAATATAGTAGGCCTAAGTCTATATTTCTGTAACAATGTATATTATTTCATATGTGCTCTTTGGTGAAATGTCGTGTTCTTTTTTTCTGTTATAATTTACTTACCTATTTCTATAACTATGTCTAATATTTAGTTTCACTTATCTTATGATCAATCTTAGACAGAAATTGCTTTGAATATGTATTCACCTGCTTTAGTGGCCACATGGTCTAAGGCGTCACCCTCGTATTAGACTAGACTGCCGAACACAAGGAGATCGGGGCTCGAATTCCGGTCGGGTGTACTGAGAGTGGTTTTTCCATCCTCTCTCTCTCTCTCTCTCTCTCTCTCCATGCAATGTGGGTGCACTTCCTCTAAATTCAACCTTCCTCATACCTAACTCATTAGTGTAATTAGTGCATATGCGTATAACCTAAATAGGTAGTAGTAAGACCTAACGCAAAAAAAACAACTAAATCTTATTATATGTATTCCGTCTGTTTATGAGCTCAGTTTGTTAACATACACAGGGACTAGGTACGATTTTGTTTTTAAATTATTTATTATTTAATTTATTTATTGGTTGTCACAGTTGTCTCAGGGTTGTCATTCCTTTTCTTTTTCCTTCATTGGAATATTAAGGGTAGGCCTATTAGTTTCAGATTTATAAGTAAATGGTTTAATTTTAAGATCAAGGAACGTGAACGTTTTTGTGATGCCTCGTAGACTTACGATTTATATTTTACCCAGGACTACATTTTCTAAGAAAAATTCGTACTTCAATTTATCCTTTTAGGATCATTTTAAATTAGGTTCTACCCGCCTCGATGGCGTAGTTGGCTAACGCGCTTGTCGTGTTGAACTCGACTGCTGAGGACGGGGAGATCGAGGTTCGAATCTCGGTCGGGTGAACTGGGGGTGGTTTTTCCTAAACGGTTTTCCACTCTCCCTCCACGCAAGTGCGTGTTCACTTCCTCTAATTCAACCTTCCCAATTCCTAAATCCATTAACGTAATTAGTACTTAAAGCGTATAACCCGAACGGGTAGTAAGACGTGGTGCAAAATATTATTATTAAATTAGGTTCTATTTTGATGATAGATGAAAAGAGTACAAAAAGATTGGGCATGATTTATTTGTTCTTGCAACGTGTTTTGTGTTTTCCTAATTTACATTATATGCCTACCTTTACGAATAACTTAGACATTGGCTACCTAACGGATAGAAAATACTATTAGTCTAGATATACTTTCACCTATTTATACGTCAAGGTATGCGATCTTCAGCTGTCACGTTTAACAGATATTTTCAATACCTGTAAAATAATACTAAGGTAAAAATAGAGTTGGAGCAATTTTCTAAAAGGTGCTCCAAGTATCCATTTGTAAGATAATCAAGGTATAGACTCTAGGCCAGTGGTTCTCAAACTGGAGGATACACCCATGATTTTCAGGGGGTATTCAAGTAGTTCTCAAGGGAGAATTAGTACTATCACAAGTAAACTAGATGTGGCGAGGAATTTTTGAGGAGACTGAAGGAAATTGTATCCTTTGACTACATGATATTTGTCATTTGGGGAAATCTTACCTTGAGGGTACATTAGACTTTTAGTCATAACCAAGGGTTATAATCTTTTTAAAAAAAATTGAGAAATTCTGCACCAGGTTATACACCAAAACGAAGAACTTCATAAGTCAAAATTCTTAAACGTTTTTTAACTTCAATATGAAGTTCAATCGATACCCAATTTTGTATTTGTTTACAGTTTAATCTTATATTTATGACATATAAACTTGTTTGTGCGTTACAGCGGAAGTGTTCGCATTTTAACTTATTTTATTGACAAACATCAGCGAAAGTGAGCATAGTGAGACTCGAACACATTCTTCTTGGATTCTGATGAATCATAGTGTTAGAGGTGTGAAATATATTTATTCCTATTGTAATTCAAACAATATGAAAAAAAAAATTATATATATATATATAGCCTCACACTGCAATCGAACCTTATCGACCGAGTGGCTACAGCCTGTTGGTGAAGATAGTGCCAACTTATGCTGATATGAGGTGTCATGTGGTCAGCACAATTAAACCTCCTGCCATTAATCTCAGTTTTCTAAACCAGAACTGCTACTTATTTATTCCATTCTCTCCTCATTTATTGTCCTCACGAGATTTATTTTGAACCCGTTCCATATCCACTGCTTCACAGGAAAATCTGAAAGACCTGGGGATCGAACCCAGGACCAGGAACTTGGACTACTAGATCACAGAGGGGGTAAAATAAATGATAATTTAATTTATTAAAGGAATATTATGTTTACTTGATAATGTTATAGACCGTACCGGAGAACAGATAGACTAAACGTCAGGATCATCTGTTCTGATTTGTTAGTGATACAGAGATCGGGGCTCGAATTTCGGTCGATGTAGTAAGGGTATTTTTTCCTAAATGGCTACCCACTATCTCTCTACGCAAATGCGGGTACATTTCCTTTAAAGTTATATCTTCCTCATCCCTACTCCATTAATTTATACTTAATTAAATGTATTTAGGTCAAATGGATGTTTAGAGTTTTTTTTTGCATATTTAAATAATATATTTTTATTATTATTATTATTATTATTATTATTATTATTACAGCGTCCTAGTACCTGTTCAAGTTGTACAATTATACGATAATTAGACATACTCTAAAGGGTAGGGATGAGGAAGGAAATATTTTAGAAATAATCTGCCAGCAATTGCGTGAAAGGAGAGTGGGAAATCATTTATTAAAAATCATCCTCATAGTAATTTGACCGGGATTCTTGTTTTAGTCTAAGGTAATCAAAAAGTTCTTACAATTATTATCCCTTGTCTCCTCTTCTATAAAGCGTGATTTAATATTGTTTTGAGAAAATTTGATGTTTGGAAATAAAAGTCGCTGCAAACTGAGGTAATATCTATGAGGATGCGTCTTTAACCCAAAACTCTAATTACCTAGGATCGTAAATGAGCTCACTTATAACCATTCTGTGGGATGGGCAGAGCGCTATGTACAGAAATTTGTATTTTATTTTAATATTTTAACACTAGCTTATTTAAACCAGTTAACCCAAGAGAAGTATTTTACATAATTAAACCTAATCAATGTATTGAATCTATATGTGTATTATGTAAATAATAGGGATATATTTTTTAGTTGAAATAGAAAATTTAGTTTTTAGTAGTTCTATAATTAAATAATGAATAATTACTTTCGCCAAGACTATAAAGCCCCTAAGTAACATTCACCGTATTGATTTAATTATTATTAAAAAAATAAAATGAAAAATTATTTTCAACAAATTCTGTATCAATCTTTTTCAAAATTAATATACCTATAAGCCAATATTGTACAGTATGCCTATATTCAAGTTAACTTCTAAAAATTGCTACAGTAGCCCCATGGCTTCTTTGGTGCTGACTGACAGCTAAAAAGCTGACTTATGACAGTCAACATTTAGGTATACACCTAAATTTTGACCGTCAGAAGTGACAGCTGCTAAACACATGTTTTTGTAGATCATATTATTCGGCGTAGGAATACATAATTTGGACTGTTAACTTTTCAAAGCCGTCAGCTCTCAGCTGTGAGCTGTCAGTCAGCACCAAAGAAGTCATTGGGCTACTGTATGTCATGTAAAAAAGAAAGCCGGTGTCATAACTAAAGACAGATGTTTACGTTCATTTTGGAGATTGTAATGTTAACTTTCTAAAGGAAGTTCTATTGCAACATGAGTTAGTCTACAGGCTAACTAAACCTACTTTATCAAGACATCCAATTTGTTGGAATAAACATTGGTCCTGGTTAAATTCCCGTATTAAAATGTTATTTTGCAGATATGTTTATTAATCCTATATCTAGACAGCCAAGCCTATCGCCAAAAATATGCGTATTGCTGGGTTACAAACAGTACGAACTAGCACACAATTAGTACAATCCCTACATACTCTTATAATGGAACTAAGGTCCTTTGAATTTGCAATTAGCTCCCCTTACCACTCAACTATACGGTTATAGGGGTAACTTCTCAAACGGCCATCAATAAAATCCACGCGGCGGAGCGGCAAAGAAAAGGCAAGACAAAGAGACAGAGGATGGCGATGACCGAAAGACATCCCAGATACACGTGTGTCTCACGTGTCCCTATCAACCCCCAGACAGAGGAGGGCAGGGGCACATCATCATCAGTTACTGTCTGTCTGTCTGTCCGTCTGCACGTTTGTCGGCGAACAAACCCGCACCCTAGAGTGAGCGGGAAGAACAGTCGAGGACCGCTACCAAGGGTGACTTGTCACGGTTCGCGGTCACCGCTAATAGAGATGGGCTCTAGGAGAGGACGGGAGGGGGAGGAGGAAGACCAGGGTTCGTTCCCCGATCGGTACACGTTCCAGTGGTGGCTCTACGGGGCTACCAGGGTGTTGTGTATAGCTAAACGAAACTTTAGTCACCCACATCGGTGGACATGCTTACCAAGGCGCTGGCCTCCTCTAGTTTAGTTTACTTGTGATGGGGAGGTCAGGGTTTGAGTCTAGTGGTTCT
Source organism: Timema monikensis (assembly GCA_902151445.1). Classification (NCBI taxonomy): domain Eukaryota; kingdom Metazoa; phylum Arthropoda; class Insecta; order Phasmatodea; family Timematidae; genus Timema; species Timema monikensis. Next base: position 60,779 of record CABFVZ010001427.1, on the reverse strand, counting down.
ACTATGTGACTTCCCACTTTCCCTCCACGCAAATCTTGGCCTACAATGTTCCTCTATATGTTACCATCTTCAACCTTAGATCATTAATGTGAATATGTGAACTGACCGAAAGGGTTAATTCTGATTATTATTATTATTATTATTATTATTATTATTATTATTATTATTATTATTATTATTATGAGGTCATTATCTAATAGTTTGAAAAGATACTAGATCTTCCTTCACGTATTCATACGTCAAGTCATGCGATGTACAGCGGTAGCTTTTGATAGATATTACCAACATATAGGTCTATACATTTTTTACCACCATGTCCTACTACCCGTTCGAGCTATATGCTTATGTACTAATTACGTTAATGATTTTAGGGTTGAATAAAGTTATACTTAAAGGAAATTTACCTATATTTGCGTGGAAGTAGAGTGAAAATCTATTTTGGAAAAACCTCCCTCAGTACATCTGCATAATATTCGTACCTCGATCTCCCCGTCATCAGCAGTCTAGTTTACCACGAGAGTGACGCCTTAGCAGCCATCAGCAGTCTAGCTTACCACGAGAGTGATGCCTTAGCAGCCATCAGCAGTCTAGTTTACCACGAGAGTGACGCCTTAGCAGCCATCAGCAGTCTAGTTTACCACGAGAGTGACGCCTTAGCAGCCATCAGCAGTCTAGCTTACCACGAGAGTGATGCCTTAGCAGCCATCAGCAGTCTAGTTTACCACGAGAGTGACGCCTTAGCAGCCATCAGCAGTCTAGTTTACCACGAGAGTGACGCCTTAGCAGCCATCAGCAGTCTAGCTTACCACGAGAGTGATGCCTTAGCAGCCATCAGCAGTCTAGTTTACCACGAGAGTGACGCCTTAGCAGCCATCAGCAGTCTAGTTTACCACGAGAGTGACGCCTTAGCAGCCATCAGCAGTCTAGCTTACCACGAGAGTGATGCCTTAGCAGCCATCAGCAGTCTAGTTTACCACGAGAGTGACGCCTTAGCAGCCATCAGCAGTCTAGTTTACCACGAGAGTGACGCCTTAGCAGCCATCAGCAGTCTAGCTTACCACGAGAGTGATGCCTTAGCAGCCATCAGCAGTCTAGTTTACCACGAGAGTGACGCCTTAGCAGCCATCAGCAGTCTAGTTTACCACGAGAGTGACGCCTTAGCAGCCATCAGCAGTCTAGCTTACCACGAGAGTGATGCCTTAGCAGCCATCAGCAGTCTAGTTTACCACGAGAGTGACGCCTTAGCAGCCATCAGCAGTCTAGTTTACCACGAGAGTGACGCCTTAGCAGCCATCAGCAGTCTAGCTTACCACGAGAGTGATGCCTTAGCAGCCATCAGCAGTCTAGTTTACCACGAGAGTGACGCCTTAGCAGCCATCAGCAGTCTAGTTTACCACGAGAGTGACGCCTTAGCAGCCATCAGCAGTCTAGCTTACCACGAGAGTGATGCCTTAGCAGCCATCAGCAGTCTAGTTTACCACGAGAGTGACGCCTTAGCAGCCATCAGCAGTCTAGTTTACCACGAGAGTGACGCCTTAGCAGCCATCAGCAGTCTAGCTTACCACGAGAGTGATGCCTTAGCAGCCATCAGCAGTCTAGCTTACCACGAGAGTGATGCCTTAGCAGCCATCAGCAATCTAGTTTACCACGAGAGTGACGCCTTAGCAGCCATCAGCAGTCTAGCTTACCACGAGAGTGACGCCTTAGCAGCCATCAGCAGTCTAGTTTACCACGAGAGTGACGCCTTAGCAGCCACCATAGAGAGTAACACCTATAAAATAACACTAGTAAAATGTTATTATTTTAGCTGTAAAAATGTGTTTGTATTTTTTTAAAGGCCTTTTTTTGAAAAATTAGGGTGTAGTAAGATGTGATAAAAATATACCGTATTTGTAAATTGTTAATTTCTATAATTTCTTATTAATTTTCCTGCATGCACTGTGTCTTACTGCCCGTCCGGGTTGTCCTCATATTTACAATGATGAGGTAAGAGTGTGTAAGGTAGTATTTATAGAATATCTAACCTATTTTAGAAGAGGGGGAGTGATAAAACCACCTATATACATCCAACCAAGATTCAAACTCTAACCTCAGAGTCACCGTCAATACAATATATTGTAAATGTCATGCATTGGGCCGAACGACCTCTGGGGATGCGGGTAGTTGTTTTCTTCTATTTTTAAGATCTTTTTTTAGAAAAATTTCACTGCTTGTTAGTGACTTATCCAAATATAGTCCTAAGAATAACTTTCATCCAAATAATAACAATAAAGGGGTTGTTCGCTGACCGTAATTCTAATACGAAATTTGTAAATAACCTCGGAGAATTTGGGTAGTCTTCTATAGTTCTCTCAGTCACGGCAAGAACTCCAACTAATTCTGGTTGTTGAAGAAATATTTTTGATATTGTCTTTAAACCAATCATGCATCAATCATTACATCAGTTTATCAATTTTTTATTGTTGTTTAGAGAAATCGAATTATAAATAGCACTATCCACCTTGGGTATGTCAAATAATATCACTTTTAATTATTTTTTTAATATATATTTTAATTTAGGTCATACGCTAGATTAATAGTAAACGGTACATAATAAGTTGATGGGTGTTTTTATCACTCGTAAAGAAGGGAAGCATCGATAGTTAAGTAAGATATAAAACCCGAATATTTTACAAATTATTGACGTATTGTTGCCCATAAGTCTCGAATTTAAATTACTTTGTTTTATAGTGGTAAATATAAACCACAATAGGTTGTTAAAACCAGAATGGTTTTAATGGTCTAATTTGATTCTAATGTTGGTAAGCCTAATGTGGACTAACCTTAATTAGTTAACATGGGAGTCAACTTTTTATCTATGGTTAGTTCTGCTAATACAAGGGGACAGGATGAGAACAACACTCTTTGGTGGGCCCGTGGTATAACGTGCTACTATCGTGTTGGACTAGACTGTTGAAGATGGGGAGATCGGGTTTCAATCCCGGTCGTGTGCACTTAGGGTGTTTTTTCTAAATGGTTTTCCACACTCCTACCACGCACATTTGGATGCATTACCTCTAAATTAAGCCTTACTAATCCCTAACCCACTAGTGTAACTAGTATATAAGCGTATAACACGAACAGGAAGTAAGACGCGGTGCTATAAAAAAAATGTAAAAAGTAGCCAATATTATAAGTTAAATACGTTTATAAGATGATGGTACAAACCAAATTATTTTTATTCATAATGCAACATAAATTTTACATGAGGGAAATGGTTTATTATTTTTTCCACCACGTCTTCCTACACGGTCAGATTATACCCGTACTAATTACACTAATAGTTTAGGGATTAGAAAGGTTTACTTGAGAGGAAGTGCACCCGCATTTAGGTGGAATGAGAGTGGAAAACCATTTACAAAAACCATCCTCAGTGTACTCGACTAGAATCTAACCCCAATCTCCCCGTATTTGGTAGTCTAATCCAACACGAGAGTAGAGCCTAGACCACGCGACCACCAAAGCGGGTTAAAATGGTTGTTAAATTTAAGTTGTTTCAATATGACTAAAATTATTACAACTTTATTTCATATTCCAAACATAAAAAAAAAACTTGTTTAAATTGCTACCTAAAAATCTCCTTACCGAAATAACTTGGTATCTAAAATGAGTATAATTTAGCATTTAACATAATATATAACATTATTTTTATTTTCTAAGAACAACAATAAATCCTTGCCTTCAAGCTCTGTGTCTTTATAGTTCTTGACGAACTTAAAACTCTGATGATTTTTAATTTCGTGTACATACTACTTTTTTTTATCGTGATATTGTTTCAACTAATTGGAAAGTATAAAACAATTTCACAGATTTTAAATTTCAACATTTTAACTTGGGTATTTTGTTAAAATAATTATAATATTTTACTAAAACTTCCTATAGATTGTATTCAAAGGCAGATAAATAAAAAAACGATACGTTTAGTAAACGGAGACAATTTCTCTCGCAGCCAAGCAGCCAATTCAGAGTCAGGCACACTAACCTTGGGACTGACAATGATGCTACTAATCTTAATAATAAACTTTAAATTCCAAGAGATAAGTTTGCGCATATCGCTTTTGTTTAAATTAACTTATTCAAAACAACTGCACAGGTTGTAACGAGGGCAAAGGCTGGTATAGTCTGGTTTACAAGTTGTGAAAAGGTACGTACGTGATGTTTCCTCAATGGTGTCTCTCTCTCGCTCTCCACGTTAATGTTTTTTATTTATTTTTTATTTAGCACCGCCTCTTACTAACCGTTCGGGTTATACGCTTAAGTACTAATTACATTAATGGGTTAGGAATTGGGAAGGTTGAATAGAGAGGAAGTGAACACGCATTTGCGAGGAAGGAGAGTGTAAAACCATTTAGGAATTCCCCAGTTCACTCAAGAAAGATTCTAACCTTGATATCCCCGTCCTCGGAAGTCTAGCTCAACACGAAACTAGAGCGTTAGCTAGCTACGCCATCGAGGCGGGTCACGTTAATGTTGGTTCACCTTCCTTCACTCTACTCCGTTGGTGTAAATATTTGGCATTAGTGTAAATAGATGTTAGCCTCAGTGGTCTTGAAGTAAAGTGCGCGCCTCAGGATCCGATATTCGTGGATTCAAACTCTGCCGAAGTCAACGTATTTTTCTTGAGAGCAAAAAATCCGTAGCACAACTTCCTTCGGAAGAGAAGTAAAGTAATCAGTCTCATATCAATTTTGGTATAAAATAATTCTGGAAGGTGTGTTAAAATACCTTTCCCGGCAAAATTGGCAGGTCCTTTGGTTCTCACTCATTGAAATTCAGCGTGGAAAGCAACGTGGAACCAACCACCTTTAAATGGGTTTCCCCTGTTGCCACTTCCTCCCCACTTGCCAACAGTTACATTGACCAGATGGAGAAGCTTTGGCTGATTTGATATGCGAGTTACAGGTTGTTTTCACAGACCCTTATCCTCGTTGCATGAACTTAATTTATACATGAATTGGTACCTTTGAATTGTTTGTACAAAAATACACGGTTTGAGTTGTCTGTAGCCCGACACAAGATATCCACCTTGACAGAAGCGCCAAGCTAGGTCACCTGTGAAAGGGCTGTATTACTTTGTGAGTTACAGGCAGCATTCGCTAGCCCTTATCCTCATGGAATGAGGGTGAAAACAGTGAATTGATGAAATTTATATATCTAATGAATGATGGGTGTGATTGAATTATGAAATTGTGAATGATCCCTGAAAAGGAATACATGTTTGGTTATTAGTTATACATTTTATGAGGTATGAAATGTGAAGGTGAAGTTGTGAGTGAACTGTTGCTACTCCAATCTCGGACGTTTGTAGGACCCTCCTTCATATGGATCGTAGTTTCCCAGGGATCTGATTATGGGATTCATATGTGCCGCACTTTGAATGTAGAATTTGTCTCTTCTCTCCTTGAAAATTTCTGTCAGTGTCTTGCTGTTTGTCATGTTGTGAAGGTTATCCGTCCTTGTTCTTCTATCTACCCCGGTTATCACCCTTAGGATCATATTCTGTGTTGTCTGTAGTTTTGCAATGTGCGTCTTCGCTGCGTATCCCCACCCTACGCAGCCGTAGAGCATGATTGGCTGTATCACCGTCCTGTAAATTATGAGTTTGGTTTGCTGGCTTATTTGTTGTCCTTTTAGTATGGGGTATAGTTGTATGAATACTGCCTTCGCTTTTTTGTTGGTTAGTTCTATGTGGTTTGCCCAAGTAAGCCTTCTGTCAATGTTGATCCCGAGGTATTTAGTTTGGTTTTTAAATGGTATTTCTTCCTGATAGAGAGTGAAGTTTTCCGGCGGTAGCAGTCTTTTTTTCGTCACAACCATTGCAGTAGATTTCTCAGTATTCACTTTGACTCTCCATTTTGAAAGCCATGTTTCTAGCGTCTTCAAGTATCGTTGTGTCGCTAGTGATGCATAGTAGATATTTTTGTCTTTAGTGTATATCAACGTGTCGTCTGCAAATAGTCTTATGGTCATTTTTGGACTGGTTGGTACGTCCGCAACGTATACGTTGTACAAGAAGGGAGCCAAAACTGACCCCTGTGGTACCCCCGCCTTTATATTCCTTCTCTCTGACAGTGTGCCCTCTATGGAGACTTGAAATTTCCTATCTTTCAGGTAGTTGTTGGTTAGTTGTATGAGTCCTTGTGGGAAGTTGTATCTAATCATCTTGTGAATGAGTCCATAATGCCACACTCGATCAAACGCCTTTTCCACATCTAAAAATATGGCTATCATGTACTCTCGTCGGTTGAATACTTCCGTCGCGTCTTCAATGAAGTTGAGTAGGGGGTGAGTCGTTGAGTGTTGTGCCTTGAAACCAAATTGTTCGTCGGGGATTATGTTGTTGTCATCTGTATGTTGTCTTAGTCTTTTTTGTATGAGTGACTCAAAAAGTTTTCCAATCGTACTGAGTAGACTTATTGGTCTTCTGTTTTGAGGGAAGATTCCATTTTTACCTGGTTTAGTTATTGTGATAATTTTGGCGTTTTTCCAAGTATTTGGGAAGTATGCAAGTTTGAGGGCTGTATTCAGTATTTGGGTCAGATGAGTTATTGCAATTTGGGGTAGGTTTATTAACATTTCGTTCCTTATGCAGTCAAGTCCCGGTGCCTTGTTTCGTTTAAGTGTTTTGATAGAGTTTTGAATTTCATGGTCTGTGATTGATTCTGGTGTTTCTGCTACTGGTCTGTCTATGTATTCGTTTACTGTTCTGACGACTCCTCTATTAAAAGCTTCCTCTTGGGTTGGATTTGGCGTGAATTGGTCTATTAATGTCTCTGCTATGGCTTCGGCTTTATCTTTACTAGTGTAGGCCATCCCCTGTCGGCCGTGGATTGCTGGTGTGCCTGCTTTTTTTGCTTTCCCTTTGAGTATATTTGTAATCTTCCATGTTTGTTGAAGATTTGTGGCTGTTTCTGTCACGAAAGTGGTCCAATTGGTTCTTCGGATTTGGTTAACTAATCTTCTTACTATGGCTTTAAGTCTGTTATAGTTGGTTCTTGCTTGCGGTGTCCTCATTCTTTGCCAGTCTCTTCGGGCTTCCCTTTTAAGGGCTAGTCTGTAGTTTAGTTCTGGGTTATCTATTCTCAGGTCTTGTCGTTTTTGCGAAGTCGTGGTATGAGTTTCGTAGGTTTCTTGGATTGTAGTCGTGAATATTTCTATCGCTGCGTCAACATCTTCCTCAGTTTCTATTCGTAAGTTTATTGGGATCACTTCTTGTAGTTCAGATTTATACATTGTCCAATCGGTCGTCTTTGTAGTCGGTTTGTGCCAGTTTGTGTGGTGGTCGATGTTGATGTCCCACTCGCAAAGTAGTGGATTGTGGTCTGAATCAAGCTCTTGTAGGACTGATACTGTCTCTGATGATATTTTTTGATTTGTTAGTATGATGTCGAGGATGTCCGGTCGATGAAGATGGTTTCCAGGGTAAAATGTTGGTGAATCTGGTGCAACTACATTGTATTCCGTCTCGTTGGAGTGTTCCTCTAAAATCCTTCCGTTCCTGTTTGTTGTCCGGCAGTTCCACAGTACATTTTTACTATTCAGGTCCCCCCCTATTAGGTAGTCGTCAGTTACAGTAACTTGATCAAGGTCTCGTTTAAGTAGAGTCTTGTTCGGAGGGTTGTATACTGCCACAAAAGTAATAGGTCCCTTCTTAGTGTTTACGCCAACCGCCGTGGCCTCAAGGTTCTCCGTATCCTGTATGTCCGCTCTGTAGTGTGGAAGGTAGTTCTTGATTAGGACAGCTGTCCCTCCCCCCCTGGTATGCTTTCTGTCTGTTCTATAGATGGTGTACCCTAGGATATGTAATCGCTTAGTTTCTTGTAAATGAGTTTCACAAATTAGTGCTACGTCAATCCCGTACGTTTTTAGTAGGTCCTCAAACTCTCGGGCTTGTTGAAGTATACTGTTGGCATTCCATACTAAAATTCTTAGTTGATCTTTTTCAATTGTCATCACCGCTGAAGTAATAGTCAGTTGCCGCTTCTACAATTATCATGATTTTTGACATCTTATCTTCTACTTGCTTTATTTTTGTAATGTAAGGTCTCAGGTGTTTCAGTAAGCCACATATGTCCAGTTCTTTGAATATATTAATTATTTCTTTAAAATCAAACGGGGAAGTTTTTCCCTGCTCCTTCTGCTGATGTGCGTCTTCTCTTCTACTCATCAAGGTGTCTCTGTAGGTGCGGTGCGTTACGTTTGTTGTTTTTGGAGGTAATGTCGGGAAGTCCTTGTTGTTGATAGTTGCCGTTTGTATGTTTGTGTATGGTTTTTCTATTTTTTGCTGCCTTTGTTCTATCTTCTTTTCTATGAGTTTTTGATAAGTCGGACATTTTGTGTAATTCGCTGTGTGCTTGCCGCCGCAATTTACGCAGCTCGCTGGAGTGGTCTTGTCTTTTCTAGGGCAATCTGAAGTCAAGTGAGGTATTAGACATTTTACGCATCTTGGTTTATTTGCGCAATTATTTTTGGAGTGCCCGAACTTCTGGCAGTTGTGGCATTGTAAAATGAAGTTTTGGGGCTGGACGTAATGTTCTATCTTAACACGGGTATTGTTGAGATATGTTTCTTGAAAAATTTGAAAGTTTTTATCAGTTCTAGTGAGTGTGCAAACAAATATCGGTAAGAGTTTTACTATGTCTTGTACACTATTCTCATTTTGTGTTCTTGAGGTGAACTGTCGTACATCCGTTACCGTGTACCCTAGTATCTCTAGCTCCTCCTTTATGTCCTCAGTTGGCATATTGGGTGGGAGTCCCTTTAATACGATTTTGAGGGGTTTGTCTTTTTGCATTGTGTACGTGTGGTACTCTTGTCCTGTATTTTTGAGAAGTGCTTGTAATGTTTTAAAGTCTTCTAATGTAGTAGTATGTATCTTTAAGCCATCTTGTACATAGAATACTTTGAATGTTCCGATCATAGTGGTTTTCATTGACTTTACAATGTTTGAGTAGCTGTTTGTCCCCGAGATGACTATCGGTGGGATTTTTTGTTTTGATTTCTGAGTTTCTGTGGTATTTGTAGGTATGTCAGAAGTATCCATACTTTGGTCCTTTCCTGAGAGAGTCTCAAATTGATTGCTCACTTTGACAGCTTTAGGTGGTGTATCGTCTTTAGGTCTAAAAAGCAACTTCCTCTTTAGGACCGTAGCATCCGTAAACTCAGCGTTTTCAGCTTCGTTTTCAGTTGTGTCAATGTCTACATCCTCTTCCTCATCGAGGTTTCGTGCCCAGTCCTGAGACTGATGTCGTTTCAGCTGTCCGCGTGAGTGTTCAGCTATCTTGTCCATTTTAGTTTTTGTTGTCGGCCCTGAATGGGCCGACAACACTTTGAGTAATTTTTGTTATATTTATGGTTTTTGTTTGTTTCTTCGTCTCTATAAGTTGTTTGTCAGGTTAAGTCAAGTTTGTTGAAAATTCACCTTTCAAACGTTGAATTTGGGTGGATTCGGCCGTCTATTCGGAATAGGCCGGATCCTCAGCTGAGGTGTCCGGTCGGACGTCCCACGTCCTACCTCCTTTCGGCAGCTGATCCTAAATCGATCTCCTGATCGTAATTTCAACTCTTACTATGGAAAAAGGAGTGAAGTCAACCTTCGAACTCTTTCCATCCACAGCCACCCTGAGTTCTCTATGATATCCGATCGCAATATGATGATATCAGGAGTGAAGTCAACCTTCTAACTCCGCTATCACTCGTGTCGTATCGTCTCGTCTCGTCTCGTCCCGTCGGAACCAACCACCACACTTTATGAACTCCATTAATACATGGGTTTCTACCAGATGGTGCTGAAAGCTCTATCCAGTCGATGGGCTGAGTTCGTGCCCAGCTCTGGATGTATAGCAATCACATCAAACCAACCTTAGGTTGTTGATTAAAGAGGACATAAATAGGCGGCGTTTGTTTACTATGTGGATAAGTCAGACAATTTTGCAGAAAATGAGAGAACAATACAATTTAAAAAAATAAAAGGCTAAGGCAAATATTATATTTAGACTTACGTACCATTCTCTTCGGCTCTCTAGATTAATGGAGAATGGGCCTGTTATTATTTTAAATTTTTTATCATGGGTTTTTAACGTGCACGTTGTGTACTAATAATTGATCATATCAGAAGCACAAAACTTACAAATTAGTAAAACTATAACAGACAAAATACTCAGTAGTATTTTAATTCTCGATATGTATAAGACTTACTAGTATTCTAATTTCACGTTAGTTTAAGGTATACACTTCTAGGAGTGTATGTTAGGATTGTATATGTGTATATAATATAATAAGACAGGTAGGTTGGGGCTTTAATCTTGACCGGGTGTACTAAGAGTAGGTTTTCCTAATTTGTCTCCCTCTCTACTTACCTAAACATAAATTATACTTTCCTAATCTATACCTTATTAGTGTAGTTGTTTTTTAAGTACCGCGTCTTCCTACCCGTTCGGGTTATACGTTTATGTACAAATTATGATAGTATTTTTAGGGATTAGGAAGGTTGTATTTAGAGGAAATGTACCCATATATGCGTGTAGTGATAGTGGAAAACTATTATTGAATATTAGTGTATGGTTAAATGTTGATAACCTGGAAGGGTAGTATGCTTTAGACGAGGTGAAAAAAAGGTATTTAATCTTAAGGAGTGTTTGATAGTATTAACATCTTTTGGAGTGTATGCTAGTATAAATATTTAGAAGTGCGTGCTAGTATTTAATGTTTAGGAATGTATGCTAGTATCTAGGCCTAATATTTAGGAGTGCATGCTATTATTTAATATTTAGGAATGCATACTTGTATTTAAAACTTAGAAGTGCATGCTAATAATTAGCATTTCATTTCTCGGCGAGTATGGTAGCCTCTATATTTAGGTCATAGGTCGTACGTTGATCTAATACTGTATTTAGAATGTTAAGACTACACTGCTTAGACATGGTGTGTTTGTTGGTCTGAATGGTAGTGATTTGCTCGGTGGATTGTCGGGCATAATCCGCCTCGCTGGTCGCAGTTCCTGTCCTAGAGGCACGCTCTGGTGCTAAGAACGTGCGTGAAGGAGTAGGTCATTATCTCGGCGGGCATGTCGAGCAATGACACATGCAGTCAGGCGGTCATACTTACCTGGTCACATCTCAATCTGCGCAACATTTTTATCAACAGGCTCGACACAAATAGAGCACTTACAAACATACATACTATTCTATTTTTAAAAGTAGGCTATGTTAGTTCAGTAAATTTTGAAAGCTATTTGGTTTGCGAATTGCGATTAAGGGGAAGGATGTTAAAAGAACGTATATGCCTATTGCCTACACGATGTTGAAAAGGGGATTGTGTGCCCGAACCTTGCAAAGAAAGATGTTTATTTCTTCTTCTTTTTCTCGAGGAAAGGTGGAATTTTTGTACCCAATTTTTTTTTTCTAACTAATAAACCCTCTGAGTGACCAATTTTATAATCGTATTATTATGTTTTTTTTATGTTTGGTCGAATAAAATGTTGGGAGGTAGCCAGCGTATGAGTGGACCACTAGTTGTACAAATGACAATTTAAGTGGTCAGGGCAAAAACATAACAACTCTCATAGATTTAGATGGGATGTACACACTTTTTAAAATTTTATGAAATACTAAAACCTAGCTATAATAAAAAATAAAATATTCGTTGATATTACTTATCCTCAAGGTCTCGACTGACTACAAAAACATCTTGTAGTTTAAGAGGAAAGATACGTGGGATAACTTTTCATTTGTTTTTAATTTATTTGATGTATTTAACGTGCCCTTTCTGAACAGACTGTTTATATCAGCACACGACCTATAAGCTAACTTAAATCTAGAACAGAATAAAAAATCAGCACAACCCGTTAATTCATCACTGTGAAAGGGGAAACTCACATATTCATCAATGATTATTATTTTAGCAATGCTAGGAATCCAACCCAGGATCCTTAACTCAGTAGAAATACGTGCTACAGACTAAGCTAAGGTGTCTGACGATATATAAGTGTTACACAGTATTTTTATAAAATGAAGGATACCCGAACCCCTTAATTTGTCCTTTAGCATCTCGCTGTGAATCTTCTTCGAGGGATAGCGATTTTTTCATTGCACACACACACACACACACACACACATACACACACACATATATATATATATATATTTACTAGAATAAACATGTTAATAAATAATAAGTTGAGATAGAATGCACAAATCCTTTATTACTAAGATCCCTGCTATTCAAGTTACTGTATTAGTAAAAAAATTCAAAAAAGTATCTAGAATACAATTTTATGAAGACCTTTACTTCAAATAATAATTTTAAGCAATTGGTAAAAGGATGGATACAGACTTTTATAGCTGAGAAAGTAATAAAATCATAAGATGGTCGAATTGTAATAATACAATTAATAAACTATATATAAAGTATTCTCTTTGTTGTTTATTACTTAATACAAATTACAAACCAAAATTATTTGACAGTGGCACCAAGCCTCAAGCAACTGTATTAGAATAAAATTTTTGCTTGAATTAAAATTGTAAATTTTTAAGTGTTCTAGGATTCAAATTTGTACTCGAGATTTGAAAGAAAATTTAAGACCCAGAATCGAAAAATATAGGATTCAATAAGTGTAACATTTGACACCAATTTATTGTTTGAAGGTCATTGTACCGTAGTAAAACTAATTTAAATAAACTGATAAAACTTATTATTGCGTTTATATGTATTTTTTTATCACCACGTTTTATTGCCTGTTCAAAAGAAGCATTTTAGAGATAATATGCACTCATTTGCGTGAAAAGATAGTGGGAAACAATTTAAGAAAATCCACTCATATAACCGGGCTGGGATACGATCCCCAATCTTCTCAACCTCAACAGGCCAGTCTAATACTATTACCATTCGGCCACTTAGGCGGTGTTATGTTAAACCACTTTTTGAAATACATGTTGAAAGTTGTAATAAGGAAACAGTTAAACTATGATTATAGAATTCAATATGAAATATTAATTGTGATGGCGCCGTAGAGTGCAGAAACATGTTACAATTCAAATAAGGCCGTCTCTACGATGCCTGAAATAGGAGCATGGGAATTCAGATAAGGATTAGAATTCAATAACTTTCATTTATTCAACATTGTGTTTACTTTACAGTTCAATTATTTTTCTAATTAATCCTTTAATTATATGACAACCAATTATTGTTCTCCTAGTCATTGATACACTGACTAGGCCCTATATGGTTTAGTTTTGTTAAATTAATTTTATCGTGCTATATTTTTATTTGTTAATGTAGTGTGACCTGACTCACATTTTTAATGTGTTGTTTTAATTATATTTTATATTCAATCATATATTTAAAATCAATAATGATCCACTTTAACTAATCTACACAGATATATTCGAATAAAGTGTTTATAATTCATTAAAAAAAAATCTCAATATCTTTATCACAATTAATATTTCATATTGAATTCTATACTCATAGTTAAACCACTTTAGTTAATATAATTATAATATAGTGTTTGTGCCAAGACCAAGTAAACTTGCCAACGCAAATATTTATGCACTACAGCACCAAACTTAAATGATTTTTGATTGTTTTGATACTTGCTCCTTTACTATAAAAGCTAGCCACGACTTAATCTAGAGGTATCTCTGAGGATATCAGCTTCTGGGAAATGCAACTAAATGAGTAGGGTGGTTTATTTTACGTACTTGGTATCTTACAACCGATCCGGACTGTTTGCATATTCACACTAATGTGGAAGGGATAATAAAGGTAAAACCAGAATTAAATGTAGTTAAATAGCATTTGCGAGAAGTAAAAATCATCTTCAAGAACACTCAGCGGGAATTTTTAACCCCAACCTCCCCATCACCGGCAATCCAGACTAGATGAGCTTGACCTATATAGCACATGTGCCTACCAATGTGGGTTCTGTTTTTAGCTAGCAGCTGAGATTTAGCACTGGTATCAGAGAGCGGTAAACATTAAATTAAAAACACTTTTTTCTGTGTTCACGTGAATTTTTGACTTTTTTTTTAGCACCACGTATTACTGCCTGTTCGGATTATACATCTGAGTATTAATTTCACTGATGCGTTAGGGATTAAGAAGGTTGAGTTTAGAGAAAGTGTGCCCGCATTTGCGTGGAGTGGTAATGGAAAACCATTTAGGGAAACCACCCTCAGTACACTCGGCTGAGATTGAACCCCGATCTCCCCATCATAGGCAGTCTAGTCTATTGTGAGAGTAGCGCCTTAGACCATGAAACCACTGAAGTGGGCTCAAAATAATTTGTATTTATCGAATGTTTATTTATTCTGTTCCCGTAAAGCATCGTCTACATACTCGTAAGTTTTGTATCCTTACTGTTCTCAGCGAACTTATAGCTCTTATCATTTTTAATTTTGTGCACACATTTCTCATCCATTCTCACGTAATATCATGTCATCAAATGGGAACGTGTATTCCTTTGTACAATGAAACTCCAGCAAAGAAAGAATGTCAACATTTTTATAAGCCAAACCAACATTAGTGTTTTAGTGTTTGTTTAATCTTTCTAGTCAAAATGAGTTTGGCATTATCCTATTTAATTGCTACTAATAGTAAGTAAACTAAAATAAGAAATGTTTAAAAAAGGATATCGTTTTGTTCACTATCCTTGATGCTTCCTTTTCGATTTTAATAAGAATATTACTTATTAATTGTCATTTTAGTATAAATGGAAAATTGTTAGAACAAGCGAATGATTAGTGTAACTGGGCAGATTTTTTTTTAATATAAGGATGGATGGTGAAATCGACAAACGGGAATGTATCTCTGAGAGTAGTTGAATGTTTGTAGACTAGTGCAAAGAATGAAGTAATATCTAAGAGGCAAAGATGGCAGTGTATATAAAAGTGTGTGATGCCAACCTTGTATGGATGTCAAGCGTAGGTTTGTCAAGAGAAACATAAGAGAGAGATGAATGCGGTTGGAATGAGAGATCTAATAAAGGCATGTGGAAAAACTCGTATGGACCGAGTCAATCAATAATGAATGAGTGCTTAAGGAGTGCGGTTTGAAAGGAATCCAATATATCCATGTGAAAGCGTAATCTTACGTTGGTTTGGGCATGTTGAGAGGATGAATGTGGATCAAGTGACGAAGCAAATAATTGATGGAAGTGTGTGTGAATTAAAAGGAAGGGGTAGGTCATATAAGACGTGGTTAAATGTTGTAGACGAATGCGTGATAAAGTAAAACATTAAGAGTTCTAAGAATAAAAGAGCATGTATCACTCGGTATAAGGATGTTGTTGAAGAGAAGGGAGGTTGCCAAGATAGAGAAGTGCGGGGAAAGTTAGTGAGGATGGATTAAATACGTAGTTGTTTTTTGAGCTCTAGGCTCAATGCACAGTTTCTTGCCTATCTCGTAAGGAAACAGCGTAATTAGGTACGCGTGTAGATGAGGCTTATGGAACGGAACCAGAGTTAATCGGAACACGCGTCATACATATCGTTAATACAAAGTTTCCAGGTCATTTGCCACGTACATACAGTAGCGATGTATCGAATCTTGCTCCGCGGTGATAGTCGGGCCAGTTCCTAGAAACCAGACAACCACCACAGCTATTCGTGGGGCAAGAGATAACGCTCCTATTTATCTATTTCTTATGCACACTTGTAATTACGATAGGAGCTGTCAGAATTGTTAGATAGGAAACTTTGGCTTGTGAAACATCATTAATATATAATTTTAAATTGTATAACATGAGATGAAAGGGTGAAAAAAATAAAAACATTTCTAGTATTTGAGGGAACTTCTGGTCTTATGCAGATAATATTTTATTTTCCTCTGATTTGGCTACACTCAGCGACAATCTCTGAAGGCACTGCAGAGGAAATATATTCTTTCGCTAAGTTAAATTCCGTGACAATATCTATTTGGCATAATTTATCACTGTTACAAAACAAATTTGCAATTCGAGTGGATAAAAGCTTATTTTTAAGTATGTGAGTCTCAGGGAGACGAATCATAAGCTTTCAACGGTGGCAACTTAGTGTTTTAAATTCAGTTTTTTAAGACTCCCGGCCCATTTCAAGGTTAATATCAGAATAATGTCCAAAATTGACGGTTAGTTAAGTAAGCCTACGTTAAAAACGGACTGAAGCTCCCACCGGAGGCACGCATTCTATGGCTTCAATCTCATCTCATCTCATCTTATTTTCCAATGATGGGGAGTTTGGTATTCTAATTCAGGTCAGATATAGCCGACTGAGGGTGGGTATTCATCAAAATTATTTTTCCACCCTCGCTATACGTAAATGTATTTACTCTGATTCATTGGTGGTAAGGACAGACACATCACTAAAACTAAATTCTTCAGTATAGTCAAACACCTCTCATTTTCTCTATGCAAAATATGGAAAAAATGTGTAACTGTTTGTAGCTATTTTCATCTTTAAAAATAAACTATAGGTTTTTTGTTTGAATATGGAACTATCTGGCTTAGAAACAACACGTGGAGTTTTATCTGGTACACACGCGTCAGTAGTCACATGGTCTAAGGCGTTACTCTCACAATATACTGGATTGCAGGTCACGAGGAGATCGGGGTTCAAATCTTGATCTGTTGTACTGAGGAGTTTTTTCCTAAATAGTTTCCACTCTCTCTTCATTGAAGTGTTTGTAATGTACGTACACTTGTTTTATAAACTATAACTTCCTCCTCCTCATCCTTACCCCAATAAGTGTAAATACGTGGCTAGCCCTATGTGGTACATGCCTTCCCCAATCCCCTTAAATATATACAAATTAATGAAAACAAATTTCTAAGGAAAATTTGTATGTGCTCACTATGAAAATTTGAAAATCTGAAATATTAATAAAATTATAGATTTCCATACGATCCGCGGGAGCATTTAAACCAGCCCGTGCCTAAACATGAAATAAGAATAAGAATGTGGCCCACAGTTATAGACTTTGTACCCCTGGTATATATTAAGTTTGGTATTGGATTTGCCCCTTTGCCTCGTTTCTTGGAACTCTTAACCACCCTCCCCTCCTCCCCTTAGCTTCTTAAGACGCCTATCCTCCAAAACCTCCCCTACAAAACTTCCCTTCCATTCTCTTCCCTACAAATTATTTCAGCCTCTCTCCATCCTCTATTATCTCAACCATTTGTTCTAAGTCACGATCATGCAATACATGTTTTGGTTTATTTATTGTTAACAAAATGAGTTTAAGTAAGTGTGGTACTAACAGAAAAATTGATAAGATTTAACGAAACGTGGAAACTTTCGTATTTTTTCAATTTATTGATTTTCAATTTAATTCTATTCTTCAAGATAGAGTTATGAAAGTGTCTATACCAGAGTTTTACTGGAAGTATTTGGGTGATAAATATCTCAGAATCAAAATGAATGGAGTTAAAATACTATCAATAATCGGAAGTACATACATTTGTGAACAGCTATTTTCCCTTTTAAAATTTAATAAATCCAAGTTAAGAAGTGAGCTTACTTATGAACATTTACAAAGTACAATGAAGATGATTTAGAATCAAAATATTTCTTCAGATTTTGATAATTTATTAAGTGGGAAGTGATGCCATATTTCCAACAAATAGTAGATGTGACAAATTACTATCCTGACATTTTGTTTTGAATGAAAAATATTCGAATTTTGAATTAAGTTTATTATTACTGTCTTTGTCATAAATATTTATTCTAGCCATTGTTTTTAATATTGTAAATTGACAATTACTTTTTTTTTTAATTTGCCTTTTGCGTTCGCATTGAAAGAAAATATGTTTGTAGAAATCATTGTACGTTAATAATGATAAGGGATCGAGAGGAAAAAAATGCAAGCTTTTTAATTATGTGTAAACATTTAAAATGTATAAAAATAATAAATAAAAATCCCATATGTGGCCCGTAATGTCTCCTTAATGATATAATGCAGCCCTCACACCTGTTTGAGTTTGATACCCCTGACCTAGGCCAACCCAGTTCACAGAGCGTGTTCATTGATGTATATAGTTTATTTAGTGAAAATAATCCTAGCCTGGTTTTGCAAATAGCCCAGTACTTAAAATCAATTTTGAAAAATATGAAGTGGCTGTTTTTGCAAGTGAATACTTTTACACACATATTTAGGCATATGTAGACATCTCAAAACCAGTGATGGCTAAGTTTTAAAACAGTAATAAGACTTTGCAAATCAATAACAGAGGCAAATATGATCTACCTCATGACCTATTTTTAATTATAGTTTCCAGTATTCAGTAATGAATTTATAAAACATTTCAATTCAAGACGCTCCCGTAAAGAGTGAATGTAGTTTTCTTACGTTTATAAACACATTAGGTAGAGTTAATAGCTTTACCTATCAGGTGGTGATGTATGGAACGCGAGTTATGGTCAGTTATTATTTTTTGCCGTTTTTATAGCAAAATTGTTTTGGTCCAAATAAATCATATATTTAGAATTTTACTATTCTATAAACTATTGCAAAAATAATCTTCATCACTAGGAACATCTGACTCATCTAATCCTATTAGCCAACGATTGAGAGGTCAGGTTTTGAATAGCATTTGGGTGTTAGCTACTAAAGGTGTTTTTCTTTAATAGTCTCCCTCCATGAAAATGTGTGTACATTGTATCTAAATATACCTTTTGTACCCCCTTACTCTATAAGTGTAATTAGGCCTAAGTGCGGATATTCAGGATGGGTAGTAAGATGTAGTGGCGGTAAAAATTAGGAAAAAAAAATTAGCTCAGGCTGTCTTCCGCTCAAAAAATTATTGAAAAAGTGTTTATATTAGACTTTTAAGGTCATGAATTTACAAATTATAATCTAAATGAAAACTAATTAAATATTGAGTATGCAAGAGGGGATAGAGCTAAGCTGATCAACTCGGGGATTAAAGTGTGTTATTTGTTGTCCTTCGAATAAAAGAAAATTAACACTTATTTAATTGTTGGATCGGTTTAGTTAGCCTCTCCTCGTAAAACTATATTTTGAGGCCAAAATGTAATTATTGGACTAGTGTTGACTAATAAACAAACTGGCCTAACTTATAAAAGCAGGCATATCCCTAATCACATGGTCTTGCGGAGGATATTTCAGTATCTGTGAAGTAGATAAATCTGCATACAGCTATATCTAACCTTTAGAACCAGCCTGTGTTCGAATCTGGTATATTTTCTTTTGGATCAATCCTCTTTTCCAATTACCTATGTCTCCAAACAATACTATTAACATCATACCCGCTTCAGTAATCGAATAGTCCGAGACGTCACTTTCGTGTTAGACTCACCTGCTGATGACTGGGAGATCGTGGCTTGAATCTCTGACAACTATACTGAGAGCGTTGTTTCCTAAATGATTTCCCACTCTACTTCCAAGAAATTGCGGGTAGATTCCCTCTACAAATTACTTCCTTCCTCATCCCTGCCTCATTAGAGTAATCTATACTAATATTATAGAGAGGAAAGATTTGATTTTTTGTTTTTTCGTTTGTAATGGATAAACTCAAAAACTACTGGACCAATTTTAAAAATTCTTTCACCAATATAAAGCTACATTATCAGCGAGTAACGTAGGCTATATTTTATCTTGAAAATTTAATTTATTCCTCATAAAAATGTTGATAGTATATTATATAGTCGTTGGAAAAAAAGTTGTTGAAGGGGTTGGAGGGGGGGTAGGGGCGAGGAAAGAGGAATGAGATGAAAATAGGAGGGAGGATAAAAAGAGGGAGGGGCTATACAGTGATGGTAGGACTGTATTTTCAAAAATTAAGTAAAAAAGTTTAGTTTTTATATTGACATGATGGATGATTTGAAGCTTTGTTTTACAGGATTCTTTATAATATTTTTTTTACGGGGAAGGGGGCTAGTTATCATATATGCGTAAAACCTAAACAGGTCGTAAAACACAGTGATAATAAAAGAACATCATAAGGTATACTGTTTAAAAACTTACTATTGTATATGAAGCTCAAACCATTAATTCTACGCTTGGAATAAATGCATCAATGCTCTAATAGTGGCTAGTTAAGAAACCTACTCTTCTCTTTAAAAATAACATTTAAATACAGTTCAAACGTTAGTTAAACTACCATAATGTATTAAAAATACCATCCAGCTATCAATTTAATTAACAGGTTGTGTAGATTTTGACAGAAGCAGGATAAATAATGTGATCCTTTTTCAACACTGGCTAATTTACATTTATTTGCTTACAGCTTCTAAAAAGGTTCTTTTTATAGATATCCGACAGTGGCAACCATGAAGCGTCAACATAACTAAACCTAACCTCAAATATCTCAAAACTACTTATTGGGGAGTGGGGGTCCCATTATTTTTAAACGGCTAATTCTAACGATTTATTTTGATCTTAAAAATTATATATTTGGTGGAATGTCACCGAAAATTAGAATTTTTTCCTATTCATACACTATTTTTAAATAGTAAAACATGATATATATATATTTTTAATCATATAGTGACATATACCTTATACCTCCATATGAGCATAAGCCGTATTTTTAAATAACAAACAACTTTTGAGTAACGTGAAATTTATAGACGTCTGCAAAATGGCTCGGCGCTCCTAATAATTGCCTTCTTAATATTGATGAATTGACGGATGAGTGACTGGTGTTGGGTCTGTTATACGTTTAAGCTAGTTTGAAAGCTGTGTATTAATATAATAGGTTGATTCAACGGCGAACCTCTGAAAAACGAGTCTTGGTGCTTCCGGTTGCACAATTTAAAAGGTGAATATGAAGCTTTCGGAATTCGGAAAAAAGATAGATTACTAATTATATAAATATACAATAATATAATTTATACATTATTAATATATATGACTATTTATATGAATAAGTTATTTGTATGAATATATAAAGTTAATTTGTTTTCATTACCTCGAAATGGATGAGCATTAAATACCCCTAATAAAATAATTAAGTTGAGTTGTTATATAGACTACAAGATGTTCCGCACCCAATATCACTGAACTATAGATAGTTTATTAACTTATTGTTTTGATATTAGTTGTATTCATATTAAATTAGTAAGGAGGAGTATATTAAATATTCTCAAAGGAACGCTCAATAACAAACAGATATATTGAAAATCTTAAATCAAGAACTATGAAAAAGGATAGATATAATAAAAATAAAGTAAGTTAAAGATAAAAAATGAAGGTGAAAATTGACGAAGAACAGGGAATATTTATTCTTCGTCAATTTTCATCTTCATTTTTCATCTTCAACTTACTTTCTTTTTATTATATTTATCCTTTTTCATAGTTCTTGATTTAAGATTTTCAATATATCTGTTTGGTATTGAGCGTTCCTTTGATAATATTTATTGTTTGAGCCTAAAGCTATATTGTTATATCAGAATGTTTTAAAACATATATATGTTTATATGTATACATGTAATAAATAAATATATATATATAGCCAGGTTCATGCATATAATATATATTGTATATGCATTTGTTGATATGTAATGTATATCAAGTGTTAATTTATATAACATTTTTATGCTCTTTATAAACATGTTTGTGGGTTTATTAGATAGTCAACATCGTAATAAGGCTTCAATCAAATTATTAATCAGAGCGCCATGACCTATCAAAATACGGCCAACAGGTTCAAGTCTGTGATCTTTTCTAATTGACCTTTGAAATTTGAAAGAAAAAGAATCCTGTTTGAAGAAGCGCCGCTACGCGTCATGGGTCATGTAAATTTACATCTCAAGATGGCGGACCACTAAATAAATTGGGTCGCCCTTAAAATATAGTATAGTTGTTTTTCCTGCTATCGTGCAGTCTGATTGTAATTACGTTAAACTCTTTTGAAATAGGTTAAGATAAAAAGTAAACTTTTAACTCATTTAGGATTAAAAACGTTCCCAAGGTTTCCAATTTGTTGAGTTGTACGATTTAACACTAGGTTAGTAACGGTAGGCCTATGGACCTAGTCCAACTGCTCAGTTCAGTACATAGGACGTATTTATTTTGGTTTAGAGTCGAATGATCCGTAACTGGGTGAGAGATTGGGGGGCTCAATCCTCCCTGTTTCCATTTTGGCTTGTTTGAATTAACTTAAGACCCCCACACCTAATATTTTTAACTTATTTTCAAAATCCTTGTATAAACTATTTTATATTATTATTTAACTAAGTGACCTCGTGAATGTTGGCAATTGATATTATGTCAACTAGTTTCATAAAACTTAAAAATAAATATCCATCATAAATAGCTTTCACTATAAAATTGATAATTTTAAATAATAATGACGCATTTATAAATCATTTTACAAAATGGTGGTCAGAGAGAAGTCAGAAGTAGGCCTCCTCTTTTCCGTACATTACTTAAGGGACAGTTTCATAGTCAAACTGAGTTCTCCTCAAGTGCGGCGCTATACTAAATACAAAATGACACCTACCTATACCAGCATGGAGTGGGCCAAATTCATAGTCAGACTTAGTAATGTGGCTGTTTATGAAACGGGTCCATTCCATTCTAGTTTAGGTAGGTGTCGTCCTGTATTTAGTATAACTTGAGGCGTACTAATTGTATAGGTAGTTTTATCCAGAGTCCACTACCCATAGGAGTGGTGGTAACTGACAGCTAGCAGAATATGTAAAAACTGTGAAAATAAAAACTTAGCTAAAAACAAACTGTCTGTTGTGAAAGTTTTGACTGCCATAAATGGCATATCAATATATGATCTTGCAGCTCATATAGTTTGGTGAATGGATACATGAGATTAGATTTGGTATCTTCTCCCAGCCTATAGTGATATCGGTTTTATAATGATGATGACTACCCATGCATGTCCTACTGCGCACTTGCCAACACACGGCTATATGATGATCTGGCTATATGTAATTCTGTTGAAATTAGTGAAAATTAATGATTATTTACTTTTTATATAGTTAATTACACTTTCACTGCTATAAAATTGATATCTAAACGATACAGTTGTTATTTGTTTAACGATATGTCGTGCAGTGCCAGAGCTAGTGCTAGAGCTTGCAACAGATTGAGATTTACTACTTCTCTGTGATTTTACTAAATTCTGTGTGCCCACTAGTTGCTCCAGTCCCTTTAATATGACCTACCCCTTGCTTCTTAGACCCCGTGTCTTCACTGTTAAAATCAACTAATAGGAGAACTCCTAGCAACCTGATGTTGCAAAGGCTAGCTTCACATTGGTTAAAAGGCAGTCAACTCTTCACCAGAGTTTCAAATAGAACGAAGGAGGTTTTTTAAAGAAAGAAAGAAATATTTAAAACGTATTATATTGAATTTACTTCTGAAAACGCCTGGTCATCAATGGATAAGGTATTATAAGGAAAATTTACATACAGTCTTTGAAGAAAAAATATTATTCATTCATGACTTCTTAAATCAGTGAGAGGGGTCCTAAACAGTAGCATTACACGCTATCAGATAACACCCTTCTAGTGGCGAATGGATCGTACTAAAGTCAAAATGTATAAGCTAGTGCTAACATTTTATAGCCAACTTCTAGATGATAATCATATGATGCAGAAAATTATTTATTATTGAAAATAACCGCAATGGAATTCCAAAGTGTCAAAAATAAATGACAGAATGTCAACATGATTGTATTAGAAATAGAATGTAAATATTTTACCAAACGTCTTCTGCTAGTAACTACTGCACATTATAACATCATTATTCGTTATAAACACAGCTTTTAAAAATCGATTGAATTTATGCCAATTGAACGTCTCTCTATTAAGCTAAGGGTCTTAATACCAATGCCCGATATAATCGAAAAAATATCATTGGTTAAATTGGAGGTTTCTCTTTCACAGTGATAAATCAACGGACGAGATATTTGATGTTGTGTTTGTTATAAAATTGATTTAAATTTTAAGTCGTTCACTGATATAATCAGTCTATTTAGAAAATGATTGTTGAATACCCTAAAAAGTAAAACATATTTAGTTCAACTAAACCAATATAATTATATCATAAATTAACACCTAGAATACCACACCATAATAAAAAATACCACGCAAGCTTAAGTTATTATAATTTTAGTACCAGGAACAATAATTAAATATCCGTATTAGCGGTCATATGCTCTAAGGTATCTCTCTCACAATATTGCCGGTAACAGGGGGTTGAAACTTGTTCGGGTTATACGCTTTAAGTACTAATTACGCTAATGGGTTAGGAATTGGGAAGGTTGAATTATAGGAAGTGAACCCGCATTTGCGTGGAGAGAGAGT
>CABFVZ010001427.1:24953-36355 GCA_902151445.1 Timema monikensis | reverse complement strand
AAACCATTTAGGAATCCCCCCCCCCAGTTCACCCAACCAAGATTCGAACCTCGATCTCCCCGTCCTCAGCAGTCGATATCAACACTACAAGCGCGTTAGCCAACTACGCCACCGAGGCGGGTTTGAAACTTGTTAACTTGTTTAGTTCATACGTTTTAGTTCTTCGACTATTTAACGAATTGATTTAAAGGGAAGGGTTGAGGCGTGTGTTTTATAGGAAGGGCGTCCTCATTAGTGTTGAGAGAGGATGATAAAACCATAGTGATAAATAACATGTTGAAAGACACTCCCAAATGAACTCGATTGAGAGTCAAACCTTAAGCATTCCGTTGACAGTAATCCAATCTACAAGTAAACCTAACTCCATAAACCACGTGAACACTGTGTGGGAATCAAGGTTTAAAATTTGGTCGGGTGTACTGATGGTGGTTTTCCAGATTTGATTTTCCCCATCCTTTCAGCTAATGCCAGTTTCCTTCTTTCAAAATTACCCTACCACTCACATTAATCAAATAGGATAAGAATGAAGATCGTGAAAAGACGCATCAGGATTTGCTTTGAAAGGGAATTAAAATCCACACTGTTAATCAAGGTGTGGTAAACCAATCTTAGTACACCCGGTCGCGGAACTATGTTGAATCGCGTCCTCCCGGGCTAGAATCGTATCTTCCCTCACATTAGCCCTGCATAACTGGCACCTCGATATAGTGCACCTGGCTACCAACCTGCAGACCCCGGGTTAGATTATTGGCTAGTACTATGGGTAATTTTTCCCGAAAGAAAAACGCTTGTGTACTAATTACGCTAATGTGTTTAGAGATTAGGAAGGCTATATTTAGAGGAAGTGTACCCACTTTAGAGTGGAAGGAGAGTGTAAAACCATTTAGGTAAAACCCATTTCCATACACATGACCTAGATTCTAACCTCGATCTCCCCGTCATCGGTAGTCTAGTCCACTGAGATAGAAGCGCGTCATGCCATGCAGACTTTGAAGTGGGTCTTAATCAATTGAAATGCGGTCTTCTTTATATGGACATTTCTGTAATTAAATTTATTTTCAGCCTGTGTATTGACATGCATTAAAACACAAACGTTTTTGCAGATAGAGAGAGGTCTTGAGTATAAATAAGGGACTACACTGCTTGAGAATCTCTCCCAAACGTAGCACAGGAGATTGGCTGAGCTCTATGAAATGTTTTACGGGTTACTTCAACGTGACATTTCTGATCTATACTTATAAAATAGCATGTCCTGACTGACTGACTGACTGATTCATCATCGCCGAGCGCAAACTATCAAGGCTACAAGCATGAAATTCGGACTGTATATTCATTTTGTTATGTAGGCACCCACTAAGAAAGGATTTTAGAAAATTCCACCCCAAAGGGGTCAAAATAGGGGATGATAATATGTATGATAATATGTATGAAAGTCCGTCATTTTGAAAGTTACATAAACAAAATTTTGTATTTCGGTTATTGACGTAAAACAAATAAATACGTGTTTCAGGAATTTTGGAAATTTTATTTAATAAGGGATGAAAAAGGGGGTGAAAGTTTGTATCGGACTTGCATTATTTTTGATCTGAGGTCAAGTTATGGTCATCAACGTAACGTAATATTTTAAATTAATCTGTAAATACATATGTATATTTTCGTATTTGTATATAATCAACTTCCACGCGAGCAAAGCCGCGGGCAAAAGCTATCTAGTTGTGTATAAAATAACGTTTCTTTGGTAGACATTGTACGTACAAATGCCTGATAAACATGACACAGCTTATTGTACAAGCTATTGTACAAAATTTGGTATCTACAGGATAGTGATGTGTGAAAACACAATATTGTACACGATTTGCTTTGCACAACTCATTATAATACAATATTTTGTATCTTGTAGGAAATGAAACACGTCCCGTATCAGCCATCTTTACTGAATATATTTTGAGTTGAAAACGTAGATAATCTTGTCTGCCAAACACTTTTTTTAAATGCAAAAAAATACTTCACCGAAACAAATATAACTAGAATTATATGAGATTGGACGCAAAGTATAAATGTTGTCGACTGTTGGTAAATAAATAAATAAAATTTTAAATAAGCATTCAATATGAAGCTATAGCCTTAAGGAATGACTAGGTTGTTGTTTTTAGCAGAAAAAAATGATTTAAAAAATGTATTCAATTATTATTTAACCTTAAAAAAGAGTACAGAATACTTCGTTTTGTTCATATATTGTGTACAATCGAACGTTCCATGTGATCATTCTCTGGGTAAAGCCGGTGTGCAATTAATGAGACCATTATCTTCTACAATTTACTGTACACAATTCTGTACAAGAAATGGTGTCGTGTGCACTGGCCTTAAGACACCGTTTTCTCCAGCCTAATCTACCATCCTATCCAGATGCACGTGTTGCACTCAGAGTACAATAAAGGTGCTTATCTCATCAACGATTCTCCAGCCTCTTTCCAAGCGAGTGCTGGTGTACTTCCTTTCCCTCTCCTTGGGTCGTTAATATACTTCATTTTGTGTACCCTGCGTCTTACCACCCATCCACCTTCAAATTGAATGCTAGTGCATTTCCTTCAAAATATATTTACTCACTTTGTGCCAGGAACATGGGTAAATAGCAGCGTTTTTGCAATTTCTTTTAGCAAATTTTTTTTTTCGCAAAAAAAATACATATTATCTCAGTACATACAATCATTGAATTTAATTTTCTTCACATGGTGATATCAACATTTGTTGAATATGTCATGAGCGTAGTGGCATTAGATAATAAGCTTTTTAAACGAATATAAAACGTATATTCAAGAACTGTTGAGGTCACCTTGTAAATAAAATAAAAACATATTTTTACTGGAGAATTTCGGTCGGGTGAACTGGGGGTGGTTTTTCCTAAATGGTTTTCCACTATCCCTCCACGCAAATGCGGGTTCACTTCCTCTCATTTAACCTTCCCAATTCCTAATCCATTAGCGTAATTAGTACTTAAAGCGTATAACCCGAACGGGTAGTAAGACGCGGTGCTAAATAAATATACTGGAGAATTATTTGATTTATTTTGACCCAAAAAAAAATTAATATAAAAACTACAAAATGACTGCCCTCGGCTCATGTTTCTTCCACAGTGAATAGCACGCGCAACGCACAAAGCGACAAGTAGAGCGGGTTTGTCGGCCTCTCTTTGAAGTGGATGGTGTTTGAGAGCTTAGGATCGGCCACCGCCTTGTGGTATCATACAAGAGATTAGGGCCCTCATCTCCCCTCTCATTCGCTGCTGACGACTTGCTCGATTAACTCTCAAACGTTTATATCTGCTGAGAACATGACTCGTAGTGTGTGTTTTAGTATGTGGAGTCTCTTGTCATCACGGAGTGCACTTCCAGAGTATACAGCTCCATAAACTTGTAGCACTGATATGTAGTTTTGAACTTATGGGGGTGTTATTATTATGTGTTCTGTCTTACGACAGGTCCATTCCTTTTGTAAGTGAACTTATACCGCCAATACTCTATGTCCTTTGCCTCCTCCTTCATCTCCCAGAATTTTCTTCCGCCAATGCTCTCTGTCCTCTGCTGCCTCCTTCATCTTCCAGAATTTTCTTCCACCAATGCTCTCTGTACTCTGCCTCCTCTTTCATCTCCCAGAATTTTTCTTCCACCAATGCTCTCTGTACTCTGCCTCCTCTTTCATCTTCCAGAATTTTCTTCCGCCAATGCTCTCTATCCTCTGCCTCCTCCTTTGTCTTCCAGAATTTTCCTCCGCCAATGCTCTCTGTCCTCTGCCACCTCCTTCATCTTTCGGAACTTTCTTCCGCCAATTCTCTCTGTCCTTTGCCTCCTCCTTCATCTCCCAGAATTTTCTTCCGCCAATGCTCTCTGTACTCTGCCTCCTACTTCATCTTCCAGAATTTTCTTCCACCAATGCTCTCTGTACTCTGCCTCCTCTTTCATCTCCCAGAGTTTTCTTCCACCAATGCTCTCTGTACTCTGCCTCCTCTTTCATCTTCCAGAATTTTCTTCCGCCAATGCTCTCTATCCTCTGCCTCCTCCTTCGTCTTCCAGAATTTTCCTCCGCCAATGCTCTCTGTCCTCTGCCACCTCCTTCATCTTTCGGAACTTTCTTCCGCCAATACTCTCTGTCCTTTGCCTCCTCCTTCATCTCCCAGAATTTTCTTCCGCCAATGCTCTCTGTCCTCTGCTGCCTCCTTCATCTCCCAAAATTTTCTTCCGCCATTGCTCTCTGTCCTCTGCCACCTTCTCCATCTTCTAGAATTTTCTTATGTTCTTCAAGTAATCTAAATTTGAATATCCCTTCTTTCTAAGCTCCTCTATCCCTCAATTTTGCCTTCTACGACGTTGTGCGGAAGACAATTTCTCCTCAGAATGTGTCCGATCCTGTTTGATTTGTACCGAAGAATCACATCCAAAATGTTTTTGAGGTTGCCAGTTTCGTAGCGCTAAGTAAAAAAGTTTTGTACACCCACCTATTTTGAGCGATTAGTATATAATTGGTCGCATTAAATCAATAGTATCATATGATTTTTGAATTTTGATCTTTTGTTAATACCACAGTTTGATTCATCTCTGTACCACTAAGAAAATGTTTTACACCCCGACTCATTTTGAGCAGTCACCTTATCAACGTGGTCAAGTAAGGCTGGTCCCACTCCAACGAGTCCCGAATAAGGATATGGTATCGAAAGAAAAATATCGATACCGTACCAGTATTGAAAGAAAAGTATCGATAACAGTACGTATCGGTATTGAAATTGTAATTTGGAAGAATGTTTTTTATATAGAATTAATAATCTCTTACCCGCTCAGGTGTTCGCGTGGTCTAACGCGTTAATCTTGTGTTGGACTAGACTGCCAAAGACAGGGAGATCGGGGTTCGATCCTGGTAGGGTGCACTGAGGTTTTTCCCTAATGGAATTTTCACTCTCCCACCACACAAATGTGGGTGCATTTTGTCTAAATTAAGCCTTTCTAATACGTAACCCATTAGTGTAATTAGTACATAGGCGTATAACCTGAACACGTAGTAAGACGTGTTACAAAAAAATCTCAACTTTTGCATCATTATTGTAGTTTCATTTTTATCCAAACACTGGAAATTATAATAGTTTTTAATAGTTTGAAATATATTTTACAGGATGTTTTTTAGTTATCTAACTTTTATTTAAGTACCACATCTTACTAACCATTCGGGTTGTACGCTTAAATACTAATTACGCTAATGGGTTAGAAATTGGCAAGGTTGAATTTAGAGAAAGTTGATCCACATTTTCGTGAAGAGAGAGAGGAACAACATTTAGATAAAAACCTCAGTTCACCCAACCGAGATTTGAACCTCGATCTCCCCGTCATCAGCAGTCTAGCTCAACACGAAATTAGCACGTTAGTTAACTACGACACCGAGGCGGGTTCCAACTTATTAAAAAGCTTCCATAATTTACTTTTGGGAGGTGCCAGTTTTTAACTACATTCGTCGTTTATGTACTCCATTGAGATAGATTATTAACTATTGATGAACATTAGAAGAATGGACATTCAAGGACTATATAATGTTAGGATTCTGTAATGTTGACACATATTGCAATACTGGCTTCGTAGGTGAGCGACGTTGTTATAAGTTTATTAATGTTATCATACTCTAAATTCCCCTTTGGCTTAAATTATACTTAACATTTTCAAAATTATTGTTTCAGAATCTACAAACATTAAACTTATTAATTTATTTAATAGCTTTGGCTATTTGATTCTTATTAATTTTTGTCATGGAATTCACGCTAAATGTTCTTAGTATTTTTGGACGCTTAAGGTCATGGTAAGAGCTAAAATCTTGGTACGGTTAGAGTAAAACCGTATTTTAAACTTTGATACTATGCTTTCTTTTGTGGACATTTGGTCCCTGTGTTTTCACGTAATTTCTGCATATCCACCTCACGGATGTTTTTCAAGCCCTTTTGGTATCGACCGTTTGGTTGTTTGCTAAAAAATAGCGTCGTTAGTCAGCTCCACTTATTTTAGTATCATGCAGAGTTATAATTATCTTGTTGATATATTATTTAATATTGTTGATACAGCTTAAAGTTTATCGTGAGATAGGGCTTTAAGACTGCGAGAATCCTCTATAGTCATTTGTTTAATAAATGTACCTGACTTACGTTGCGTGTGGTTAGAATTGAAACCGCCAGAAGGCGCAAAACACTATTTAATATTTTATTTATCCTTTGATTTGTCGGCTGCCTCCAGATGAAAAGAAGAACTTTTAGGCACTCGGTGTTGTGTTTTTTAGCATCTTTGGGTCGCAAGTAAATTTGTGTGCCGGCGGTGTCATTATTAAATTAAAGTTTGACATTTTTGGTGAATGATTACAAATTATGTCCTGTTCATATTTAGGAGGCCGATAATTTTATGAAGGCATATCATATATTATTTCAACAATTTTAAAGCTGCCGATAAGAGCACTTATATTGGTGTTATATATTTTTGAGAGTGTATCCTCAATTAATTATTCATATCAAAGATGTTTTATTTTGCCAGTATATTAAATTATGACTGGTTTAAGAAAAATATATAAAGATACTTAATAAGGTTAGGGTTTATTGTATCATATGTTTTGAGTCGCCATTTATGGGCGAGAGTAGATTTTTTGCGAATATTACGTGTTAGTTGTTTGATGTTGTGACCAATACGAGGCATTCCAGGAAACTTGCCGCTTTCGAGCTTACTTGTACACTACCTCTCTCACTATATAAAGTTGTTTTGTCTATGACTATTTCTATGGCTCATAAGCCTTTGGATGACGCAAGCAAACCCACGTTAGTGTCAACAAAGCATCCACTTAATCAAGTTCTTGCATACGGCCCTGAATGCTGGAGTTTCTTCTTGCTTGCCATGCAGAAAATAAGTGAGTATTGAGAAATATTATCATTTGTACTTCCTCTACAGAACACCTAATAAACATTTAATTTCAGAATGGGCCATGAGTGAATATAGCAAAAAATATGTTTTCTTTCGATATCATTTCGATACCGGAGTGTGGGTACTAATATCAGTAAAAGTATCGGAAAAGAGTATCGAGTAAAACTACTAGTATAGAAAGGAAAATATCGATATTAGTAAAGTATCGATAATTTTTTCACATCGCTAGTCCCGAGTCAAGTCGAGTTTGACTCACCAATTGAGATAAGTATATAGATATTGTATATGATATCACGATGGAGGACCAATACCTTTCACACCGCTGAGTAGAGTCACTCCGAGTCTAGCCGAGTTTAGACAAGTCAGAGTCCATGATGTGGCAGATTACAGGTTTTGTTAGTCCGGACGAGTCAAGTGTAGTATTTACATGTGTTTGAAGTTAGAAGTCAACAAAACAATGGGCAGACAATAATTGATATACCTAGACATTTAAAAAAATATGTTCTTACCTTAGAAATATTGCTATCCTTTCTTCACATGAAATTGCTGCCCGGTAGTTTGTGTTGCTCTTATTTATCTCTTCATGTATCCTAGAAGTGAATGCAATATACTGTTCTTCACTCATTCGAAAATAATTATTATAGAATATTTTGTGGTAGGTTAAAGATCCGGAAACAAATGTGAAAAACTACCAAAGATACATCGTTTCACATTAAGTGGGTGAATCCTCACTAAATGGCGTTTTTCTAGACGTCTACGCTGGTGCCTCCATATAATTATTATATTTATAGAAACCGCTAGGATTACATAATGATTCAAATTTAATATTATTATCATGGTTGAATATTACCAACTACCTACAATTCCAAACATTTTTACTGATCTCTTAAAATGCGATTAGTCTAAATATTTGGCAAAACTACCATTTAAATTTGTCACCCTGTTAAGATTTAAATTAAATTAAAATTCTACTTTTTAAACCTCTTGTGCATTGCTCATTCCCTTCCATCTTTAACCCCTTCCCAGCCGACAATGTTGCCTTCAAACCATCCCGCACGTGACAACATCCAACAGCGAGTAATGTAATTTATTGTAACCGGGTGTAATGAGACATGAGCCTTGTAAATGCGCCGCTTGTTTGGGCTATGGGGGTAAGTACCACAATCAAGCGCTATCATCCGTCAAGAGAGATATTCCAGGAAATTTAGGTTGGTTGAAGTCTGTGTGTGTGTTTTGTTTTTTGTGCGCTCCTAGAGATTTGAATGGGGGCATTGAACCGAAGGTAATGGTGTGTAGTACATTGCAACAGGTGGAAGAGGAAATTACTTTGGAAGACAGCCAAGAGATAGAGGAACACCTCAAGTTTAAAAAAAATCACGTCTTACTACCCATCCGCAGTGGCGTGGAATCTTGCCAGGAAAAGGAGAGCGTCAAGTTTTGCCAGAGCAAGTAGAGTTTGTTAAAACTGTACTAGTAAATAATTGTTCTCGTCCTCAGTAGAACTCTCATAGGTTAGGTATCAAGTAAAATACATTCCAGTGTGAAGTGTTTAGAGCAGATTCTATGTGCTATTGGTAAAATGGGGATCAAGTGTTGAGCAGAGTCTATGTGCTATTGATAAAGTGGGGATCAAGTGTTGAGCAGAGCCTATATGATATTGGTAAAATGGGGATATAGTGTAGAGTAGAGCCTCTATGATATTAGTAAAATGGGGATCAAGTGTTGAGCAGAGCCTATATGATATTTGTAAAATGAGGATCAAGTGTAGAGCAGAGACTATGTGATATTGGTAAAATGGGGGTTAAGTGTAAAGCAGTGCCTATGTACTATTGGTAAAATGGGGATCGAACCTAGATCAGAGTCTATGGTTTATTGGTCTAATGGGGATCAAGTATAGAGCAATGTGTTATTGGTCAAATGGGGATCAAGTATAGAACAATGTGTTATTGGTCAAATGGGGATCAAGTGTAGATTAGAGCCTATATGATATTGGTCAAATGGGGATAAGTGTATAACAGACTATGTGTGTTACTGGTAAAATGGGGGATCAAGTGTAGAGAAGAGCCTATTTGATATTGGTAAAATAAGGAACAAGTGTAAAGCAGAGCCTAGGTGTTATTGGTCAAATGGAGATCAAGTGTAGGGAAGAGCCTATGTAATATTGTTCAAATAGGGACAGGGTGGGAAATAACATATCCCAGGTGCAGTTAAAATAGATAATTTTACCCTGGCAACATCCTACTGCCCATTCGGTCCATCCGCATTCTTACACTAATGTTGAGAAAGGTAAAGTTTAGATGAAATGTACTGGCATTTGAGTGAAGGGAGATTGAAATACAACTTAAGGACTAAGACTCTCCCTATACCCAACCGGGATTTTAACCCCATCACCAGCAAACCGTACTAGATGAGGTTTACCTTCAGTTCTCGTACTTACCGACGTGGGTCTTTGTCATTATTAGCTATAATTTGGAATTTACTTTAGGTTAGGTAGTAGGCCTGCACTCGCTGCTACAGACTGACCCGGCACACAAATGTATTAATGCAAATGGTCACTGGGAGATGTATTCTGTGTCCGATACCCTTAAGATCCTTAATACTCTTAGACAGGTTAGGATAGCGCAGTACAAGCTGGGCTACTGGCGTCCCGAACCTCTTAATTATAATGAGCTCCGAACCAATAAGTTTGCTGCTAGCTTGTGCTGATCTATAGCTCTTCAGTCGGGGCCCCAATAGATATCCCCCTGGACTGGTGATGGGCACAATCGAGTAACTCGATTGTGTAGAGTAATCGACTCTGCTCGATTATTCTTGAACCACTCAGTAAAAATTACTCGGTCCTTGTTATTATTGTGTTAGCTATTTTTCTTTCTTCACACGTGAGTTAAAATCAATCTTATTGGCTGGAATGTTTTCTGTGATATTTTATTACAAAATATTTTCTTCCATGAAGTTAGTTAATTTTTCACCCGCCTCGGTGACTGCAAAGTTTAACAGGCTACTCTCGCAGTAGACTAGATTACCGATTACGGGGAGATCGAGTTTCGAATCTCGTCGGGTGTACTATGGAAGGTTTTTACAAAGTTGTTTTCCACTTTCCCTGCATGTAAATGTGGGTATACATCATTTAAATATAACCTTCCTAATCCCTAAAACCACTCGCGTAATTAGTACATAAGCGTATAATAAGAACGGGTAGTAAGATGAGGTGTTTAAAAAAAGTTCCCTTCGAAGATGAAGCAAAAAACCGTTCGATTCAAGTTTCTGATTATTTTAAAAAACAGTTCTTTCAAACTAATCGATTCTTTTTACTAGCTCAGTTGTTTGTCCGATTCTTATTAGTTTAAACTCGTTTAGAGCTATATTCATGTGCATCGACCCTACTAATAAAATATTATCTAGGTATATTATTGAGTAGATACCGGAGCTACAAAACTAGCTATATAAATAAAATATTAGTATTTATGATGATAGTGAATATAATATCTATATGATATTGCTATCGTTACACAATTCATTACATATAACTAAAGCTAAATTACTAATGTATGATACGTTGCATCACAATTTGACCAGCAGGCTAATCTAAAGAGAAAGTTATTATGACACTGGCATTCCCTTAGAAAGAGACTAAAAAACAGCTAAATAAAAATAATTCCCTCAGTGTAGCTGGTCGAGTTTTAAACAAAAACTCACTACTCATAAAAAGAATCTAATCGTGATTGAGACACATTTTATTTGTTATCTTTTAACCAATTATATTTTTAAAAGATATATTAAAACTTAATTATAAAACAGTAACGTTATTAATGTTTCTTCACGAGCAAAGTTTTTATCTACTGTCATCTGAACCAACACTGCAGAAAAGTTTTCGAATGAATTTTTCGTCCAAAATTACTCGAATAATTTTACTCGATTACTCGATTTTTCGTCAACTCGATTGTAAGCATTACTCATGTGCACACCCATCACTACTCTGCAGTTGTAGTCTATCTTGAATGAGAGACTCCTCAGCTCTCTCGTAAAAAAAGTAGACTAAAATTGTATAGAGAACTTTTTGCTGTGCTCCTGTCAACAATTAGTGCAGAACCACGGGTGACCTTGAAAGAAGCCTCTTGGATGGCGCCAGTAGCCCTTGTCTTGACACCGAAGTGTTTACAGAGGATTCAAGGGATGTTGGCAGCTGCTTTGCCTTGATACCTTCCAACGAAGACCCTACCTGTACACACAAGACTAGTGTTATCTTCTTTACCCACGTCAGTTGCCGAATGGTCTAAAAGGCATCATTCTCGTCAAGACCGTAGTCAAGGGGGGGTTTTGGAGGTTCAAACCCCCTCCGAAATTTAATTAACAAAATATATCAGGCGTTTTTTATGGTTCAAACAATATAAAAATTAAGGCACAAGTACAAATTAATGGGCTGTAGGCGCTTCTAGAGTTGTTTAATATTTATAATTTTTCCTAGCC
>CABFVZ010001427.1:6173-24086 GCA_902151445.1 Timema monikensis | reverse complement strand
TATATTTTAAATATATATATATATATATATATACGATCCTTAACGTAGTCCCCGAACTGTGTCTCCCCTCTCCCCAGTACCCCTCACCCACACCATCGCCCCCGTCAGGTGAGGGCACGCCAAATATTGTATCTACTTGTAGTAAACTCACTGTTTCTCAAACGATTAGCTCAAAACAAATAATATAAACAAAGAAGTGTAGAATGAACTCGTAGTTTCTCAATTGTTTGTTTGTTGGGACTCAGGAATGAAAGCAGCTAGCGCATTCCCCTACGTGGTCTAGTGGTTAAGGTGCTGGCCTCCAATGAATATACCTAATAGAATTTAGTAGTCTTCACACAATACGTTGATGGTAGTTATTGATTGAACTCTCCTACCTTTAGCAAGATGTTAATTTTTTCAGACAAAATGTTTAACCTTTGCCACGTTAAAACAAAGTATCCTACTTTGATAGACACAGAAAAAGATCTTAAGAGTGATTATTCTCATGATTTGAAAAATGATTCTTCTTGCTAGTTAATGTAGGTACGAGGTATTTTGGTATGTTATTAATATTTGTTTAGATATTATTTAATGTAATAACATAATTATGTTGGAATCCTCATAATAAATCTGATTCATAACAGTTCTACTTTATTATTTTTTGAAAAAAATAAAATAAGAGGGGGTGGGGGGTGAGAATTTATTTTTAAAATAAGAAGGACGCGCAATGTAAAGGTTCGGAAGCCTATAATCTAAAGAAATTCCCTTGTTTCTTAGTGAGGAAGAGGTTGGTGCTTGAATCCCGACTGGGTTTACACACAAATGTGGTGGTGGCTCTTTCCATGTTCCGATGAGATGAGATGATGGTGATGGTGAGTATGAGTGTATGGAACCAGTGGAAACTCTTAAATCTAACTTAAGCCTAATTAACAAACCCTGTAGAACGTTTGAGTAACTCCCCTTTCAGGAAAAATACCCAAGGTACCAGCTGGGAATCGAACCCGGGACCCTTAGGCTCGTAGTCAGATAAATTATACTGACCACTACACTACAGGAAGTACCAGTGGTTATTTCAACCCTTATCTACAAGTCACCAGGAAAAACACCTTCACTACCCTCCCACACCCCCTGCTTCTTTTTCCTCCGAATGAATTCCTACACACACTCGTGGGTGTAGCAAGGACGAGTTCATCACCCTAACCCTGTAAACTTGCCCCTTTAGAGACTAACATTAAATGTGTGGGAAGGCCACCATTTAAATGAAAAATGAAGCTTTAAATATGTGAAGCAAAGTTGGACTCAAGAGTTTTTGTTGTTGTCACATAACACTACTTTTAATTTTTAAATTATCCGTGCATCTATATTAAGAGAATGATTTTGATTAAAACGCCAGCCACACCATATTATCTTACGATGACACTCTGAATTTATTTATGCCTGCATTATATTACATGAATGTTGTTTAATTCCAGTTCGATATTAAAATACAGTGTATCAGTTGTTATAAAATATCTATTTGACATTTTAAAGATTTACACATCCCTACATAACATAAAATGACACCTAATCCATTCAATACTGCAAAATAAGTTATATTTATCTAAAATTATTCAGAGATTATATTTAACAACCAACCTTGATTGTGGATGTACAATTTGGACATTTAACTTGCAAATAATAACTACATTAACACTTCAATACCCTCAGTACACACGACCAGGATTCGAACCCTGATCTGCGCATCAGCAATCCAATCTGTTTCGACATTTACGCCTTAGACTTTTCAACCGTCGATGAGGGTTTCCACTAATTAATCGTTCAAAATTTACAACCTACCATGACCAGTAACAATTACAATCGCAAATAAACAAAGGCATTAATCACAATAATTATAGAATCATTACAAACAATAACAGTATTTGGTCATGGTACAAGCTTAAATAACGTAATCAGTAAGTTTCGTACCTACTATAAATTTGATGCCGCAGTAAACCAAGAGGATAAGACATTTTGGGCTAATACGTCCAAAACAATTGACATTAATGAAGATACGTGATCGAGTTCATGCTAAATTCAAGTGTAACTCTAAGAATAAACTACCATTTGTTGCTAAGAGCTTTGAACTGTATAGACAACTGCGCAACAGATGTACTCAGGAAGTGCGTAAAGCAAAGAGGAAGCACTCAATGAGTATTGTTGATGGCCACTCCTCTCTTAAACATCTATGGAAAAAATATATGATTTTGGTATTAATAATAAACAATTAAATCATTCTAACTCCGAAATTTCACCTAATGACCTCAATGAACACTTTGAGTGCCCACCTGTTGTCTTAGATGACGAGACAAAAAAGACCACAACTAACAGAATTTCACAATCCATAGAGAGTGAGGTGCCGTTTGATTTTTCCTACGTCTATCCTGAAGAGGTTTATAAGTCTATTATGTGCATTAAGCCAAAAGCAGTAGGTTTTGATGAAATATCCATATTATTAGTACAAAAAAAATGAGTTGTTCTTCCAACTTTAACAGATACGTTCAATCACTCATTAATGACAGGGCAGTTTCCCACTGTATGTAAGTTAGTTCAAGTAATAGCGTTTCCCAAAAAGTCACAGCCTAAATGTGTTGATGATTACCGACCAATCAGTATATTGCCATCTCTTTCCAAGACCTTGGAGCATATTGTAAAGAGAAAGATTTATAAACAATAACCACCTACTTATTGATTGCTAATCTAGCTTCAGGCCTGCCCATAGCACATGTACTGCTCTCATTAAGGTAATTGATGATATACGGCTTGCGATGGACAAGCGACATGCAACAACACTAGTTCTTCATGATTTCAGTAAAGCATTTAATAGTGTAGACTTTGACATACTTTTTAAAAAACTTAATTGTTACTTCTCTTTCTCACCTACGTATGTTCGTTGGGTACGTTCTTCGGCCGAATGCAAAGGGTAGTTTCAAATAATGTTTACTCTACCCGGCGCCCTGCTGGGGTGCCGCAAGGCCCTGTACGTGGACCACTTTTGTTACCTTTATTCATTAATGACCTACCTTCTCCGTTTACCTACTGTAAGTATCACCTCTACGCAGATGATTTACAAATATACCTTTCTGATATTACCGCAAACTTACCTGCAACTATAGATACAGTTAATGCGGACTTGAGAGCAATATATCCATGGTCATGATTAGTGGCGGCTCGTGTATAGGGACTGTGGAACTGAAGCACCTATTTCCACTTGATATTATCAATAACATTTAATATAATGACGGGTTCACTTCCTTTAATTCAACCTTCCCAATTCCTAATCCATTAGCGTAATTAGTACTTAAGCGTATAACCCGAACGGGTAGTAAGACGCAGTGCTAAATAAATAAAAATAATATAATGAGTCATTTTTTCTTTAATTCTTTATTTATTTTTGTAGTACAATATATATTCCTTAAGCTTAATGTCAGTACTTCAGAAGCCATCCCCCAGTTTATGAAAAAGATACAAAAATCTTTTTATGGAACTATGCGCTTCACAGTGCCAGTGACGTGGTGTTTGACTGTTGTGTGCATGCGCATATAGGAGGGGGTGGGGAGGAAGGCGGGACTACCAGGTAGAGAGAGAACTGTTGCTCTCGCAGTGCCGGCTCTGGCGTGATGGTGAAAGGAAGCTTTTTTTTTACTCAGCGTGTGTTGTGCTTAAAATCCGTGTACCATATTCTTGGATGTGATAAAGTGTAGAAGAGTATATATTATAGATTATTATTCTGCTTCCAGCTATTCTATTTGTTTTTATTCTGTTCTTTTATTTAATAGAAAAACTAAATGCACTCGCATTACTTTAAATGGAAAAGAATTTCCTCATTTGTCATCCAGAGATCAAGGAGAAAATTATTGAACTTTTTTGCGCAAATTAAAACAAGGAGAATGGATTTAATTTTTAAATGAATAGATCAAGCTTGAACTGTAACAATTTAAGTTAAAGTAAGTAAAACATGTTTTGTTATTTTGTTAATATTTTATCAAGTTCCTGAATAAATCTTCTTTCTATACATGTTTTTTTTTTCCTTTTACACAATTTTAAAACAAAGGCTAAACATTTTCTGGAGCAGCACCCCCACTAAATTTAGCTACGAGCTGCCACTGGCCGCGTTATAACGGGCTGCAGCTTAACCCCACTAAGTAACAAGCAATGCTTATTGGGACATCAAGGCTCTTGTCGAAAGTAAATAGCTCTCCCCTTTCCAGTATTTTACTTAATAACAGTGCTATACCATTTCATGCACAATCAAAGAATCTAGGCATAAAAAGGAATGCAAATCTCACCTGGACAAATCAAACTACCAAAATTTGTCAAAAAACCTACGCTGCTCTCCATACCCTAAAAAGGGTCAAAAACTTTCTTCATTTTCTCTTAAAGTTATGCTCATTCAAAGCTTGATATTCCCATAATTTGACTACTGTGACATTGTTTATAGTGACGCTCGTCCAAAGATTGATATTCCCATACTTTGACTACTGTGACAGTGTTTATAGTGACGCACGTCCAAAGATAGATATTCCCATACTTTGACTACTGTGAAATTGTTTATAGTGACGCTCGTCCAAAGCTTGATATTCCCATACTTTGACTACTGTGACAGTGTTTATAGTGGCGCTCGTTCCAAAGCTTGATATTCCCATACTTTGACTACTGTGATAGTGTATATAGTGACGCTCACCCAAAGCTTGATATTCCCATACTTTGACTATTGTGACATTGTTTATAGTGACGCTCGTCGAAAGCTTGATATTCCCATACTTTGACTACTGTGATAGTGTATATAGTGACGCTCACCCAAAGCTTTATATTCCCATACTTTGACTATTGTGACATTGTTTATAGTGACGCTCGTCCAAAGCTTGATATTCCCATACTTTGACTACTGTGATAGTGTATATAGTGACGCTCACCCAAAGCTTGATATTCCCATACTTTGACTACTGTGATAGTGTATATAGTGACGCTCAACCAAAGCTTGATATTCCCATACTTTGACTATTGTGACATTGTTTATAATGACGCTCGTCCAAAGCTTGATATTCCCATACTTTGACTACTGTGATAGTGTATATAGTGACGCTCACCCAAAGCTTGATATTCCCATAATTTGACTACTTTGACATTGTTTATAGTGACACTCGTCCAAAGCTTGATATTCCCATACTTTGACTACTGTGAAATTGTTTATAGTGACGCTCACCCAAAGCTTGATATTCCCATACTTTGACTATTGTGACATTGTTTATAGTGACGCTCGTCCAAAGCTTGATATTCCCATACTTTGACTACTGTGACAGTGTTTATAGTGACGCTCGTCCAAAGCTTGATATTCCCATACTTTGACTACTGTGACATTGTTTATAGTGACGCTCGTCCAAAGTTTGATATTCCCATACTTTGACTACTGTGAAATTGTTTATAGTGACACTCGTCCAAAGCTTGATATTCCCATACTTTGACTACTGTGACATTGTTTATAGTGACGCTCGTCCAAAGCTTGATATTCCCATACTTTGACTACTGTGAAATTGTTTATAGTGACACTCGTCCAAAGCTTGGTATTCCCTTAATTTGACTACTTTGACATTGTTTATAGTGACACTCGTCCAAAGCTTGATATTCCCATACTTTGACTACTGTGACTGTGTATATAGTGACCTAACTGGAGAGCTTGCACAAAGACTACAGTGACTACAGAATACATGCACTCGATGTATTTACAATCTTACGTACCAAGACTATATTTCTAAATATGTTGACAAACTGAAGTGGTTACGACTAAAATGAACGGCGAACACTTTACTCCCTCAGTCTCCTACACAAGCTATTAGACTTCTTCACCACATTACTTGGCAACCATTTTTAAGCTCCTCAAAAATAAGCCCCAGGTTAATACACTTGCTAAAAAAACTTCACCCTTATAAACATCCCTATTCACAAATCTGAATCTTATTCCCGTAATTCACAGTCGCAGCGTCAAGAGCGTGGAATGCGCTTCCTCCCACAGAAAGGGACTTGACTGGGTTGGCTGCTTTCAAAACCGCACTCAACGTAATATTATTTCTAAGAGAATCTAGCTCTTCATGCTTTTGTAAACATTTCAAATAAAACTGTTTATAAGTAAATGCTTGAGTAATTGTATGAACGAAGGAATGAATGGAAGAATGGATGGAGGTAATCTAACGATTATATTTGAAATTTTAGACAATCATTTTATATTCACTATTGGTATTATAAACGTGTTTAATTTAATTGGTTAAGTGTAAGACAAACCAAACTAGCCTTGGCTTTGCCAGAATATTGCAAAATAAAGACAATAAATAAATAAACAATGGTTAATTTTTAGGAATTGGTCAAAGGGATAAGTATGAGAATGTAGACTTAGAGAAGGTGGTTTTCTTCGTGTGATTTATCAATGTGATTCCCCGATTTATCTCTACTCTAATGTATATGCACTTCCTCTAAAAATCTAGCATCTCACCTCAGTTTTAGATTAAATCATAAATAACTTTAGGGGAAAACGTATTTTTTAAATAAATCAAGAATATATTAAGTTAATTTTACATTTAATGAGTACAGTATTTATATTTAACGATACTCCTTATGTTCTCAGTATCTTCACAATTAGCTATTTTTTCAAAATACTTTTTCTTTATTGTATTATAATTATTTCAACAGTTTGTTTTTCACTCTTACGACTCATCAGGGCTATTTGAATATTTGCACTGAAATACATGAAGTTATAATTTAAAGGAAATGTACTGTACCTTTAATTGACTGAAGGAAAAAGATGGAACCATTTCCGAAAGATAAAAAATCTCAGAGCAACCTGGCGGGAATTCGAACCCAAACCTCCTCTTCTACACTTAACCAAACCAGACTAGTTTAACGCATTTGTAAGGATACACACACAGACATGGGTTACTCTGAACTTAACTGCGGTTTAACGAATTTTACACAACGTTATCGAAACCTGCCGGACATATTCGGACTAAACCAAAACAACCTTAAATTATCAAATTAAACTTTACATAATCCTACTTAGCTCTAACTAAACTTAACCTAATGGCCCCTTCCTGGGAATGTATGTTTGGTGTCCCATATGGGAGACGGATGATAAATAATGGCTCATAAAAACATAACAAAATAGAAAAAAGCTCCATTGTTAAAAATCAAAACTAAATTGATTCTATAACATTTTAAAACTTTTTTTTAAGGAGACTATAGATAATAAAATCTTGGTGCACTTTATATGAACAATTCAATCTTTTGATTAATAAGATACTTTTATAAAAATAAAAAATAATGGAATTGGTGACGCACAGGTGTATTAGAATTAAGATCACTTTCGATTGTTGCTCAGGTTGTGTTTTATGGTGTCATACTTGATCAAGCGTAGATTTTTCTAAAATAAAACAATCAACTTTAGAACGATCGATTTCGCGAGTCCAATTTTTTCACATCAGATTCTAACCTCCTTATTTTCATGCGAAAGTATTTCGTTACAGTTTTCCTGACTTGGAGATATTTGACTTAGATTATATATTTTTTCGTTTATAAGGACTACGTCACCGGTAAACATCAAAAGCATACCACTAATAAAGTTTTCTTGAATTATGTTTTCGGCTATGCTAGGTTTGATTTAGATGTTTCGTTATGCTACGGCTTTTTCCCTCGATATTTGGAGGAGATTGTTTGCAAGGTTTAGCTGCGTTAAAATAAAGAAACCGTAATCAAAGAGCGTGCTATCTCCATTTGACTTTATTTTAAGGAGGCCCAATTTTATCGGTATTTTACAATAATAATAATAGCACCGCATCTTACTACCCGTTCGGGTTATACGCTTTAAGTACTAATTACGCTAATGGATTAGGAATTGGGAAGTTTGAATTAGAGAAAGTGAACCCGCATTTGCGTGGAGGGAGAGTGGAAAACCATTTAGGAAAAACCCCTCCCAGTTCACCCGACCGAGATTCGAACCTCGATCTCCTCGTCCTCAGCAGTCGAGCTCAACACGACTACCGCGTTAGCCAAATACGCCACCGAGGCGGGTTATATTTTACATAACTATGGATGGATTAGTAATCTCGCGTTTTCTAAAGTAGATGATAGCTATTTTAATAAATATTTTTTTAATTAAGCTTTTAGTTATCTTATATTTACGTTTTGAACTAAATTATTTAATTAAATCCAACCTTCCTCATACACAACATATTAGCGTAATTAGTACATGTATGTATATAACCTGAACAAGTAATAAGACGCGGTTGTTAAAAAACAGTTTTTATTTATAGATAATTTATAACTAACTAAATTTATTACCCGCACAGGTGGATACGCAGACTAAATGTAAAACACATATAATCCGGTTTACCAGTGATGGGGAGGTTGGCATTAAAGGTAGGCCTTCTTTGTGTACTAAGAGTATTTTTCCCTAAATGGTTTCCCACTCTTCTTTCCCGCAAATGAGGGTATATATTATATACATTTTACCTTCCTCATCTATACACTATTATTCATTAGTGTAATTAAATGCCCATAGCCCTGATGGACGGGAAGTAAAACCCTCATAATATATAGGCCTAATGTAGTAACTTTTTTATTTTTTTATTTTATTTGAGGTATTTTTAACGTGTATTTTCTGAAACGAGTTATTATAGCAGCACACAAGAATGTCACTGAGTGAGAGTGAAAGTTACTACCAATGTTGCTGGGAAAGGTATTTTCACCCGCCTTCCAGGGTTCTTTTACATGTCATAGTCGACATGGGACCGACGCGACGGCTCTACTTTCCCTCCGAAGGAATTTGTGCTACTGATTCTTATCACTTAAGAAAAATCCACCCCAGCTGGGTTTGAACCCACTAACATCGTGTCCTGAGGCGAGCACTTTACCCCCAAGACCACCAAGGTCAACTTTTAATAACTAATTTCATCGTAGG
This sequence comes from Timema monikensis, assembly GCA_902151445.1. NCBI lineage: Eukaryota > Metazoa > Arthropoda > Insecta > Phasmatodea > Timematidae > Timema > Timema monikensis. The sequence goes on along the minus strand of CABFVZ010001427.1, from coordinate 15,121 downwards.
TTACTACATAAAAAAAATCTGCCTTCATTTAAATAATATAGCCCCCCTTAGGCCTATCACTCAAACCCCATACTTCAATTCTGACCGCGCCACTGTCCTAAACAAGCTATAAATGAATGTCCCTTTGAGACAGTTCAGATTCTGTGGATGAGTGTTTGTAGTATTTGTTCTAATTGGCGGCTTGCCTATCTTATAGAGTTAGTTAGTTTTTGAACAAAGGTTTCTTTAATTACCAGTATCACAAAGGCATGGCCGTTCGAACACTGGTAGACACGAAGCTACCCTACCTTTCTCACCTTCCGTCTAGCTATCCTCTGTGTTAATGTCTTGTTTACGGCTGCTAACGGGCTGACAAAATGGCTGACGAGTTCAACTTGCCTTCTCTCTTCACTTCACGCCTCTCCCCCACCCTTTTTNCCCTTTTTTTTTTTTGTTGTTGTTCAAGTGGAGTTGTATGGAACAGTTTGATTTGCAAATTAAGAGAGTCGATGATTCCCGTCAAACATAATGTATTGCTTTCCGCGTCAAGGAAGTTACGCACGTTCGTCTGCGAAAATCGTAAAAGGAAAATAAACATACGGCACATATAAATCATGTTTTGTATTCGTCAACCATTTTGTTTAGTATCATTCCTTTATTTTCAATGTGCCTAGAACTATTTGGTTAAAGCCACATCTTACAATCCGTCTGGGTTATATGTAATATAAACACCCTAATTACTTAATGGGCAAGGGATGAAGAAGGTAGGCCTAAAATTTATAGAAATGTACCTACAGTTGCATTTAAGGATAGTGTGAAACTATTTAGTGAAAAGCACCTTCAGTACACCCACCCGGAATTTGAATCATGACGTCACTGTTAAAAGTACAGAATGAGCTTAACGTTTAGTCCGCATGCCCACCGATGTGGGTCTTAAGAATCTTGTTTTCTCTAACCCATGTGGGAAGGCCATCAACGTGACTGAGTGGACAGGGAGGCTTAGATCTAGGTCAGGAACGTAAACAATAGGGGCAAGAGGAGGATTTTTTATTTTTGGACTGCCCTTCTCCCACTTCCTTTAAAATCCCAAATGTCTATGTGTTTGATTAGATTTATTAAAATGCACTATTTCAATATATTAATCGATGATAAATATTTGTTGCTATTGAGCCATGAATCATGATAGTATCGATAATAGATTATTGTATTTTATGCCGCATGCACCATAAAAAGCCGTCTTGAAACACACAGTAGTTTGAGGTGCTGTGTATCGGATTCAGCAAGATAGTTTCATAGCCTAGACTTAGGCCTACTACAACTCATTATGTTTTTGAAAAATTAATTTGTTTTAGCCCTACGTCTTACTACCTATTCGGGCTATATGCTTATGTACTATATACGTTAATGGGCTAGGGATGATAATGGTTGAATTTAGAGGAAGGGTAACCACATTTGCGTGGAGAAAGATTGGAAAACCATTTAGGGAAATCCATCTTCAGTACACCCGACCGGGATCTAACCACGATATCATCATCAATCTAATCTATTGTGAGAGAAGTGCCTTAGACTATGTGGCCATCGAAGCAGGTTAGGCCTAATTAAAAAGACCCTGGAGACCTTTTGTATAATTCCCCTGATCTAGGGTAGCTTGGTTCGAATCCAAGTTTGTGGGAATTTTTAAATCTACACATTAAGACGCGGTGCTAAATATTATTATAAGCTCGTTCCTGAAGTTGGAGGTGAGTTTGACTCATTATGGGCTATTTGCTGGTTTCTTAAATATATAATTTTTATTTAGCACCGCGTCTTACTTACCCTCTTGGACAGTAGGCCTAAGTATTTTATGCACTAATTACGCTAATGTGCTAGAGATGAGGAAGGTTCGATTTAGAGAAAGTGCATCCACATTTGCATGTAGGAAGAATGGGAAACCACCCTCAGTATATATGACCCAGATTCAAGCCCTAACCTCCCCATCATGATTAGTCCAGTCTATTGCGAGAGTTATGCTTTAGATCAGAGGTTTCAAATTACGGTTCATGGGCAAACAAATTAATTGCTTCTTTACGTTATTTCTTAATCATGGAGTATATTCGACATCTCCCTCCATGACAACAAGCCAGAGGACTGTCGGAATAACTGAAAACCCTCATTTTCAGTATCAGCCGCCATACGATTAAAGAACTCAAGCCACGGTGTAAGAAACAGCTAGTTTCACTCCTTATACCCGAGGGGACTGAATTGTATCCACACGGAATGGTATCCATTCCGATAGTTTTGTAAAAATCTGCTTTTGTGAAAATTCGGAATTGTATCCACTGGAACTATATCCACAAAAACTGGAATTGTATCCACTCGGAATAATATCCATTCCGATAGTTTTGTAATAAACGGCTTTTGTGAAAATTCAGAATAGTATCCACTGGAATTATATCCACAAAAACTGGAATTGTATCCACTCGGAATGGTCTCCATTCCGATGGTTTTGTAGTAAACTGCTTTTGTGAAAACTCGGAATTGTATCCATTGTAGCATTCCGAGTGGATACAATTCCAGTTTTTGTGGATATAATTCCAGTGGATACGATTCCGAATTTTCACAAAAGCCTTTTTTACAAAACTATCGGTATGGATAGGCCTACCATTCCGAGTGGATACAATTCCAGTGGATACAATTCTGAATTTTCACAAAAGCAGTTTTTACAAAACTATCGGAATGGATACCACTCCAAATGGATACAATTCCGCTCCCCCCTTATACCTACAAAAGAACGGCTTGTGACAATGTTTAGGTAGTTCCAAGTCACCCGGCAGAAGGCTATAAAAGAAAAGTCACGAAAGATGATATATAATATTAAAAATAAGTAATTACTAATTATTTTTTAATATAAAAATAAATTATTACATAAAAACTATCAATTTCTCAGAAATAATAATCAACATCGGTCACTTTTATCAAACACTATTTGGCTTTGGAAAGTGGCTTTTTTGCAGACGTGACTTGCCATAAGAATAAATTGAATCTAATGTGGTGAGCTGAAACAAATTTAATTTGTTATCTACTCCCACATGTCAAGGCATTCAATGCAAAAATGATGCTACTAGAAGAACCGGTGAAAGTTCATAACTCAATTTATTTCCCGTGTTGTTAAATATTTCATGAAAAACGTGAAGCAGAATTCCCTTCTTCATTTGCATTAGAATTAACTTCTGACTTACAAAAACAATTTCGTGGACGATTTTCTGTTCTTGATGGAAAAACATATGGAGATTTAAAATCTATTTAACTGCATCGTTGAAACACTACAAAGTCAGTTTCAAATGGAAATTATTGATTTAAAATCAGATGACACACTAAAATGCAAGTATAAATAAGGAGATCTTATCCAATTTTATAAATCTTTGCAGCCTTAGCAGTTTTTGAATTTGAAATAATTTGCTTATGGAGTTGTGTAAATTTTTGGTAAAACATCCTGTGTGAACAAATATTCTCAATAATGAAGTATGAAATATGTCAAGTTCAACTATTGTGCAAATTTATTTGATAAGCAATTGAAGCCCATTCTAATCATAGGCACTTCAAAGTTGAAACCTCAGTTCAGCAATATTTTGAAATTAAAAAAAAACAGTTCTATCATTTCCATTAATCTTGTGCAAAACTCCATGGTTTGTTAGTTACGATTGAAATCTCCCATTGTTATCCCAAAGTAAATATGAGATTCTGTTTCTTGAAAATATATGTAGCCTGCAGCTTTTCTTTGTAATTGTTACGTTTCTCTTTCATTCAGAATAATATTATGCTGATTTCTCCAAAAAGATTCCAATAAATATCATTCATTCGTTTATTAAAACATTTCTTCTTTACTGTGGCCCGCGAATATGTGTAGAATGTATCATGGCATGGGGCCCAAGCACCAAAATGTTTGGAAACCTTTACCTTAGATTATTTGGTTAGCTGTTTTAGGTTAAATTAGCTTAGATGAAGTCACATATTAACATAAGGTAGAGTGGTGCCATCTGGATCGTTTCAAATCTAATGTAGATTTCAACCCTTGAAATTTCAATTTTTAATAATACAGTATATTATTATATTCGGAATTGTATTCAGTAATATTTTGTTTCAAATAAAATCTTTTCTAGAAAACACTATGAAATGTAACTGGTGTTCCAGGAAAAAAAGTAGTTCTATTTGAATAAGAGCTACCATTATTTGGTTCAAGTATTTATTTTATTACATTAAAATAAATTTAAATATTTAAAAAATAGTATTGACACAATCATGTGTGTATCATGGGATGGAACCCAAAGTATATTTACATTTTTCACACTGGTTCCTTTTCTTTCTAAATACACATTCTTCATGAATCTATTATTTATTTATAGGATTACGGCCCTCTTCATAGTGTGCACTTTAAAAACTTTTTTAAATTTGGTTTTAACATATGGGTTGGTAAATAAATAAATATTAGAAGAAGGGATTAGAAAAGTTGTTTAGGAAAAGTGAAAAAGAAACGGAAAACCCACAGTGATACGTAACATGTATAAAATCATCCCAATATAATCATCCGAGATTCATCAGCAATCTAATATATCGCAAACCTAACGCCTTAAACCTTGTTACCACCAGTGTAGCTCATCTCAAAATTAATACCACTACTATCTATATAATATACGTTAGTCGGTGAGTGTGTGGACGCTATAATGAGAGGGTTCCCGATGTCATAAATAGTTGTTGAGGATTCTAAATAAAGGTCTTGAGCTGTAGATATGTATAAAAATAAAAAATAAAACTTTTGAACTTTCGCTGGACTTTACTACTAACCCTGTGATTTGGAACATTAATAAAGTTGACTCAAACGATTTTTCGTATGGGTTCGATGACCGATTGTTCTAGTAACTATCATTCAGAAACCCATATTTCCCTTACCCTCTTCTGCATTAAATTATAACACTAAACACAGTTTTACATTTAATCAGGGGAAAATTAAAAGTTATTTAACGCTATTATCAGTCCAATAATGAGGTGGACTGGATAGAACTAGCTCAAGATGGGGATGGATGGCGTACTTTCATAATTGCAGAAATGAACTTTCGAGTTCCTAATGCCATATAGTAAGTAAATAATCGGCCCAGTTAAAACACGATTTAATATATAAGCCACTACCAGAACTTAGTTCAGTAATCTACCACTTAATCAGTAATATTATCTTAAGATAATCAGTTGGAGGGACCATAGGAAAGAGGGCGGGGGAAGGGAGGCAATGAGTTGACCAAGAGCCAGAAGCAGGAGTCCTGAAAACTACCACATAGGCCCCACTAACTTTTGTTAACCTTATTATTTGAAATAAGGGGGTTCACGGTAAAACAATAGCACAAAACTCAAAATGGTGCTAACCATATCATAGATCCCTCCACCACGTGATATTTAGCACAATGTGGTTTTCTATCCTCTCTCCAATTGAATGTAAATACATTGCATTAAAATACAACATTCCCCACTCCGTGCTTGAACAGTTTGTTTAATCCACATAGCTGAGAACGCTGAAAAAAGTAGGCGTCAGTATCGTCGTGTCTGGTTTGACGGTAATGAGAAGGTTGGGAATCAAATCAATTGCTCAATGGACTTAAATATATCTCCACTCTTCCTTCACCCAAATGCGGGCTAACATCACCGAAACTTCCAAGCCTCCTTTCTATGTAGATTTGTGTATAGCCGGAAACAGTTTGTAAAACATGGAGCATTTTTACAAGTGAGAGCTGACAATCCATCACCTGTTATGTTTACGTCGTAGAACTGATCACGAAAATACTTTCAGTCTACACGGGTATAAAAATAGACGACGCGGCTATTGTATCCATCCGAAAAATATTGGTCTCCAATCCGGATTTTATTGAAATGAAACAAGCGTTGAAGGAGTCGTAAAGAAGACTATTCAGTGTTAATTTTATTTGAAAATTTTGGGTTTTCAAATCCGTAAAATTATCCTAAACGGGAAGTTGTTCATTTCAAATCTGTTAAGATGGTACAAAATTCACAACTTAATAATTCGGAATAATATCCACAGTCGTAGTGGAGATTATTCTAGATTTAACTATACAACATCCACAGTCGTAGTGGAGATTATTCTAGATTTAACTATACAACATCCACAGTCGTAGTGGAGATTATTCTAGATTTAACTATACAACATCCACAGTCGTAGTGGAGATTATTCTAGATTTAACTATACAACATCCACAGTCGTAGTGGAGATTATTCTGGATTTGACTATACAACATCCACAGTCGTAGTGGAGATTATTATAGATTTGACTATACAACATCCACAGTTGTTAGTGGAGATTATTCTAGATTTGACTATACAACATCCACAGTCGTAGTGGAGATTATTCTAGATTTGACTATACAACATCCACAGTCGTCGTGGAGATTATTCTGGATTTGACTATACAACATCCACAGTCGTCGTGGAGATTATTCTAGATTTAACTATACAACATCCACAGTCGTAGTGGAGATTATTCTAGATTTGACTATACAGCATCCACAGTCGTAGTGGAGATTATTCTGGATTTGACTATACAACATCCACAGTCATCTGTGGAGATTATTCTAGATTTGACTATACAACATCCACAGTCGTAGTGGAGATTATTCTAGATTTGACTATACAACATCCACAGTCGTAGTGGAGATTATTCTAGATTTGACTGTACAACATCCACAGTCGTAGTGGAGATTATTCTGGATTTGAGTATACAACATCCACAGTCGTAGTGGAGATTATTCTAGATTTGACTATACAACATCCACAGTCGTAGTGAAGATTATTCTGGATTTGACTATACAACATCCACAGTCGTAGTGGAGATTATTCTGGATTTGACTATACAACATCCACAGTCGTCGTGGAGATTATTCTAGATTTAACTATACAACATCCACAGTCGTGGTGGAGATTATTCTAGATTTTACTATACAACATCCACAGTAGTAGTGGAGATTATTCTAGATTTGACTATACAACATCCACAGTCGTAGTGGAGATTATTCTAGATTTGACTAAACAACAACTAGCTTGGGTAGCCGCATGGACTGAAGTGCTACTCCAGTAATAGACTAGACTGCCATCGACTGTGAGATCTTAGTTCGATCCCAGCTGGGTGTACTGAGTCGGGTTTTTCCAAAATGGTATCCTACTTTCTCTCGCCACACAAATCCGAGTATACTTCCTCTAAATTCAACCTTCCTCATCCATAGGCCATTAGTGTAATTAGTACATAAACGGAAAACCTGAATTGGTAGTAGGACGTGCTGCTACAAATCATAACTATACAACACCCATTACTGGGTGACCTGGTGGTCTAGGGGTAAGGTGTCGGACTTCTGTGCTGGGGTCCGGGGTTCAATCCTCGGTCCCGGCACAGATTTATCTGATTACCAAACTCTTTCTTCACCTCTGACAAGAAGTGTATTAATCACAACTTGTGAATGTGTGGAGTGCCAGGCCTCCACCGTGGTTCGGATCCCACGTTAAACTGTAGGTCCTCCATTTGATCTCACAATCACCATATCATTACACATTAGCGTAAGTGCGTAAAACACAAACGGGTAGTAAGACGCGGTGATGATGATATAGTAATAATAATAATATTACTTCCTCTTGCATCAGACTAAATTGCGGTGACGAGGAGAGCGGGGATCAAATCCCGGTCAAGTGAAATGAAAGTGTATTTTTCTAAATAGGTTTCCTATCTCCCTTCACGCAAATGAGGGTAAATTTTATTTAAATCGTACCTTTCTCATAGCCACCCTAATATTGTAATTGTGCGGATAGTCTGAACGGGTATTAAGACGCATTGTATAGGCATACACTCACAAAAAAACACCTCCCCCCCAACGTTTGTAAAAGAAATGTATCGTGAGGAGAAATGTGGGACATGGCCCGCCAAAGTAAACCGCGATAGATCACAGCCACCGAGAAGTTTCTTAAGATACCTCGGAAAAGGAGAAGATGTTGAAAGGGGAAGTAGAGATGGAACGGAAGGTAAACAATGGGCCGACTGTGCCGCGCGAAATGTGCCTGAAAATGTGCGACAAGCTGTGACCGTTCTGGAGTAAAGAGGTAAAGGGAACTGGGATCGATGCCAGAGAAGAATTTTCCTGGTCAACGCCTGAGACGAGGGTCGGTTGGACGGGTTTCCCATCTTACGCCTAGGTGATTGCTATCTGATAGCCACTAATATACATCTTATCATCGTTTATTCTTAAGGTGGAGATGTAGGGGACGTGATAAAAGGGGTGTTTGCAGTTTTTATATAAAACTGTTTGGTCAAAATAAAACAAATATTGCTCTAGTAAAAATATAGAGCTTAATTTTCTTCACATGGTGACCTCAACAGTTCTTAAATATCTGTCGAAGGTGTCCTAGAATTTAAAAAGTTTGTCATAAAGTGCCGCTATGCTCATGACAGATATTCAACAACTGTCGATATCACCATGTGAAGAAAATTAAACTCTATGCTTGTGCTGGAACAATATTTTATTTTTTTAGACAAAAAAAATTTGCTATAAAAACTGCAAAAACACTGGCCTTCTATCGCGTTCCCATGCACCCTAACTTAAATTAGTGTAAGCTACGACTAGTAAGATAAATAGCACTATAAAAAATAAATTAATAAATTAGCATACAAATCGTCTATGATTGTCAAATAATAAAATTATATTAAAATATATTGAATATTTGTGTTATAACTGCATTTTAATTAAAAGTGTTTATTATGTAATAAGTATAAGAAATACCGTAAAGACAATTAAAAAGGTGATAATCTGTTATCCAGGCAGTAATCGTTATAGCACGGTACTATAATTTAATACGGTTCAGCCACAACACGATCGACTGGGATCGATACTATTATGACAGGACTCCCGATGATAAACAAAAGTGGTTGCGGTCTCTAAAAAAAAAAA